>OZ030395.1:42172775-42741673 GCA_964023965.1 Melinopterus prodromus
CACTATTTTTCCTATGCGTTTGTAAAATTGGTTCAATCTTCCGACTCACCCCAACGTTCAAAAAATACGTTTCCGGACATGAGTTCATTCAAAAATTTGTCTACTATGGTCATACAGACCATTCATATAGCTTATATATAGCAACAATTATTATTAACTAGTTGACTTAGTATTGTCGCCTTTTAAGTGTTTACGTATAATAGTAATGATAGCAATTTTGAATTTCGTTGTCGATGATCGTTATCACAGAATTTTAAAATTTGTCAACTTTCCTATATATTTAGTCTTTCCCGTTTATGTGGTTACATTTTAAAATAATATTTTCACTTTTTATTGGTTACCAATTTGCTATTAAGACTTTTTATCGGATGCTCGATTGAGACGATTAGAGAATTAAATTATCAATTGTGTTTATGCTTGTATTTTTGGTTTTGGGAGGTGCCAGTTGCTCATTGTTCATTAGGCTTTGCTCAATGAACACGAGCAGGAAATTCTTATAAAAAATTAACAACGTGCATTCCAGAATATTACAAAGTAATAAAAATTCTTCAATATTGGTTGGCAATCAGACCAAATCTAAAATTCTAGGATAAAAGTTCAATGATTCTGAAACAAATATATAAATACAAATGATATTCTGAATAAAAATTATTAATTACACATTAATAAACGATAGAAAGGCAGCAAATTTTCTTGCAATTCACTTAATATCAATATGCTATAGATAAGTTGCCGACCATACAGTGGTCACAACCGTGGCTAATGAATAAAATAATGTAAAAATAATGACAACCATAAAAGCAACGGAGGTTTTTCAGGGTGAATACAATTTAAATTTAACGAACAATATGGGCTATTGGGTATTTTTTTTTTATATTTTTATTATTTTCATGTTTTTTGTGTCTCAATTTTAGTATCAGAATTTTCAATTTTAGCGTAGTTATGCCAGTGTGAACTGTATTTTGATAATTTTCTCTTGATTACAGGATGTTTTGTGTGAGCCCAAAACTGACACCAAAGGGGTACCGAGTAATTTTTTTTAGTGTCCCAACGACAGACAGCGCCCTCTTTGATTGTATCGAAACATACAAACGTGCGTTGCTGCTATGTCAGTATTCCATCGAAAAATAAATATTATTTTGTTGATAATGCTCTTCCTTATTATTTGTTTTTATCTTAGTTGATCTTCAGTTATTTGCTGATGAAAACGCTGGATACGAATTTGTGTACGACCCCAAAAACTTTTCAATGGGAATGTTAGGTAAACTTAACCTATCGTTAACACTCCACATATTCCAAATAGTCTACAACATACTACCATTCAGGCTGAAGGCGATTCACGTCATCAATACAACACCAGCAATGGATATCATGCTGAATATGATGATGAAAATCGTATCGAAAAAACTTAAGGATAGGGTATGTTTTAAGTACATTTTCCATCTCTTTTGCCTTATGCTTGTATATTTATAGTTTCATCATATAAGGGCAGAAGAACTAACAAAATACCTTCCTTTGGAGTGTCTTCCAAATGAATATGGTGGTACAGCTGGTGAGCATGATGTCCTATGTGACCGGTATAATGATTTTTTAATGGAGAATTTGAAATGGATCAAGCGCACTGAAGAACTGAAACTGACTGGACCTATACCGGAACACAAGAAGCACCTTTATTCCTTTGAAGAGTTCAGCATGGACGGTAGCTTTAGGAAGTTAAATATTGACTGAAACTTGAAATAGTGAATAGTCTGTTTCCGTTATAACACTCAGATTTTGTATTTTTGTAAAATTTTATATTGGTTGATGTATGACTGTATTATTTGTATTATGTATAAATAATAGAAAAGAATTGATTTTCCTATTATTAATTATTGGTACTCATTGGTAACTCACTGATACATCACCTTAAATAGATTAAGCTGAAATATCAACTGTAATTTTGATGCTCCTAACAACTTAACGCAGAGAAAAAATAGACAGCGTTGAGGTGCAAAATAGCTCAGATATATTATGTATTATCGTCAAAGGTTCAAAGTTTACTTTAACTTATATTTTGAATGGAAATACCTAAAATCATTTCGGTGTAAATCACAATAAAAAATTATGAAGTATATTCATATCGAGTCCAACCTTACAATATAAACGACACCAATATAAAAGCTATCAGCGAAATCTTTCATTGTGAAGATTCTAGGAAATGTGTTGAGCACTAGAAATCCGTAAGTCACATTTTTTGACATTTTGATCTTAACCTACTTACTGTAGGTGACATTTTTAAATACATTTACAATATCCACGTTTCCCAGAGCAATGAATGTTTTACAACTTTTAATTGCCTTTTTTTCCGAAAATTTAACAAGAATCCTCTTTATTAGTGGAGAGATCTAACGCATACATACTTTTAGAAGAAAATAGTTATTTTTGTTACTGTAAACTGAGTGAGGTTTCATTCTTATTCAATGACATTGTGAATCACTCAAACTATAAAATATAATATATAAGTATTCGTAGTAAAAACAAAAAGAAACAAAGATTTTTATACCTAGAATTGAATATACGGAAATACCGTATCATACGGAATTACTACCGTAATGATGAAATAATCAAAGTATTGAAGATGGTGATATCCAGACGGGATGCAAATTTTAAGTAAATCAAAAATTACCGCCACAACCTGGATTAAAAAAAAAAAAAAAAAAAGGTCCCTGGTTCAAATCCAGGTTGTGGCTGTAATTTTTGATTTACTTAAAATTTGCATCCCGCCTGGATATCACCATCTTGAATACTTTGATTAAAGATTTTTATAATAAATGTATCGAAAACAATTATTCAATTTCTATGTACCTAATCCATGTTACAGAGTCACTAATATTTTACGATTTACAACTGCTAATCTTGAATTCTTTTTGCAGTAACCCCAAAACATTTGTGTATGGTTGAATTCAGAAAAACAATCCTCTACTAAATTTAAGAGAGAAAATATACCGTTCTATTAAAACTCAAAGTTAGTTGCTATAGCAAGTTGTGTAAGTTAAAAACAAAAGAAAAATGCTATATATAAAATGCCAATTTCCGGTTGACAGAGCTGTCAACCGGAAATTGGAGGGTTCCTGGTTAAAATCCACGCGGAGGTGTTTTTTCCAAAAATTATCCCCACCTGGGTTAATTATCATTCGCTTCTTTAGTTGATTAGCTATATTATTTGTATCCTAAGCGTTTGGCCAACAACTTTGTTTTTACTTTATCATACGCAGTATGATGAAGTATTGTAATCGTGCCGAAAAAAAATGAGACTAGCGGAAATAGGTCTTTTTGGGTCCCCTGAACATTTTTGACCAAGGTACAAAAAATGTCTGTGTGTGTGTGTGTGCAAACGATTTTTGTGGCGACGATTCCGGAGAAACTACTAAAGGTATCGGGACGAAAGTTCATATTTAGAAGATTCATGACTTAACTTAGAGCTGAAAAGCTTTTGGTTCAAAACGGTCCAAAGGAACTGCTAGTTTATTCTAAGCCTTTTTCAAGGATTTTTCAAATGAGCCACCATTTCTGTAATTTCGTCAAAATTGTTAAATAATAAATTAAAGTAGCGGAAATTTTGAATAGTTTATGCCTATGACATTTTTTGGTAAAATTAATAGTTTAGCTGCAAGAGCAAATTCTACTTGATCGAGATCGGTCGCATCTGCATTGATATGAAACTACCTAGTAGCCAGAATTTAGACAGATATTTTTTTTGTGCTGTCATACTCGAAAACAGCTAATTTCATCAGAGGTTGCACAACCGCCATGGTACGTTGCCGCTCTAGTGCGGCAAAGTACAAAATACAAATTTCAAATAAAATGAGATCACCAATTTGATTGTTTGTTGATAAGAAATATCAACCCGTCTTTATATCTAATTCTGAAAACGATCAATTGAGAAAATTGTAAATACAGTATAGCGATGAGTGTAGTTTTATTTTAGTATGCTGCTACGGATGTGACATCTACAGTGTCATGAACAAATATAAATCTGTCAGAATTTTAATTAGCTTTTTAAACTTAACGTTTCGTCAAAGTGGTACCAAACTAACATTTCCTATACAGAAATATATCCATTTGTAATTTATTTTTTTAAATACATATTTCTCAAAAAGCAACACAATAAACGTTGATATCACTCCTGCCGAAAACTAGATAGCGCGACTTGCTCACATGCGACGGCGACGCTCCGCCTTCGGTGACGCGCCGCATCACCGCTCGTCGCGTTATTCCGTACTTTCGGCACTTGTGACATAAATAACTATTATTCTAATGACGTAGTGTAGGTAGTGTCAAATGCTGATGCAATACCTACGATTTTTCTAAATAAAATAGATTATCATGCAGCTAAACTATTAATTTTATATATTGTATGATAAAGTCATGTGCGTGGCCACATCAGATTTTTTAGATATAAGGCTGTCCCACGCAAGATGCAAAGTACATCAATGACGGTAAGAAATCGAAACACGATTCTTCCATATGGAAAAGTTGTTGATAATTATTCACTCTTCAGACAGAAAATATTTTCACAACTACGTACGAACACAAACTTACGATTTTTTCATGGAACAGAAGATTCCATGTATCCTAATCGTTTTGATTTTTATCAACTGTTTCGGAAATATTGTGAAATTAATGTAAAAAACGTGCAGTTTTCTAAAAATAATTCAGGCAATTCTGAATATTTCTGTAAAAGTAACAAGGAGAAATAAACGAAAGAACTTATTTTGGATAGTAAAAATATCGCACTTTTCGACAGTTACCTACTATTGATTTGCGATTACAATATGACTCATCCCGAATAACTGGAGGTTTGCTAAATGTCATATCACTTAAAAATTTCGATGGAATACAGATCAGTAAACCAGCTTTCGAAAAATGCCTAATTCAACAGATACAAAGTTACTAAACATCTAGTTTCATTTAACGTATGCATAATAAATGATTAATATTAAATATTTAGTTGATGACGATCTCCAACAATCGCGT
This sequence comes from Melinopterus prodromus, assembly GCA_964023965.1. Classification (NCBI taxonomy): domain Eukaryota; kingdom Metazoa; phylum Arthropoda; class Insecta; order Coleoptera; family Scarabaeidae; genus Melinopterus; species Melinopterus prodromus. The sequence goes on from OZ030395.1 coordinate 42,177,792, forward strand.
AAATATAATGACCTGAAATGAAATAATTGCATTTATGAAATACACAAACAAATATAATCATCCAAAAACTTGTTTGTTTAGGTACCAATTGAAAATTGTTAAAAATTTGTATTAAATATCTGTGGTTCTAATTATTTAAAGAATATTAATATGTTCTTGGTTCTTAGGTTATATTTTCGTTCATTTAACACAGTAATAAAGTTACAGTAATACTGCCATAAGATGCAATAACTAAATTAAATGATTACTGAAATAATTATTATTTATTCAATTTCATTTCATTTCTCAATAAAAGGTAGGTCAGTACGTGCTCGTATTTGCCGGTCAAGTGTGTTTCTTCGGATTCTCGGTGGACATATAACATTTTCCAAAATTTCTACAGAAATTATTTGATAACGCTCCCTTATTCTTCATGTTTATCGTAGTTGTGATTCCCCCATATATTTCTCCTCATGTCTCCACTAGTAAGAAATCAAACAGGGTCAAATCAGGCAATCTAGTTTGCCAGATCGTTTGACTACATAAACAATTTAATGTCTTTTATAAATTATAATTAAACAATTTTGGAGTGGAACAATTTTAAACATGCTGCTGCATGAAGAGAAGAATTATTACATTTATGAGATTGTTGAATTTTGTCGTACCATCGAGATATTTAATATTAATTTATGAATTGTTGTGTTATATGTCAATGTCGAGTTAGATGCTCAATACCTTTTTACTAATTTATCTTCAATTTGAGTCATGTTAAGACATACAATTTCACATTCCAGTTCCATTTCCAATTTTAAAGTTTTGTGGCATTTAGCATACCTTGAGTTATTCGGGAAGTCATATAAGAATCGCAAATCAATAATAACTGTCAAAAAGTGCGCTATTTTTACTATGCAAAATGTTTTTTGTGTCCTTATTGCTTGAAAGTTACCTCAGAATATTTGTTTGAAAAATACAGGCTTTTGATATTCTTTTCAGAATAACTCAGAAACGGTTAAGGCTCCCGTCTGCTACCCTCAAAACGCCAAAGTAACCCACGCTTTAATTATTGCGCCAATCGTGAAATGCTCGCTACCATTCGATTCTGTACGTCATTATGCTACTGCCATCGGAAAGGATTTCAATATTTATGCCGATTATTTATGCAAATTTTAGTGTTAAAAAATTGTAGATTTCAGATATAGAAAAGCTTTCCGATAGCAGTTGCATCTGAATATTGTCTGCTGTAATACATTATAAAAGTACATTAAATGTTAACTATAAGAGCACAGGTTACTTTTTTCCGAACTTCTCTAGAATTGCTCTTAGATGGCACCAATGTACACCAGTCGGGTCGGGTCTGCGCACAGCGCCAATGTCAAGAACCATCACCTAACCTAACCTAACGTCCTAACCTAATCCAATATTTTGATGGCGAGATTTCCCAAACAACCGCACCCATAGCATAAGATGAATTTATTGCAGATTATTTGTAAAACACATTTACTTATTTATTAATAATTTCAGGAGGTAAACAAACTGTCGTACGTAATTTGTACGTATTTAGCCCCACATACAATAGATCTTCCAGGTCCAAGTATATCGAAAGACATAGATGCCATATAACTCAGTCTACCATACCAGAGCCCCTACAACTACAAGAAAGCCGAAGTTAAAGTAGTGTGCGAATTGACAGCGCAAGAGAGAAGCCTAGAACGTAAACATCAGCTCATTATGCCAGAAATAGGGACGACTCGAAAGAAAATAAACAAGAATTTTTCCTCTAATCAAACATTTAGTACAAGAATTTGAAGGAATGAAACTATTTATCGTTATTTTAAAGTTACATTAATTATTATATTTTTAGTTGAATTTCTTTTAATTCGATTTTTGCACAGGTAACATATACGATGTGATAAATAGCCTGAGGAACAAGGAATCTAATTTTGGGTTAAAGCAAGTTATCTGTTACTTCGAACAAAACAGATTTGTATATATCAACAAATGGGACGATAATCAACATTGGTGATTGGGAAGGGTTATTGAAGTGGACTTATCGCAATATCGCATTGGTCTATCGTAACTCTCGGTCACCCGTAATGTTATTGTCAATTTCATATACATACGCGCATCAATCATATTACAAAGAATACAATTTCGAATCAAGGTCTGTATTGCTATACCTAACCATAAATGAGGACAAATTTTGGATTTAGTTAAAATCTATTTATTTCAACACGTTTTTGCATAGCTAAATGTGGCATTTTCTATGGCTAAAAGGTGGGATTCCATGTATGTGTAAATTGATAAAGCGTTTTCTCCGGGGCGATTATGGAAAAAGATTCTATTCAAATTAACAGTTACATGTTACGAAGCAATATTTAAATTTGTAAATAATCCATTTTTTACTTATTGTTTTCTGTAATATATACAATATACATATGTATACAATGATGTGTTCTACAAATATATATTATATGCACAGTCTCTGTAAAGGAACTAATTTAATTTTTAGCCTCAATAATGTTTTACTTTCTTATTTATCATTGCTTATTTGTTATTTAAAAATACTAATCTTATTATACATGTATTACGTATTCTGCAATATATGTACAATGTTATTAATCTACAATACCAATCTGTATAAGTAGTGACCAACCAAGCAGTGGAGGGTATAAAAAGAACTTTTTGGAAAATTAAAGTTTTAAGTTGATTTATGTTATCTCTATGAACCCACATATAACATCAACAAGATTAACCCAATGAAGAAAAAATAGGTCTCCCACAAGAGGCCTAATATTTATAATTTTTTTCAATTGTTTTTTTGTAGTTAGGTTAAAGAATTTTTCAAGTTGAAAATTTTTAACTATTTTATGCCATTTTATGCAATTTAGGTACATTGCATTAGAATACTATATTTTTATACTTTTGTTTCACACCATACGTATTGTTAAAATTATTCAACGAAAAAGCAACCCAAAAAAAAATCAAATTTATTGCGACAAATTATATTTTTTGTTTTCAATTGCGGGAGACAATTTTTTTTTAACTGCACCATTTTGGCTATGTATATGTGTCCATAGAAACAACTTTATAGGTAACAACTTAAAAGTTTGGTTTTGGAGGAAAGTATTCTTTAAAGACAGTAGTGTATATGCAGTCTATCGATTCCTGCGATTTACCGATTCACTTATCTACCCAATAGGCGGTCTATAGGTCCACTAGTAAGTAGTATGTTCAAACCACGTTCAAACAAAATGCGTGCTACTTTCTAAGAAATTAATATATTAATATAAATTATATTATTTGCTAAATTTTGGAGCGCACTAAACAAGTATGTCTAGAACAAATTTCTCTGACATTGTTAAATGCAGATAATGTAATATATTTAATTGTAACATTGTTACTACCTCTTATGTATTATGTAATATTATGACCATATTACAATTACAGGAATGCAAAATTTAAAAAAAAAATGTTTTATTCTATATATTCATTGCAATATGTTTTGTAAAATTTGATTAATATTCTTTTTGTAGTAGGTATTTTGTTGTATTAATGTACAGTACACTCTCGCTAATCCAACTACGGTCTAATACGTACTATCCCGTAGTCCGAAAGGCCCACAACTGTGTACTATCTCGTAATCCGAACGCCCCGCCTGCTTTTTAACCCTGGTTCAAACAGAGACATCGATGTATGCCCTTGCTATCAATGGGCAACATTGTAAGTATTCCGTACAATTTATTAGTTCGAATGGGGTATGCAAAAACGCATTCGGTTTAACGAGAGAGTACTGTACTCCATAATATACTTACCCGTCACTTTTTGAACGGGGAACTAGGATGTAGGCAATAACTGTACAACGTATTTATATGAATTATTTTAATAAATACGAAACTCATATGAAACTTTTTACTCAGTATGACAATTACTACTTGAAAAATAATTTTGTGGGAAAAAAGTAGGACACCTGTACATAAATTATCACATATAATTTCCGCGAGGAATAGTGGAACCGTTACGTCATAGTGTCATACCTATAACAGATGAACGTTTATGTCTATTATACATGTGTTAACAAACTGAAAATTCATGACGATCTTTCTGGAAAACGGGGAAAAACTTGACACTTATTACAATAATGACGTGACACTATTCTGCCCAGAAACTGTACGACATATTTGACAAATCCATCTTATAAGGAATTCACTTTGGAAGGTGTCACGGGTAACTGTAATCTTCCATCGTTTCCAGTGATATGCATGTGTGTATAATAAGATTAATAAGAAACAAATATTTCAACATCCTTGTCTGCTCCCCACGCATTATCAATACTCAAATTCACACTGCTTTCTGGCATCCCCACTGCAGAATCTTCGACAGTATCCAGTGACAACGATTCCGGAGAGTTCGGCTGTACATCTCCTTATCTAAAATATGTAATAATCGTTTAAATTATAGCTTACCTATTTGTATAAAATAAAACATACCGTAAAACCTCTTGAAATTTTGCCCACCTTAGTTTTGCTGCCACACTTCGTGAACTCCTTCGAGAATGAGATAAGCAACCCATTATCCCAACTAATGATTAGTAAATTTAGCGTGTGTGGTCGAAAATAATATGTATTTGCTGCTTACCAAATCTTACTTTTCGAAATTAAACTGAACACTTCAACAAAAAATAAATATTAAAGGGAAAATATAATCTGCTACAAAATATGTAACAATTTATCGAAATGTTATTTGCAACCTAACCTACTAAATCTGTTTATAACTATTATAACCCGTAAACTATATAATCACCACTCAAAAATAAGATATTACAAACATATACTAAAAACTACTACACACTTTGCAACTCTGAACAATAAAACTCCTCTATAAATCAAAAACAAAGACCGAAACGTGCTGTCAATTATAGTAGTAGCACTGACACGGGGTTCCCCTACTAGATCGCAAACATACGTTAAATCGTCAAATGTAGTAAATACGAAGCAAATTCAGATTTGGTTATACTGGCGCCATCTACATCTGGTAACTTTTCTATTTCGAAGCTTAGTACAAAAGCGCGCCATTTGAATTGAAACGGGAGCTTTAATAACAGCCTCATACAAGTTGTTGTCGAAACGATTAGGATACAAATCTTAATCAAAAACTGCAATAATGTACCCAGTGTTCCATTAAAACCACGGAACATAGGTTTGTATTGGGACGTCGTTGTAGAACATTCATTAAGATGTATATGAAAATATTTTCTTTCTGTCAAGCGAATGATTATCCACAACTTTTATATATAAAAGAATAGTGCATTTCTTAAGACCATTAACGCGGCGCACGCCTATATCTCGGATACTAACAAAGCAAAAAAATCCATTTCGGTCAAATATTAGCAAAAAAATATAGATTGCTCATATTTTTCATATTCATTTGTTTTTACGCACTGCGCCGCTGAGTTGCCGACACGTAAGCGGCGCGTCGGTATCTCGAAAACTAACAAAGCAAAAAAAATGATATTTTGGTACAAATAGCTGACTTGCCCGACCTCACGACATGCTATAACCTACACATCATTATCGTAATAAATTCACCGGTTTCTAAAAAGGAAACACTGACAGCTTGATTCATGACAAATAAATAACGTTGACGTTTACTCTAATTTTTTAATTCCTATTTTTATACCTAGATTTTTAATAGTTGGATTCTTTACGAGGAGAATTATTTTTTTATTACGGAATTAACGACATCATTTACGACTTGCACTATGACACGATGATACTGAAAAATTATTCTAAAGTAATTAAAAATATGTTTCGTGCGTCTTCGAGTTACATATAAAAACGAGTTTTCGATTATCATTTTTGATACAGTTTTGGTCCCATTGTGTAGTGAAACGGTTCGACAACATGCAGCTTAATCAATTGCCATTCTTGCTACCAAATAGCGAAGAAAGAGCGGTCATCTCGAAAGATTGTCAAGTCGATGAAGATAAATTAGAAAATGGTATCAAATTATTGAAGGAATGGTTGAAGTGTGAGCCTCATTTACCAAACGATGTGGGTATGTATTGACTATACAGCAAAAGATATTTGAATCATTTTAACCAAAAAAGGATTTCGATTTAGATTTTCTGTCAAAGTATTATTGTTAGCCATAACAGTTTCCATAATTGACATTTTTTGCATCCGATCGTATAGGAGTGAAAATAAAATTCTTAACATATTGAAACTTATCTAAACGATAAACTACCAATTCCAATCTGATATCAGTTTACTGAACTACTTCGAATCGTTTTGTTCTGTTTAGTCTTCTCACTTGATTCTGGTTGTCCAGTAGCTGCAGGATATCTACTTTGACGTGATGGCTTAGGTGAGATTCATGCTTAGTGGCAACTCTTTTTATCTCTTGTATGACCCGTGGGACACCAAGATCGTGGTGCAGTTCACTGTTCCGTATGTACCAAGGAGCGCTAACCATATTCCTTAGTACTTCATTTTGGGAAGTCTCGATTGCTTGTATATTCTTTTTTTTTTTCTCGCAACCCCAAAACTGGATGCCGTATAACCAAATTGGTTTTAGTATTTGGTTGTAAACTTGTAGTTTGTTCTGTACTAAGAACTGAGAGTTTCTCCTTAGAAACCAGTACAGTTCTCTGTATTTGAGGCCAAGCTCTACTCTTTCTTCTTCTAAGGGTTCTTTCCACCTTAGCTTTGTATCCAGAGTCCTACCCAAATACTTTGCAATGTTCGCATATGGAACAATGGCGTCGTTAATCTTTACGTGAGGTATGGCGTCGATTCTTTTGTCAATTTATATATTTTTCTACTATCTTGTTGAAGATTCCTAGTAGCTTCTCCAATAGTTGATCCCACTCATATTAGAGTCGTGTCATCTGCGAAAAACGTGTAACGTATTTTAAGCAACCAGATACAAGTCTGTAAAAAACGCAGTTCAATGATTGAATATTATTTACTATTGTGAAATTAAAGTATTTCTACTGTAAAATTTAAAAAGAATCCGTGTCATATTAATGTGATACTGTTCTAATTTCACAGGAATATATTAGTGGAATGTGTGAACTCTGTAAAAAGTATACAGAAATTTAGCTGATATCCTATAACCAGTGATTTTACAGGTAATTCTTCTTTCACAGCTTTTTTTGGTAGTTTATTACATTCATTTTCGGTAACATTGCAGATATTTCTCTCTAGGCATAAATTTATTTATTCTTTTTACTTCCTTCAAGTATTACCAAAGGAGGGAAGAAGAAAATACATATCAAAGAATGAGAAAACGAAGAATACAAAAAGTACCTATTACTAATAATTAAATAATCAAGTTCATTAACAAATTAAAAGAAAATTATTGGTCAAAATACAAAAATTAAGAAACATTTTTTCTGAGTAAAAAGTTTTATATGGACCTATTGATAACAAGTTAATATTCCAAGAAGTTATTTTTAAAGGTGTTGGAAAAATAAATAAGTCCTTATAAAACATTTTAGTCAGAACAATAGCTACGTTCTGAGAAAAAAAAACTGTAGGAATAAACACCTAAGTAGAAGATATTTGTACACACTAATTTTATTTATAACAGATGATCTCTATATTTTCTCTTAAAGTTTGTTAAATAAGAAAAAGCTTGCTCATACATACACAATGTTGAATAAAACATATAGCAAACTCGAGATGTTTTAACCGATATTTCGTTAGTTTAAGGTAAATTTCTTAATTTGGAAGAAATCTGAAAATCGGAACAAAAAATGACACTGCTTGTTCGATTGGAGTGAACTATCGTAAGATTAATAACAACGATAAATAACAAATCATTTTTAGTACTATTTGGGTTTCATTTTACAGTTAAATATTTCTATCTTTATCTTCTACTTATTTTCAATATTTTTTTCGCTGTATTTTATACCTATTTACAAATTTTATATTCTGTAGTATATCATCGAATACAGGTAAAGAAATCCGCCACTAATTTTTACGTCTATGTTTTTGTTTCTGTTTTTAATAAAGCCTCTATTTATTGTTGAGGTAAATTAAAAGACTCAAACAAGCTGAAAATGATGTTTGCCTCCATATTGAATTATATCTACTTCTTGCAAAATCTGTTCCTCCTATTATAGCAACATGTTAGTATAAACGAACATTTTATCCTTGATACTTAATTTAATAAGAAATGGTGCTGTTATAGATTGAAGTTCATACTTAAAAAATAGCAGCTCAATTGATTTATTGTAGATTAGTGCCCACACTTCACCAATTAACTAAAAAATAAGAAAATAATTTAGATTTAATTTTTTCGAGACCCAGGGACTTATACTTACAATCCCGGGATCCCGAAAAAGCTCATTATTTGTCGGGATCCCGGGATTGGAAGCCCTAGTAGCTACGCCACTGGTTATAGCTTCCTCCGTGATTGGTTCTAATTCGATGTTTCAGGGCTAGAAGACATCTGTTTAATGTTCTGCGAAAGTTTCCGCTTTCTGCGTATTATCTCTTCCCCATGTGTCGTCTGTTCGTCTTATAGGTGGGGCATGGGCCATAGCTACCTACTACAAGACTTATTGTGAGCTATCTAAAACTGTACCATTTACTGACATCGGATTGAAAAAAGTTTTGCGGCTAACTTTTATGAATTTCAATTTTGTATCATTAAACTTTAACTAGCGTTGAATATGTTGAGTGTTGACAGTTATATTGATAGAACGATCAATATTTTATTATTTCATTTTTATAGATAAATTGCTGATGAGAAATTTTTTATGTGGATGCAAAGGAAGTGTGGAAACAGCCAAAAGTAAGTTCGAAAAATATATGGTGACCAGAACAAATGTAACTCAGGTGTACGCTGGCAGGGAAGTCAAAAATGAGAGAATCCAACTTTGGGACATACGCAGGTAACCAACGACAATTAGTATTTAATAGACGTGCGGTGAATGAGATTTTTAAATGTGTCAATCTAGAATTATTACAACCAATTAAATAATTAGTCTAAAAATTGTGTTATTAAACTAGTTTACTCGTACATTAATCAGTAATCACAGAAATTACACGTTTCGTTTACGATTGCAGATCCATGTACGTCTCATCAAATTTGACACCAGAAGGATACAGGGTGGTCATTATGCGCGTTCCTTCACCAGACAGCACACACTTTGATTCTACTGAACTTTTTAAGCGAATGTTGCTTCTGTGTAAGTACCTCTACTACCACTTGTGCAAGAACATTAGCCCTTTTTTTGAAACCAGTTCGACAACTCGTATTTTAATATTCTTTTAATTATTGACAATATTTTGGAGACTGTGGCGAACTTAATAATAAAATTATAAACCCCTAACCACAACAAGTATTTTAGAAACCTAAATACGTATTTCAGCAACTATGTTGCCATCTTCAGTAGAACCTAAAAAGAGGAAACGAGAGATTAGCACTTCATAGTATCTTTACTGGATATTGTCCAAGCAAATCACTAGTGGAAGTGACGTCCATGTTAAAAATTACCCTATATATATACCCATTTGTTGGTCACACCTCAGTGAATTTTGATCATTGAAGCGTAAAAAACAAGTTTTAATTATATCGAATGAGTTCAACAATTTACCTGTTCCTCAACCAAGCTTCTCTGTTAATAACTCATTGGAGTTTATCAATAAGGTTAACAATGTAAAATTAGAGGATGGCGAATTGTTGATTTCATTTGATGTTGCTTCACTGTTTCCTAGTGTGCCTATTCCGGAAACTTTGGAGTTTCTTAGGGAATTATTGAGCAATAACAACTTTGACCGGTCAGAAATAGATGAATATGTAAGATTTACTGCCCTTTGTATGTCTCAAAATTGTTTTCAAATAAACGGAAAGTTTTTTGAACAACTTGAGGGAACTGCAATGGGTAACTGTCTCTCACCTTTTATTGCCAACTTGTTTATGAGCAGATTTGAAACCAATGTAAATTCTATAGCACCCTATTTCCCTAAGACTTGGATTAGGTATGTCGACGATATTTTTGCCATTTTTGACACCAAGAAGTGCAGTATTCAAGATTTTCTTCTCGTTTTGAATTCTAAATTCAACACCATTAACTTTACTGTAGAACAAGAAGTTAACGGCCAACTTCCATTTTTAGATACTCTGGTAGTCAGGAATAGCAAAAATATAATAGAAATTGACGTGTATCGGAAAGATACTAACACAATCAGGTTTATCCCTAATGATTCGCAGCATCCTTTTCAACAAAAATTGTATTTTATTAGTTGTTTAGTAAATAGGTTATTGAAATTTCCATTGTCCGCAGATAGATATCAGCAAGAATTATTGTTTATTAAGAATGTTGTCATACATAATGGGTCCCCTGAGAAAATAGTTGATAGAATGATTAAGAAGCAGAATCAAAAAATGTATGTAAATCAAATATCGACTTTAAATACTTTGTCTGTAGAAAAGAAGAAATATGTTAAAATACCGTTCGATTGTGCATATACAAGGGGTTTGAGAAGTATTTTTACATCACAAAGTCTCTGTATAGCATATTCGACTCATAATAGCATAAAAAACCTTCTTGGAAACCCAAAGGATAAGGTAGATGTACTTGATAAATCTGGTAGATATTGTATCAAATGTCATGACTGTGAAAAAGAATACGTAGGCCAGACTAGAAGAACAATTTTAACTAGGTTCAAAGAACATGTAGCTCATTTATAAATATAATCGTTTTGAAAAATCTAGTGTGGCTCAACATATGTTAGACACAGGCCATAAAGTAGTTGTAGATGACTTAAAACTTGTAAAAGCTGTGTCAAATAATAGGGAACTAAACAGCTTGGAAAGTATCTTTATTCACTTGAATAGAGATAAATTAATAAATTCAGACAGGGGTCCTATACCTAGTTCGCCATTGTTTGACCTGCTTTAATTAAAACTTGTTTTTTACGCTTCAATGATCAAAATTCACTGAGGTGTGACCAACAAATGGGTATATATAGGGTAATTTTTAACATGGACGTCACTTCCACTAGTGATTTGCTTGGACAATATCCAGTAAAGATACTATGAAGTGCTAATCTCTCGTTTCCTCTTTTTAGGTTCTACTGAAGATGGCAACATAGTTGCTGAAATACGTATTTAGGTTTCTAAAAATACTTGTTGTGGTTAGGGGTTTATAATTTTTGTTATTTATTATTCTTTTAATTCACAATCCGAGAAGTTTGGTCTGAAATGTGTTTGAATTGCAGTTGATCTTCACTTGTTCAATGACGAAAATGCCGGTTACGAGTTTGTATACGATGCGAAAAACTTTACAACGTCAATGCTAGGAAAAATGAACCTAACACTGACGCACCACTGCCTGCAAATGCTTTACAATATCTTACCCTTCAGATTGAAAGCAATCCACGTTGTGAACACAACAACAGCAATGGATGTCATACTATCCATGAGCATGAAGATGTTATCAAAAAAACTTAAAGATAGGGTAGGTATTAGTGATGTAAAGATTCGTTACTCTCGAGTACTTGTAACTACCCGTTACTATTAGGTACAGTACGCGTTACTTAGTACTCGTTAGTTACTTTGCACCCGTTACTTTAGTACAGTTACTTTTTACTGTTTACTTTCTACCCGTCTACCCGTTCAAGTAGTACCGATTGAGTACTCAGTACTGTTTGATTTTTTACCTATACGAGTAGACGAATATCGTATTTGCCGCAAACGTAGACTGACCAAATTTTTTTTTTTGTGGCTGTATAACAGAAATATTACCTAATTACTTTTGATAGGACTTAGCATTAAATTAATTGTATCTCAAAGAATAATCCAGAAAATATCATCATTTCGTTCTAGTTGCTGTCGTGCTCTCTGTGCATTTTTTTTTTCAATATCGTATTCTGTGTCTTTATTTATATTTTGAACACAACTTTACTCACCTCTATCAACACTTTTCGTGTGCAATTGAGAAAAATAATAAAATAAGCGCATTATATAATATTTATACAATAGTTTTATACAATGTATATTTGGTCAATGTGATTAGAAACACTTAAATAATCACATGGACCGGTTATTATTAATAATTTCCTAATGGGCACGGTAAAACTAATAAACACGTTACTTTTTACAAAAGATCTTTTATATACAGTCTTCAAATAAGTTAGCTAAGTTATTTTAATTACTATGTTAGCTATTATATTTATTTACTCGACGCAAATCATCAGTACGGCTAGCCCATTGACCAAAATTACGAATAATACAAAACATTGATAATTCAGAATGTTTTCTTTTGTCTCCCTACTGGATATAATTGGTAATGATATTTGATATACACCCAAGGACGGCTCAATAACGAAAACATACAAGAAACATAAAAATAAACATTTTATACAAACTGTACAAAAAACTTAGCCATTTTATTATCAATAACCCATTTTTATATTTATTGCATGTGGGTAGTTTTTTTGTAAATGTACAAGAAGGTATAATAATCATCTTTACAGAATAACTGATGATTTTTTCCTTTTGTTGAATTAACCGTCATAATCGTTAAACCGTGTCTTCATCATGTCTAAATGATCCATTTTGTCCATATTATTATACATGCAAGTTACAACAGACACAACACAACCTTCAATGTTCACATAACAATTGACAGTACCTTGCCTTGCCGTCGCTTCACAGACGCTCGGTATTCCACCCAGTGCTGCCACCTTGAGATCTGTTGAATTCGGTAGAGTCGTTAGTATAGTGAGTAGAGTAAAACAACGGAATCAACGGAAATACAATTACTATGATTTTCCAGTACTTTTTTTATAAAAAATACAAAATACAAAGGAAGATGAATTTGTCTTGGTTTACTTTTACAATATAAATGGTGTAATTGTTGTACTACCACAAAAAATAAAGGTCTAGAAGGACTTTTGTATTCAAAATTAAATATAAAACATTTTGTAAAGTTTTGTATTAAAAAGATAACAAAGAATAAGTTATAAATAAAAACAATTTTTCTTGCCACGAATTGCAAAATACAGAAGTACTATGTACGTATGCACTGGCAGGATAATACAAACCGAGTTTCTAATTTATTACTTACTTACCTTTTAAGAATTTCGTAAATAAGCATAACCCAAAAGGTTACACACTCGTGCATGCAATTAGTATGGATTGACATTTTTTAGTCTCGTTTTGATAATCTTCTTTATTTTAGTCATGAGTAGTAACGAAATAAGTTAGCCCGGAGTAACGTCACTAAAAGCCCAACACTGAAAACCCAGTAAATAGATTCGTTGTGTGGCGATTATGTAGATACCAATAGAATTCCAAATCTGAGGCCAATATATTGTAGCATCACCTTAATGCACAATTGAATTGAAATATATCACATTGATCACAGCATGCTGGGTATTATTAATAATAGCCGGTTCATGTGATAAATTCTTGACTTTAACCTCGCCACTTGGCTATTATTAATAATAACCGGTAATTATTAATAATAACCTATTTATCACTATGACCGGAACATATACATATACTCATTGACTTATTATATAACAACAACTAGTCAAAGATTGAACTAAATGGAGTCTTTTATAACTTCGGGAGTTACGATACAATGTTTCGGGATTCACATAAATGTACAGCAATTTTTACCCGACGACGGCAAAGTCAGAACGAATTCCTATTGACTGAACTGCCGTATTTTCTAATAGATGGCGCAGGTTCAGTATCCATAAGTTTATATTTTTCAATGGACCAAGTTTTATAATCGAACAAACTAAAGGGGAACAGTATTGTAATACCCGCAAAATGTTACGTAAATCCAATGTTAAACATGAACACTTTATTCTAAAACTCCTATCTGACATTTAAACCAACATGTTATTTAATTTAAACCAAGCGGTGACGAGGTATGCTTGGTTGCATAGCGGAACGTTGACGTTCAGTTGTTATAGGCAAAACCGGGAGAGCTAAACATTACTCATAGATTTCAGCTGTTATTTTCGACATACGTTACAGATTATTTCTAAATATTGACGCGTGTTAAAACGAAATAGCATACTTTTCATACGTCTGCTGTATAATTTAAATGGGCAAGACAAAAAAGTACGTCTGTTCTTAGAACCATGAGAACGAATGACAGCGGTAGCAACCTAACCTCCAATTCTAACGCGAACGTGTGATGTGAACAAGATGTTTTCGTTGGTATGTTTTCACTTTGGTTCTGCTAAACATGGTAATGATGAATATATAAATTAGATAGGATATTATCACAATTAAATGACAGTATTTTTAATAATTAAATATTAGTCTTTAACGAACTACCTAGTAGGCAACCTAATATACACAACTATATAGCCAATCCACGCGGTACGTCCATATCTTGGTTCATACGATTTTAAGCAATGAGTCAACTTCAGCTCTCCCGGTTTTGCCTATATTATACGGGTAGTATTGGTGGTATAAATTGCAGCGCCCACGGGATTACCACTAGAATACGCGAAACCAGTACCGATAGTAAAAGTAACGGGTATACGTTCATTTCGGTACCCATTACTTCTAATCTCGCCGAGTACCCGCTACAAAGTAACTAATAGTTACTTTTTTTACATCACTAGTAGGTATGTTTCTATAGAAAATCTTGATCAGTTGTTTAACCACCGACATAAATTACATTATGTAAGATACGTCATGTTATACAGACTGTCCCACACTCTTTTTCAAGTTCAAATTAGCACTAATCAAAATCAAATTGGCACTAATCAAAATCAAATTGGCACTAATCAAAATCAAATTGGCACTAATCGAAATCACATTGGTACTAATAAAAATCAAATTGGCACTAATCAAAATCAAGTTTATAAATAACAAATTCAAGTTAACATTAAATAATTTATCTACGACTCGTTTATAATAAGTTCATTGCATACGTATCTATGACTATACAGGGTTAGCCAAAATTACCGGAACACCCAAATAATTCCGCAACGGGAAAAAATTTCAAACAAAATTCAAACAGAAGTTTTTTTACCTTAAACAATCCATCGTTCAAACATATTTTTAATATATGTTCATTTTATTATAGACATTTCGTATACTTTTTTTTTTTCAAATGGAACACCCTGTAATTTTTACATTTTGTAATTTTAGGACTAATTTCAAACAAAAACAAAAAAATCCAAAAAACATTCAAGCAAAGGTTTTTTGACTTAAACAAGCTATATATTTTTAATATACAGGTGTTTAATATACAGCCTTTGGAGCCCAAAAGGTTTCCAGCTCTAAGTTTGGTCATGAAACTTCTAAATATTAAGTTTCGCCGCGATACCTTCAGTAGTTTCTCCTGAATCGTCGCCACAAAAACGGGTACACACACACACATACACATATACATATACATACACACACATATACACAAACACGGACTTTTTGTACTTTGGTCAAATATGCTCAGGGGACCCACAAGGACATATTTCCGCTAAAATAAAAAAAAAATTCGGCACGATAACAATACTTTCTCATACTGCGTATGATAATTTAAAAAGCAACTTTTTGTTAGCACGATGTTGAGGGCACCTGTAAGTTATATTTTTAAATAAATTTGTTAAATATTTTGTGGCTGTAGAGCGTATAATTATCTACAACTTTTATATATAAAACTTATATTACAATTTCTTAAGCCCAGTTTTGTTAGTTATATTGGCTTTTTCATTTCGCATTGGATACACTCGAGTTTGAAAGTTATATTGCATGTTGTAATATTCGAATGTTTTTAGGTTTTTCATAGAAAAATCGAAGAATTAGTACACTGTCTTCCTAAGGAGTGTCTACCAAATGAATATGGTGGTACCGCTGGGGAATACAATGTTTTAATTGACCGCTACAATGATTTCTTAATGAAAAATTCGAAATGGATCAAGGATACTGAAGAATTGAAACTGACAGGACCAATACCGGAACACAAGAACGACATGTATTCCTTCGAAGAATTCAGCATGGACGGTAGCTTCAGAAAGTTAAATTTTGATTGAGACTTGCTCTTGAATCTATTTCTGTTTTTTAAATAATTATTGGTTAATGTATTTGTAATGTGATCCACGGAAAAAATAAAAATTTTAAACTACTTTAATATTTATCATTAATTTCATTTGAATATACCAAATGAAGATATGAAAAGTGAGACAAAATTGTTCCCAGAACACCACAACTTTAAAAATTATTATTCATAATTATTATTTTCTTGTAGACCTTCCTTATTGAACAAAAAATAAATATTGCATAACGTCGGAAATTACATTATTGTATGATTGTTACAGGAAATAAAACCTCTTTGATCTTTTGTTATTGACATGACTACATTTTAAAAAATTAAAAAAAATCCATTGGGAAATTGAGATTTGGACAAACTGCGCACAATTGATTGTAATAAATCAAATGAAAAATTGAAATAAACTATGTTCTTTCCTTGTGTATAGACAGCAATAAAGCCATATGTATTAGTTCTAACCATGTACACAATTCCGACACACATGTCTGATTTAAGGACGTGCTAATAGTGGTTAAAAGAATAGTGCACCGTATTATTATTAAAATATAAAGAATTTTTAGTCAGCTTAAATATATATTATTAGAGTTTTCGTAATTACTGTTATCCTGCAGCGATGTAAAAAGAAATCAAATGGCAGTAACCTTATAAGGAAAAGATCAACTTTTAGCAAAACACACAATTATCACTCATTATTATCAGTAAATGTTCAATGTTCAATGTTCAACGTGCAATGTTCAATGTTCAATGTCCAATGTCCAATGTCCAATGTCCAATGTCCAATGTTCAATATTCAATGTTTAATGTCCAATGTCCAATGTCCAATGTCCAATATTCAATGTCCAATGTCCAATGTTCAATGTCCAATATTCACTGTTCAATTTTCAATGTTCAACGTTCCGGATGTCAATATTCAATGTTGTAGATGTCTTATTTTATCCTACTTTAACTAAACAGAAATATGTCGGAATTTAGGAGAGTGTCTGAATTTGGGACATTTACCTTATGTGATCAGTACACTGATTTATTGATGAAAAATACGAAATGGCTACACAAGAAGGAAATTTATTCATTTGAATGTCCAAAACACCTTTTAGTCAATTTTATACAGACTAAGAAACTAAGAAAAGAGGAGACATTAACTCTTTAATTCTGAAGTACAGAATCTCTCAATTAATCTATGTCCAATTGTCTGAAGCTCCCATCAACACCGCCATCAACATCCAACGTCTGCTTTTGCTTTGGAACAGGCCCAACAACTTTTAATCTAGAAGTTTTTTCAATCCAATCCTTGTTCTCCAAAAGATGTTCTTTCCAGGCATTACCAAGGACATCCAAGGACTCCAAACGCCCACCTAACTCTTTAGGAAGCATATCGGGCTCAAAATAATCCAGTAATCCACCAATATCCTTATGAAAGACAATCTACAATAATACGAGTTGAAAAATTAACAGCACAATTACATTAAGAAAATATCACTCTTTTCCTTAGTTTTTCTTTTAGTAAGGATCTCGCAAGTTTGAAGATACTCTCGCCATAGAATGGAAGATTTATTATATGTACGGAATGCTCTCGTCCTGGTAGAATTTGCAAAAGGATGGAGGCGGCTTCTTTGAATTCCACAAAATTGAATTTACCCAACATTGGAGCATTCAAATATGTGGATAAAACCAGCATTCACGTCATTGTGATATACGTAATTGCCTAGAATTAAAGTAAAAATATTTTGTTAGAATATTTGTTATAATATTAGTTTTCAGATGGACTTACCAATAAAATAACAATATTTCAGGATATTTACAAAATCAAGGTGTGTTGTGTCAGTGGTTAAGAACCTGTAAACGAAAACTCTTTGTCCAGTTTTTGTCAGTTGGGGCAGTGGAACAACCATTCTGCAAACAAATCGAAGAAATGCGACACGGAGCATAAAGAATTTCGATAATTTCCAATCTTTTACCTATGTATTTCGCATGGAGAAAAATACTTTTCGCTCACAAATCCGTGATTGTAGAATTGTTTGTACTTCTCTGTGGATATAATGAATGAGTTTCGAACTTATTTTTAGCTTTTTCCAAGTCATTCTTGCACAGCCTGATGTAGTTCTCAATAAGCCTAGGTTCTGTAAAAAAATTGAATATAGAATTAAAAATTTGTAATGAAAAAAATCTGATGTGGCCAGGCACATGACTTTATCATTCAATATATAAAACTAATAGTTTAGCTGCATGAGAATCTATTCTATAGAGATAAATCGTAGGTATTGTCAAAGCATCAGCATTTGACACTACCTACACTACGTCATTAGAATAATAGTTATTTATGTCACAAATGCCGAAAGTACGGATTAGCGCGACGAGCGGTGATACGGCGCGTCCCCGAAGGCGGAGTGTCGCCGTCGCATATGAGCGAGTCGCGCTATCTAGTTTTTGGCAGGAGCGACATCAACGTTTATTGTGTTGCTTTTTAAAAAATACGTATTTAAAAAAAAATGAAATGATTTCTGTATAGTAAATGCTAGGGTGGTACCACTTTGACGAAAGGTGCGTTCCGATTGGTAGGTAATGGTAGCTAATGGCGGTGGTAGAATACGAAATTATAGTATTTCTTACATATCGTGATAATGACACATTAGTTTGCATGTACATAAACATGAGTCACTAGCAATTTTCTATTGGAAATACTATAACGGCGTCTGCTACCACTGCCATTATCACTAATGAAAACGCACCTTAAAAAGGTAATTCAAATTCTGACAGATTTATATTTGTTCATGACACATCCCTACCAACATACTAAAATAAAACTACACTCATCGCAATACTTTATTTATAATTTTCTCAATGTATCATTTTTAGAAATAGATATAAAGACTGGTTGATATTTCTTATCAACAAACAATCAAATTGGTGATCTTATTTTATTTGGAATTTGTATTTTATAATTTTGCGCACTACAGCGGCACGTTCCATAGTGGTTCTCCAACCTCTGATGAGATCAGCTGTGATCAGCTGTTTTCGAATGTGACAACACAAAAAAATATTTGTCAAAATCCTGGCTACTATGTAATTTCATATCAATGCAGATGCGACCGATCTCGATCAAATAGAATTTGCTCTTGAAGGTAAAGTATTAATTTTACCAAAAAATTTTATAGGCATAAATTATTTAAAATTTCCACTACTTTAATTTATTAATTAACTATTTTGTCGAAATTACAGAAATGGCGGCTCATTTCCAAAATCCTTGAAAAAGGCTTAGAATAAACTAAAAAGCTAAACTATTAATTTTACCAAAAAATGTCATAGGCATAAATTATTCAAAATTTCCTCTGCTTTAATTTATTATTTAACTATTTTGACGAAATTACATAAATGGCGGCTGATTTCTAAAATCCTCGAAAAAGGCTTGGAGTAAACACCCAGTTTCTTTGGACCCTTTTGAACCAAAAGCTTTTCAACTCTAAGTTTGGTCATGAAACTTCTAAATATGAAGTTCCGTGCCGATACCTTTAGTAGTTTCTCCGGAAATGAATTAACAAAAATTGGGTACACACACACACACACACACACACACACACACACACACACACACACACACACACACACACACACACACACACACACACACATACACACACAGACATTTTTTTGTACCTTGGTCAAAAATGTTCAGGGGACCCATAAAGACCTATTTCCGCTAAAATCTCAAAAAAAATTTTCGGCACGATTACAATACTTTACATACTGCGTATGATAAAGTAAAAATACAAACGTTATCTAAAAATTTCAGTTTTTTGCGGTTATCTTCAAAATGAATAATGATAGCTTAAATTTCTTTTCAGATAATTGATGAACACAAAAATACGAAACTTTGGTAAATTTAAACATATGCTCTATCTCCACTAATAAGCGAGATCCCCATGGTGAGCCTTGAAATTGAGTCACCCGGTATAGTCAAGCAATAGGCAGTTGTTGGTGAAAAAATCAGATTGGGGGATATTTAATAACTTGAGAGAGTAGAATATTCTATAGACAAAAAAAACCTACATGATTTTTTTGCAATCGCAATGTGTAACCTTGAAATTTGTAAACTTTGCATATAAACAATTATTTCTAATGGCGCGTGTCTGTAATTTTTACTTCAAATTACAATTCAAAGGTTTATTCTTGCTAAAAATTAAAATAAAAACAACTGAAAGTTGTACAATGAAGTTGTAACAGTTGCGCACTATAATGATATTTTATAGCAGCCAAAATTATAGTTTTTTTTTATTTAATTTTGATTAATAACATATAAGTTGTTTCAACTGGGAGTGGCGGGGAAAACAGATGGTTACAACGATAGGCCCTGTAGACTCATTTACAGCTAAATTGCTCAATTTATAAATTTGAGGAAAATATTGCGTTTTACGAGGCTTATATTAACTTCACTTGTAGGTTATGTTAAGATCGTGTAATCGATATTTTATATACTTGCGTGTCCAATCGAGTTGAAATTTAGTCTGTACACAGATTTCGGGTGACAATGCAGGAATCAATAAAAAAATTGGAAAAATTCTCAAAATTTAGAAGTTTTTTCTAATTTAATTGAAATTTCGCATGTGGACAGATTTCCGATGAACAAATAAAAATTAGTGGAAATCTTTTGAAATGTATTTTTCTGGATTCCTTTTATGAAGCGTAGTTGGACATACTGATTTCGAATATAGCTTTAAAAATTTGGCATTAGTCGCATTCTTCTGTAGTTTTGACATAAGAAAATAAAACCACCTTTAAGTACAAACGTTGGTGTTGGAAATAAATAAATGAAACACCTTTTAGTCCAGTCATTACGTCCGTCGGGAAAAAACGGGTTAGAAATGCACATGAACCGAGAAGGCTAAATTTTTGATACGACGTGGGGAGAGCCTTGCATAGCTTTACTTCAAATTGTCGACCAACATTGCCTATCTGCATTTTCCGCTACTTGAAAAAAATACTTTTTTGTTGATTTTTTCCCGCTCTACAATTTAGGTCCTATAAATTTTTTCCTATTGTTAATGGTTATTGAGATATCGATCGAAGAATCACAACACTCATCAACACTCTCGAGAAGAATCCAGAGCTACAGTCCTCGGTAGAATTATTTAAGCAAGAAAAGGTAGATCCGAAGGTTCTAATTTGTGCTGGAGAGCGTTTCCACATCGACTTATATGACAGTGATAAACAGGAGAAATCGATTAACATTTTCCGATTCCACCGCTTTGCAAAGTCAATGACGACAAATAAGTTATATCACCTCTCACTACTCCCACCAACAAAAAGCGCAGTCCGCCAACACATTTTTCGGACATATCTACAAGTACAAACGTGGCTCGGATTTTTTCAAAGATCTTCAGGAATGGGGTTGGCAACAGACTTATTACGGGCTGGAACCAATTTGCACCACAACCGAACCCGAGCCACCCGAATTTTAAAAACTCATTTCGTGCAAATGTAAAGGAAAGTGTGAGTCTGCTTAAAATTTAACTTCTTTGATCGATATCTCCATAACGATGAACGATAGGTAAAAAATGTAACAGACCTTAATTGTAGAGCGTAAAAATGCAACCCAAAAGTATTCATTCAAAATGATCGTATCTTAACGGAGAACCTAGTTATTGTAAAAGAAAACTGAATTACACCCTTTTTTCAAGATGGCGGAAAATGCACATAGGAAATCTTGGTCGACAATTTGAAGTTAAGCTTTTTTAGCCCCCCCCCCCCCCCTACGTCATACCAAAAGAATTAGGCTTCTCGGTTCATTTGCATTTCCAAATTTATACAGTGTGTCCACAAACGCCCGCACCATATGGAAAACTTTTTTATTGTGTATTTCTCAAAATGTTGTTCTTTATACAAGTTGGCGGCTCGCATGAAACCAAAAGTGCAACAGTCAAATATGTAAATTTCGGTGCCATATACCGAGCGATTCAGAATATAGGAATTTGTGATAAGAGTAAAGTACCTTTATTTTTATTATATATAAACTTTATTTAGAAATGTTGTTTAGAAGTAAAAATTATATACAAATATGAAGTCATAGCCACCTACCTCGAAAATAATATTTTCAAAACCGAGCTCATTGGAGAAAGTTCACAAGATTGACAGAATAACAGTGTTGAATTACTTGTCTTATATTGTTACAGCGAATTATTTCAAGTTTAGATAATTTTAGATTTTTATTATTGTAGATACCCCTACACCGATTAGAAGATGGGGAAATGATTAAAAAAATCATTACTATCATACCAAACTACACACTTATGTGTAAAATTCCATTTTCAACCCTCGACTGTTACTGACTTATGAGCTTATGACGCACTCGATCATTTTTACTTTATCATACGCAGTATGTAAAGTATTGTAATCGTGCCGAAAATTTTTTTTTAGTTTTTAGCGGAAATAGGTCTTTATGGGTCCCCTGAACATTTTTGACCAAGGTACAAAAAAATGTCTGTGTGTGTGTGTGTGTGTGTGTGTGTATGTGTGTGTGTGTGTGTGTGTGTACCCAATTTTTGCTAATTCATTTCTGGAGAAACTACTAAAGGTATCGGCACGGAACTTCATATTTAGAAGTTTCATGACCAAACTTAGAGTTGAAAAGCTTTTGGTTCAAAAGGGTCCAAAGGAACTGGGTGTTTACCCCAAGCCTTTTTCAAGGATTTTAGAAATCAGCCGCCATTTCTGTAATTTCGTCAAAATAGTTAAATAATAAATTAAAGCAGAGGAAATTTTGAATAATTTGTGCCTATGACATTTGTTGGTAAAATTAATAGTTTAGCTTTTTAGTTTATTCTAAGCCTTTTGCAAGGATTTTGGAAATGAGCCGCCATTTCTGTAATTTCGACAAAATAGTTAATTAATAAATTAAAGTAGAGGAAATTTTGAATAATTTATGCCTATAACATTTTTTGGTAAAATTAATAGTTTACTTTCAAGAGCAAATTCTATTTGATCGAGATCGGTCGCATCTGCATTGATATGAAATTACATAGTAGCCAGGATTTTGACAAATATTTTTTGTGTTGTCACATGCGAAAACAGCTGATCTCATCAGAGGTTGGAGAACCACTATGCTGTAGTGCGCAAAATTATAAAATACAAATTTCAAATAAAATAAGATCACCAATTTGATTGTTTGTTGATAAGAAATATCAACCCGTCTTTATATCTAATTCTAAAAATGATACATTGAGAAAATTATAAATAAAGTATAGCGATGAGTGTAGTTTTATTTTAGTATGTTGGTAGGGATGTGTCATGAACAAATATAAATCTGTCAGAATTTGAATTACCTTTTTAAGGTGCGTTTTCATTAGTGATAATGGCAGTGGTAGCAGACGCCGTTATAGTATTTCCAATAGAAAATTGCTAGTGACTCATGTTTATGTACATGCAAACTAATATGTGTCATTATCACGATATGAAAGAAATACTATAATTTCGTATTCTACCACCGCCATTAGCTACCATTACCTACCAATCGGAACGCACCTTTCGTCAAAGTGGTACCAACCTAGCATTTACTATACAGAAATCATTTCTTTTTTTTTAAATACGTATTTCTTGAAAACCAACACAATAAACGTTGATGTCGCTCCTACCAAAAACTAGATAGCGCGACTTGCTCATATGCGACGGCTACACTCCGCCTTCGGTGACGCGCCGTATCACCGCTCGTCGCGCTATTCCGTACTTTCGGCATTTGTGACATAAATAAATAACTATTATTCTAATGACGTAGTGTAGGTAGTGTCAAATGCTGATGCTTTGACAATACCTACGATTTATCTCAATAGAATAGAATCTCATGCAGCTAAACTATTCATTTTATATATTGTATGATAAA
This sequence comes from Melinopterus prodromus, assembly GCA_964023965.1. Classification (NCBI taxonomy): domain Eukaryota; kingdom Metazoa; phylum Arthropoda; class Insecta; order Coleoptera; family Scarabaeidae; genus Melinopterus; species Melinopterus prodromus. The sequence continues at coordinate 42,201,671 of OZ030395.1, forward strand.
GTCATGTGCCTGGCCACATCAGATTTTTTGTTAAATGTCAACGCCATAGTTTTGTCTTTTGACACAAGTACAATTGAAAATTGTGAAGTATTAATAACTCTGAACTTTGAAGAGCATGTTATCAGAATGAAATATGAAAATATGTTTTGGTTAAAATTATTCCTCTGAACCCGAATCCGGATTTGAAAATTTCATCTCGCGTATTTCGCGTCATTTCGCAAAAAATTATGTCAAAATGTTAAAAACAACTTTTTACTTTATCATACGCAGTATGTAAAGTATTGTAATCGTGCCGAAAAATTTTTTTGAGATTTTAGCGGAAATAGGTCTTTATGGGTCCCCTGAACATTTTTGACCAAGGTACAAAAAAATGTCTGTGTGTGTGTGTGTATGTGTGTGTGTGTGTGTGTGTGTGTGTGTGTGTGTGTGTGTGTGTGTGTGTGTGTGTGTGTGTGTGTGTGTGTGTGTGTACCCAATTTTTGTTAATTCATTTCCGGAGAAACTACTAAAGGTATCGGCACGGAACTTCATATTTAGAAGTTTCATGACCAAACTTAGAGTTGAAAAGCTTTTGGTTCAAAAGGGTCCAAAGGAACTGGGTGTTTACTCCAAGCCTTTTTCGAGGATTTTAGAAATCAGCCGCCATTTATGTAATTTCGTCAAAATAGTTAAATAATAAATTAAAGCAGAGGAAATTTTGAATAATTTATGCCTATGACATTTTTTGGTAAAATTAATAGTTTAGCTTTTTAGTTTATTCTAAGCCTTTTTCAAGGATTTTGGAAATGAGCCGCCATTTCTGTAATTTCGACAAAATAGTTAATTAATAAATTAAAGTAGTGGAAATTTTAAATAATTTATGCCTATAAAATTTTTTGGTAAAATTAATACTTTACCTTCAAGAGCAAATTCTATTTGATCGAGATCGGTCGCATCTGCATTGATATGAAATTACATAGTAGCCAGGATTTTGACAAATATTTTTTTGTGTTGTCACATTCGAAAACAGCTGATCACAGCTGATCTCATCAGAGGTTGGAGAACCACTATGGAACGTGCCGCTGTAGTGCGCAAAATTATAAAATACAAATTCCAAATAAAATAAGATCACCAATTTGATTGTTTGTTGATAAGAAATATCAACCAGTCTTTATATCTATTTCTAAAAATGATACATTGAGAAAATTATAAATAAAGTATTGCGATGAGTGTAGTTTTATTTTAGTATGTTGGTAGGGATGTGTCATGAACAAATATAAATCTGTCAGGATTTGAATTACCTTTTTAAGGTGCGTTTTCATTAGTGATAATGGCAGTGGTAGCAGACGCCGTTATAGTATTTCCAATAGAAAATTGCTAGTGACTCATGTTTATGTACATGCAAACTAATGTGTCATTATCACGATATGTAAGAAATACTATAATTTCGTATTCTACCACCGCCATTAGCTACCATTACCTACCAATCGGAACGCACCTTTCGTCAAAGTGGTACCACCCTAGCATTTACTATACAGAAATCATTTAATTTTTTTTTAAATACGTATTTTTTAAAAAGCAACACAATAAACGTTGATGTCGCTCCTGCCAAAAACTAGATAGCGCGACTCGCTCATATGCGACGGCGACACTCCGCCTTCGGTGACGCGCCGTATCACCGCTCGTCGCGCTAATCCGTACTTTCGGCATTTGTGACATAAATAACTATTATTCTAATGACGTAGTGTAGGTAGTGTCAAATGCTGATGCTTTGACAATACCTACGATTTATCTCTATAGAATAGATTCTCATGCAGCTAAACTATTAGTTTTATATATTGAATGATAAAGTCATGTGCCTGGCCACATCAGATTTTTTTATTCAAAACCAAATGTAGCTAGACATTTGAAACAAAAACATTCTACAGCTACTTTTTAACAAGGAATGCAGTGTGATTTTTTAATTTCAATTAACAACAAATATGACGGCATAACCATGAGCAACTTTTGTTTTTCTTATGGGCGCCATGTTGAATTTTACCATTTTCCGATTGTCGTGCCGTTTCTCATTTCCGCAATGTACAACATGTTAGCATTATTTTATAAAACAATGGTGTAATAATCGAAAAACCTTCAGGTACCCAACGGGAGCTTGGTTACAGACCGCCGGACTCGTAGCCAAGCAACGTCAACAAAATGCACTTGGATCAAGCAGCGCGCGCAGCGGTGTGTCAGCCATTTACCCAAACATATGGTTGATTACGGGTGTGAAATGTTGTTTACCAACAACGAAAACCGTTATATGATAAGGGTTTATTATTATTGTCATAGGAATGCCCCATCGTACAATATTCCTAAGATTGGACAAAAATTTAGCGGAGCATGGATCGTATAGTAAACCCCGCAATTCTTATAATCCTCACATCATTGGGTCGGATGAGTCGAAATTTACAAATATTAGAAATTTTAATCGGAACAATGGGCATTGTTGAGTGACAGAAAATCCTAGGCACACCAGACCAATGAGGCTACTGCAACGTTTTGGAATTAATGTTTGGATGGGGAAGTGTACCAGGTAGCAGAACCATTTAATTGGGCCATTCATGTTCCAGGAAAACTCGAACGAAGAACGATATTTAAATCTTCTGCTCACCGAAGTGGCAGACTATTTTGACGATGTTGCGTTGGACCAAAGGAGAATAATGTGGATAATGTGAATAATGTGGTGGCAGCAAGATGGAGCAACTACTCACAATGCGACAGTTCTACGAAATTATTTGAATCAACAGTTTCCAAATCACTGGATTGGTACTGGCGGAGTGGTGGAATGTCCTGCTAGATCCCCTCATTTAAGTCGTCTGGACCATTTTCTATGAGGAACTGTGAACAACAAAATTTATCACGATACTCGCACAAATATCGAGGAACTGCGGTCAATGGTATTCCGGGAAGAACAGTTAGAAGAGCATTACTATTGTATTGAAAAAATTATTTCTTCAAAAAATTCTAAGAAGTAATCCTAGAATTCCAGAATAAACGATAATTTGTTTAAAGCCGGAAAAACTCGTCTACAAGTGAATACTGGGCTGAATACTTAGAATTATTTTAGAAATTCAAATGCAAGCTACGTGAAAAAAAATCACAAAAATTGTTATACATCTGATAGGAACTTGGTTGTACAAACTACTCCGTTTCATTAGCTATGCATCAAAGAATAAATCACAACAAAACGGCTTCTAACTTCCGAGAAAAATATCATAATACTTTGGCGAGTAAGTAGCGTTCTTCTACAGTTAACGTAGAAGAATAAACGATAAATGATAAACGATAATCGATAAACAATAAACGATAAACGATAAACGATAAACGATAAACGATAACTCTATCGAAAGACACAGAAGACATGTTGTTCAATGTATTGCAACTTCTAATAGTTCCAAATGTTGTTTTAGTTAGCAGTTTTCGAGTTAGTTAAAAAGGCCAGGACTGTGCTAAAACTACATTAATTTCCCTATAAATAGCACATCTTAATCACTTGTTTTGGCCAAACCTTATATAAAGCATAGTTGGTTTTCAGTTAGTTTATTAGTTTTGTTTTCAGGATGATTGTACCGTTGCCAAGGCAAACACCTGAAGGCTACAGAATTCACATCGGAAGCGTTGCAAACGCTGACGTAAACCAGTTCGATTTAGAAGATGCGTTCAAATATATCTACATACACGGTAAAAACTATTGAGAACCTTCACAAAGCAATTTGAACTATTCTCCCTGATACATTACAGAAAACTACATGTTTCATGAAGACATCAATGCTGGTATTATCGTCATCTTGGATTTCACAAACGTCGGTTTCGAATGGGTTAGCAAATTCAACATGAAAGTCTTCCGTGATGCTGTGGAAGTTGGTTTAGGAATACTGCCATCTCGTCTCAAAGCTATGCACATGGTAAACATGCCTCATTTTCGGGAAACTTTGTTGACATGGGCCAAAACGTTGCTGAAGGACAAGATCAAAAAACGGGTAATTGTTACTACTATCAATAACTGTCGCGACTTACACTGCACTGTCCTCTAAAAATACCGAATTGTTCGCCAAAAGTTAATTTTCCCCCTGGATCCCCCTGGATTTTGAACCCAACTATTCCCAAACTATTCGGTGTTGTTTCGGCGCCTGTCCCCAGCCCTGAATTAAAATACAGACATTTTAATACTTATAGTATATTGTGTAGCAAATCAAGAAAGTGATTCTTTATCGAGGCTGGGCACTTTTCGAGACTCGTAATTCACCTTTTTGCGCGGTACACACAGCATTTGTATCCTAATGATGACTATACCGATTACAATCGTCACCAATGTCAGTTTCATTAGATTGTTTATATCCAGTAGTCGTCGCGAAAGACTCATTTATGCCTTCCAGGAAATGGCGACCTATTTGAACATTTACTTAAAAAATAACTTTTTGTTGTATAACTTGCTTCTTTACAATCTGAATTTTGTTAATCCAAAGCACTCTTGGTCTGTCCGGCGGTCTGTAACCAAGCTCTAGTTGGGTACCTGAGAAGCACGACAAACAACGAGAAAAAGCAAGAAGTTTCTTTTTATTATTACACCATTGTTTTAAAAAATAATGCCAACATGTTATACTTTGCGGAAATGAGAAAAAACACGACTATCGGAAAATGTCAAAATTCAACATGGCGCCCATAAGAAAAACAAAAGTTGGCCATGGGTACGCCGCCATCTTTGATGTTATTTCAAATTAAAAAAATAACATTGCATTCCTTGTTAAAAAGTAGCTGTTTTTGTTTCAAATGTCTAGCTACATTTGGTAGGTATTGAATAAAAAATTAAAAACTATATCTTAACAGTTCATTTTTTGCGGATATCTTCAAAATGAAAAATGATAGTCTAAATTTCTTTCCAGATAATTGATCAACACAAAAATACGAAACTTTGGCTAATTTAAACACAGACTCTATCTCCACTAATAAGCGAGATCCCCGTGGTGAGCCTCGAATTTGAATCACCCGGTATTAATTGATAATGAAAAGTAAAATAATGTAAAAAATTATAAACCATACATACCAACATTTTTTGGTAAATGCTGCTGGCAGTTCAACCAATCATTGAATAGTTTCACGTAATGCATAAATTTTTCAGGATCTTCGTTCAGATCATCCCTAATATTTTTTAATTGTTCTTCATCAGCAGCTTGGAGAATAACCACATTTTTTACCAATACTCTTTCCATTCTAGAAAAGAAACTTTTGTGCATTTACACTCTAAATTGTGCAACTTACATGCACAACTTCAAAATACGAATGGTTTTATAATAACCTGATAGGGCAGTATGTAAATTTACTGCTAATTGCAACTGTTTTAACCAAATTACAATCATTATCACCACTGAAACAAAAAAAAATTTAAAAACGTAATCTCGGCAAAACCTACAAAATACACTATGTGACGTTTTGAATTGAACGCCACATACTCTAATAGCTACCATTTAAATAATTAAATAGTTAAATTAGTTACACTAGTCAACATTTTTTACTTTACCATCCATAGTATGACAAACGATTATAACCGAGCCAAAAAAAAAAAAATTGAGATTTTAGCGGAAATTTGTCCTTTTGGTTCCCATGAACATTTTTGACCAAGGTACAAAAAAATGTCTGTTTGTGTGTATATATATGTATGTATGTGTGTGTAACCGTTTTTTATTTGTGTTTACAAGCAATCGATGGACCGTTCTATCCAGGGTTAGCCAAAATTACTGGAACACCCAAATATTTCTCCAACGGTAAGAAATTTAAAAAAGAGATTCAAACAAAAGTTTTTTTACCTTAAACAATCCATCGCTCAAACATATTTTTAATATATTCATTTTATATGTTCATTTTATTATAGAAATTTCGTAAACTCTTGTTTTCAAATGGAACACCCTGTATATTTTTACATTTTGTAATTTTAGGATTAATTCCAAACATTTTTTATTACAATAATCTTTTTATAAAATTCACCGTTTTTGAGTTTTAAGCTATTAATTCAAATGTGTCAAAATTACCAGAACACCTACATAACTCTCCAATCGCTAACAACTTTAAAAAGATATTCAAACAAAAGTTTTTGTCTTTAATCAAGCTATCGTTCAAATATATTTTTAATTCATTTTAATTCATTTTATTTGGAAATTCCGTAACTTTTTTTTTTTAATGGAACACCTTGTATATTTTTAGATTTTGTAATTCAAGACTATTTCAAAATATTTTTTATTGATATAATTTTCTTGTAGAATGCATTATTTTTGATTTATAAACAATTAATTAAAATTAGTCATAATTACCGGAACACCTACATAATTCTCCAACCAAACATATTTTTTAAACAAGCTCTGCTTAAATATACTTTTAATATACAGGTATTTATTTTATTATGGAAGTATGGAAAACTTTTCCTTTTTCTCATCAAACATCCTGTACATCGCATCATCTGCATCGCTTTTTAGTGATCAGCAATTAATCAAAACTCCATAACATTTATTTTGACCGAACGGATAAATAATAACAAATTCAAGAAAAAATAAAAAAATAATTAAATTAACTTTTCAAACAGCTATCCCTAATCGGCTTGACAATGCCCCAACCTATCAACAAATTCCCGTAAACAGTTTTCTAAATGTTCGACAGTAAACTTTGAACTTCGTCCACTATCCTCTGCTTCAACGCGTCAATATTTCTCGGCCTATTGGTGTAAACCTTGGTCTTTAGGTGGCCCCAAATAGCTAAATCTAATATTTGCAAATCCGGCGACCTAGGTGGCCATTCAATGGATCTTCTCCTTCCAATCCACCTCTGCGGAAAAACTGAATTTAAATAATTTCGCACTTGGACACCCTAATGCGGCGGGGCACCGTCTTGTTGACACCAAATGTTATTTAGTTCTAAAACAGTTTCCAGTAGTTTCCAAAACAGTGTTCTGATAAAATCAATTTATTGCAAGCAGTTTTTGGTAACTTTCAGTTTTGCACGATTGGCTATATCGCTTGTAAAATAAGTAAATGTCAAGTAAAATTACATAAGCACAATGTGGGTACCAGGAGACACCAACTGTCGCAAGCAAAAATTGTCTAATGCGTGATGTAACATGTCCCAAGTTTCTAAATTTAGTAAAATTAATGTACCAAACGAGAAAAAATAGTTTATCCGTTTGATTAAGATGAATTGGTATGTATGTGGGGAAATATTCTTAATTTGAAGTTAATTTGAAGAAATTATGAGACTTATAACAAAATGATTCCAATAAAAATGTTTAGAATTAGTCTTAGAATTATAAATGTAAAAATATACATGTATTCCATTTGAAAAAGAAAAGATTACCAAATTTTCATAATAAAATGAACATCCTGTATATTAAAAATATATTTTAATGATAGCTTGTTGTATTGTCGAAAAACGTTTCTTAGAATGTTTTTGAAATTTTTTATAGATGGAGAGTTATGTAGGTGTTCCGGTAGTATTATGACTGATTTTAATTAATTGCTTAAAACTCAAAAATGATGCATTTTATAAAAAGATTATTTTAATAAAACATGTTTAGAATTAGTCCTAAAATTACAACATCCAAAAATAAACAGGTTGTTCCATTTGAAAAAAGTAAGTTTACGAAATTTCTATAATAAAATGAAGAGCCTGTATATTAAAAATGTATTTGAACGATGGATTGTTTAAAATAAAAAACTTTCGTTTGATTTTTTTTTTAATTTCTTACCGTTGGAGAATTATTCAGTGTTCCGGTAACTTTGGCTAACCCTGTATAAACATACCCCTTGGTACGTCAATCCGCTGTCGCATACTCATTTCCCGTAAAAAAACTTAAAATCTCCTTCAAAACTATCAAAAATCATTACCAATCCTTCCCACAACCAATTACACCCATCACCCCAACCAAAAAACCTAAAACCAATCCATAATCTCAGCCAGAAAATCAGTTTATTCCCTCGACACGCGACAGTTCCGTATTCCAACAACAGATGGTGTTACCATCGGCCGGTAACGTCGAACAGTGAGCCAGACTGTCAAAATTTTTCCTCGGCGTCATTGCGTGTCTTCGACTTGTGACTTTTCCGTTAATTTATTCGCGTATAATCGTCGGAGATACTGTAAAAAGTGTTTCGAGGTATTTATTGACTACCGGGCGACGTTTTGCGCGTGTTATATCTCGGAACCCAGTGAGTAGTTCTTCGCAATTTGTGACAGAAATTTTTTCAAGGTCATGTTCGGTTTCTGGTTGCTTCATGTTTTGGCTGCTCGCAACGCGCTGTGTGAGAGAGAACGCGTGCGATCTAGGTACAGGTGGGGGCGTTTTTGTATTTTGTTGGTTATTGGTGTGTTTAAGGTTGATTTTGTGGTTAGAAATCGCTATTAATAAACGGATATGGTATGAAATGTCGTGCTTATACGGTTTCTATATGGAAAACGTCTGATTTCTTTCTAATTAAATTGGGAATCCTGTAGCGATTTGGTATTAACAATAACCTGAAAAGCAGGCAATCTAGATTGATTATCTTTATCTTTTAATGCGTTTTGCTATTGCAGTTTTATGCTTTTTACTTTATCATACGCAGTATTATAAAGTATTGTAATCATGCCAAAAAAAAAAATGAGTTTTTAGCGGAAATAGGTCTTTTTGGGTCCCCTGAACATTTTTGACCAAGGTACAAAAAAATGTCTGTGTGTGTGTGTGTCTGTGCGTGTGTGTGTAAACGATTTTTGTGGCGACGATTCCGGAGAAACTACTGAAGGTATCGGGACGAAAGTTCATATTTAGAAGTTTCAAGACCTAACTTAGAGCTGAAAAGCTTTTGGTTGAACGGGGTCCAAAGGAACTGGTAGTTTATTCTAAGCCTTTTTGAAAGATTTTGCAAATGAGCCGCCATTTCTGTAATTTCGACAAAATAGTTAATTAATAAATTAAAGTAGAGGAAATTTTGAATAATTTATGCCTATGACATTTTTTGGTAAAATTAATAGTTTAGCTTTTTAGTTTATTCTAAGCATTTTTGAAAGATTTTGGAAATGAGCCGCTATTTCTGTAATTTCGACAAAATAGTTAATTAATAAATTAAAGTAGAGGCAATTTTGAATAATTTATGCCTATGAAATATTTTGGTAAAATTAATAGTTTAGCTTCAAGAGCAAATTCTATTTGATCGAGATCGGTCGCATCTGCATTGATATGAAATCACATAGTAGCCAGGATTTTGACAAATATTTTTTCTGTTGTCACATTCGTAAACAGCTGATCTCATCAGAGGTTGGAGAACCACTATGGAACGTTGCCGCTGTAGTGCGGCAAATTATAAAATACAAATTTCAAATAAAGTAAGATCACCAATTTGATTGTTTGTTGATAAGAAATATCAGCCCGTCTTTATATCTAATTCTAAAAACGATACATTGAGAAAATTATAAATAAAGTATAGCGATGAGTGTAGTTTTATTTTAGTATGTTGGTAGGTATGTGTCATGAACAAATATAAATCTGTCAGAATTTGAATTACCTTTTTAAGGTGCGTTTTCATTAGTGATAATGGCAGTGGTAGCAGACGCCGTTATAGTATTTCCAATAGAAATTGATAGTGACTCATGTTTATGCACATGCAAACTAATATGTGTCATTATCACGATATGTAAGAAACACTATAATTTCGTATTCTACCACCGCCATTAGCTACCATTACCTACTAATCGGAATGCACCTTTAAACTTGACGTTTCGTTAAAGTGGTACTAACCTAGCATTTACTATACAGTAATCATTTATTTTTTTTTAAATACGTATTTCTTAAAAAGCAACACAATAAACGTTGATGTCGCTCCTGCCAAAAACTAGATAGCCGACTCGCTCATATGCGACGGCGACACTCCGCCTTCGGTGACGCGCCGCATCACCGCTCGTCGCGCTATTCCGTACTTTCGGCATTTGTGACATAAATAACTATTATTCTAATGACGTAGTGTAGGTAGTGTCAAATGCTGATGATTTGACAATACGTACGATTTATCTCAATAGAATAGATTCTCATGCAGCTAAACTATTAATTTTATATATTGTATGATAAAGTCATGTGCCTGGCCACATCAGATTTTTTTTATCTAGAAATAGAAGATAACATGAAGTATTGACTATGGTTGTTAATTTCAGGTTAGAAATGGATGAAGTCTGCAGAGCATATGAATGCCTGGCGAAAAAGGGAATGTCTGGAGAGTGTTGGGACGCCTGAAGGGATTTTGAAATGAACAACGGACTCTAAAACTGGCAAGTCTGATACTTATTTTTTAAAAGAAATTTGTTTCAAAAAATTATTCCGCACACAGAGTTGGTCTGTTCAACGAAGAGAGATTTACTTGAATGAAATATTCGGTAGTTTAATTACACTGGTCGACATATTTGAATTTGTTGTCGGTAACTTTAACCAAAATATTTGTTTGTAAAATTTGTCGTCCTGATTTCGAATATGGCGTTAAAAAGTCTGGCGTTAGGCTCATTCTTCCGTAATTTGAACATGAAAAAATAAAAGCACCTTTCAGCACAAACGTTGATGATGGTAATAAATAACTGAAACAAGTGTCTTAAAAAATACGATTTATTTATATCATTGTTTTCATTTATATAACACAAACACAAAATCTTTCTTAATACTTCTTAAGTCCAATTGAAACAACTTTTTAAGTCCGTTGTAATATAGAGCAATATAAATAAATATTATACTATGTACAATTATTGTTATTGTATTTGTGCAGTTTATTTAATACTTATTATAATTACTTGTCTTTATTTTCGTCGCATTTTTCTTCGGATATTCTTCTTATAAATTTGCCCAAAAATTTTGGGTTTGTTTAATTTTTAAAAATTTAATACCATCGCACAGTGATTCATTTGCAACTTTTAGCTCTCAAAATTATTTTTTCCTTTAGATGAACTTAAAATAATAATTTGGTAACTATAGTCTAATTCACTTTAAGAATAAAGCGTTGAATAAGATAGGGCTATAATTTGCGGCTTGTGATTGGCTGAAAGTTGAACCAAGTTTACAGTTTACACCAGCCAACACGGGCAACACGGGCCAACAACTGAATTGTCAAATGAAATGTCGATCGAAAAAATGTCGAAATTTCCTTTGTACTATCAATATGTAGTGTATGTATTATCAAAACAGGCCGGGATATAACAAATCAAATACAACGTTAACGTAAACTGGAGGAAGTACTGCAGCATTCAGATATTGTAATGTTTGGAAAATACATAACCACAAAGCTTAACATAACTGAAGATAAAGATATTTTGGAAGTGAAATTCACCACTGCGCTGCACCTTATCGAAGTATGCCTTACCAAGCAAGACATTGCATCGGGAGTGCTGCGCAAAATGTGTCCCGTACTCTTTATATTCACGCTTGCGAACTGCTGTCGGAGCAAATTGCTGCTCGTAGAGATATATGAGGATAAATAGTGATAATTTATTCCTTTTTTTAGTGTCTTATTTCTTTCTTTGTTATTCTTTATTGGTATCATTAAGTGTTTATTGTGTACTAATATTTAATAAAAGATAGCAGATTTAATATGCATGTATAACGTGTTAATAACGCACTACATTACATAACAATGGCTAAATGACAAATCAGTGGGAGGTATGGCACTTGTCGCAACAAAACTATGGTATTGTGTACAGACTACATGTAATGTACTTTGTCCCTGGTCACAACGTCTCAACCAATTCTTTATCTATAGTTTTCTTTGTCGTTTCAGGTCTGTCAATTTTCAACGATTTCTTTTGTCCAGTAAAGTCAGCGGCACTCATTACAATTATTGCTGCAGCGGCTAATAGCCATACTAATACCGTTCTCGTCCACCTAACAATTACATTATGTAAACAATATGAAAAGTGCAAATATACAAGCTTCTATCACGTTTCACTCTTCTATACAACCAATAAATTTATAGGTTATATTTATTTTATCCAACTTTAGGTTATAACCGTGTATATCAGAAAATCGACGCAGGTACTCGTACGCACAACTACATTAGTAGTGAAATTAATTCCCGTTTGTCAAACGTCTTTTAACTATCATCCGAAATTAATTTCCAAACACCATTGTCGTGACATAACCTTTCTATTTGCCGCTCTTGACAGCATATTGCTTCACTGTAAATCGGGCTCAGTTTCCACCCCCCACTACTATGTTCTTATCGTGAATAGGGTATAGAAGAATAGTGAAAAAAATCTAAACCTTAAGAGGTTGTTTTTAGGTGGTTGAAACGCTAAATGTTCGTTTAATAATTTGAATTCATCTGAATATGATGGTATTTTATCCACAAAGACATATAAATAGCAGATAAAATTTAAAGTACCAATAGGGTAGTGTTTGAGGGGGTTGAAAAATAAACTATAATTAAAAATTCTGAAACTTTGCAAATGTGTTAATATTATACCTGGGAACTCGTTAAAAATATTTTTTAAATCATTTGATAATAGGCTGGTGTTGGAGGGGGTTGATAAATAAACTATGTTTCTTGGATATTGCAGTGGATCAGAGATAATGTAGTAAAGAAGGTAATAAGTAACTTATAATGAGACTTACCATACATCCCGGTTTGACCGGGACAGTACCGGTTTGGGACATCGGTCCCGGCGTCCAGGCCGGTTTGGTATTATGTCCCGGCTAAAACTCTTTACTGGAATTTATTTCAGTAACCAATCACTAAGATCAAATTGATTGATTATCGTCAAACTAGTGAATCAGGTATTATTATTGATCAGTAGAATACATCTAGCTTTGAAACTTACAAATGGTAGAATTTTGGAAATCTAAAAAGGCCTCAAGGCATATGTTCTTTGAAAGAAAAATGCTTTCATCTTACTACATTTCGATACGTATTGAGAGATAAACAAAATAATGATGATTTAGGGGTAACAACTCCGTTGCTAGCAGGCAACAGAGCGACTAGCCGATTAGTATTGTTATAATATTAAGTATCGACAGCCAAAGAAATACAAAGTTGACTGCTAAAAATTGTTTATAACGTTTTAAAAATTACTGAACGACGATATTCATTACGTCAAAATCTAGACTACCTATTTCAATTAGTTAGTCACTATTTCCTGTTCTGTAGCAAACAACCTATAAATCACAATAATTTGCATATACTTTCTATGCAAGCTTATAGATATACTACGAAAAACGCTACAGAAAAATTGTTATTAGTTTTACAAAAAATTAAATGTATAGGAAATGGAAAAAAAAATTGTTACATATGTTTGCGTCATATGACAAATTCGTAGGTAATTAATTATTGTATTTACTCATTTACGCTGAGAAATTTTCTTTGTGGCATACAACTCCAAAATCACAGTAATTTTGTCTACTACTTATTTGAGTATTGCGGTACAAATTACATATCTTTACAACACAAAAATGTTTATAACTTTTACAAAAACTGTTTAAATCATTTTCTCTTAGGCCAAATTGTAGGTAATTGGTTCGGATTATATTTTAAATGATTACATTAAAAGATGAGAAGCCTCCACATTACGATATTATGTATGACACCAAGTGGAGGGAGTTGATATTTTGGTTGACTGTGATTACAACATGTTTATAACTTTTTCAAAAATTATTATATGACTTTCCACCATATACTAAATTATAGGTAATTAGATGCGGACATCCTATTCATGAATGCAAAATGTTTTGCACTGAGGTGAAGAACCCCTAAATAACGAAATTGTACTTATGTTGTGTGGCTTCAACTGAACATTACTTTGTTCTGCTTTAGCAAAATGTTAGAACTTTTCTAAATGTTGTTCTATAATTTTCTGTCATGCGTCAAATTGTAGATCAGTAATGGGGGTTAAATCATTTGGTAGTCGATTTCGGAACATTTTGTAAATACATGCTATGATTGTTACCATACACAATTTAACAATCTAACAAATGAGAATATTTATAAAAAGAAAACAAACGTCAATTTTTTAGATGTAAAGATTCCAGTGCTTTAAATTTGCAACGTTTCACAAAAAATAATTATTAAAATATGAGTATTTCCATCAGGTTCCGAGATGACGCACTATTTCTGTCTTACTTAACACCAATAGTAACAGCAATATTGTTCTGGAAAATAAAATTTGTGAAATGCTTCATTTATTTTTTTAAAATTTGTTTATAGAAGATATTATAATATTAAATGTACATTCAGCGAAAAAATACGAGAGTTTCAATGAATAATTACAAACTTCTTGGTTTGGAATCTATGAAAACAAAATTGAAACGATATCTCACATCTCTTGTGACAAAATCAGTGTCACCGTCACGTTTTATCTATGCACAGTAATTTTTGCTGTTTTGTGTTGAAATATATGCATTATTTGGATTCAAATTTAGTTTTGTGGGAACGTCCCAATTGTTGATAATTTTGGTATATCTGATGTTCGGATTATATAAAAGACGAAATACATAAGAAAACACTTGAGACGCAAAAAAAAGACACACAAAAAAATACTATAAAACGCCACAACAGGGCGCCAATATTTTCAAAAGTAGGTAATTGTTGTCCCGGTTTGAAATTTCATAATGATGGTAAGCCTACTTATAATGAACGATTTATATACAAGTACGAAGTCACACAGATATTCTTGTTATTATGTTTCTATATCAACATGTATTTTATATATAGATAACTAGATATTAACACTGAACATTATAATATTTCATCCCCAACAAAAATTATGAAACTTTTTGATTATAATACTATATTATCTCAGATAACATATTAAAAATTATGTTAAAAATGAATTAGCAGTGTGTTGTTTTTTGTTGTTGTAAATATGACAATATTATACCGATCTGCAACCACAAGATAATTTTTTTGTAAATCAATTAGCAATAGCGAATCGCCTAGAACAAGGTAGCTGGACAAAAATATTTTATAGTTCGCTTTGATTATTTATTCATTATAGTAAATATTTACTCAATAATAACAAAAACAACAATATATCCGAGACATTAATAAAAAATATAAAGATGAAAAGCTTGAGGAATATACATAACTTATATCAATTTTAAATAATACATTATTTTCTAAAACAAAATTTATTAGCTTTAATTTTATTCGATGCAGTCCATCTGTCAGCAAATCTGGACGAAACACTCGAAATTTTTGACTGAATGCGCTTCAGTGAATCGTTCTTTAAATCCGCAACATTCAACTTGTGACTGATATAATCCATTAGACGAGCATTTTGTTCTTCTCTCTTATGACTTCGCCATTCTTAAAAAATCTCCAATTTTGAAATCGAGAAGACCTGTTCTAAAAAAAATCAAAGTAGCAAAAGTGTGGCAAAATGTGGTATTCAAATTTATGTCATTTAAAAGATAAATGTTTAAACTATATTATATAAAACATATATATTGAATAAACGTGGATACAAAAAAATTGTATTTGAAAAAACTTGAAAAAACTTGGGTATTTCGCAACACTGGGGAGCAGTGTTGCGAAATACCCATCCTGGCAACGTGGTCGCCTGACAACGGGAACAACCGGGACAACGGGACAATAAAACACAGATTGTGTGACGTTTTTGAAGTTATAACGTTGTATTTAGTCTTTTAAAATAAAGACCCTGAAACACGCAACAATTGGTGTTACAAATATAAAATTAGCATGTATTTTCGATCTTCTTTTTCAACATAATTATTACAGCACATAGTGTATTATTTGAACCTAATTTGAGGTGAAATAAGAAAGTACTTACCCTCTAACGTAAAATCCATCACAGTACAAATTAATTTATAAACCACAAATGTTTGGGTGTACTATCGAAAACACTGCAAAAATGCAACTAAACCAGTTATGAATGCGTTACCATTTCACGTGGTCTTGCTGCGTCTATAACTCCTCCATGTGGAATATTTTTCGCACTTATTACCTTAAATTGTCACCTCGGGGATTTTTTAATAACATATGATTAATTAATTGATTCTTAGCAGTGAACTGTATATACTACGTATAACTGGAACGGACCTGGGCTTATATTGACTGGCGAGAAGTGATGCAGCCGCAAGCAAAAGAGACAGAGCGATACGGTGGGCAATGTGTCACTGTTTGACTACCGTAGGTAGATAGCGGAAGGCAGTAGTGTTTCGCTTTTTTATTTTATTCCAGCTGAACCGATTGTCCTAGAAACCTCAAAATGGTCTCATAATAAACCTAAATCTTTGTATTTTTACGTGAAATTCCAAAAATTTGTTCCCAAATGTATATGACGCATTTACAGCGATTCTTAAACTAGGGTGAGGACGGCTTCATAAAAAAACGTAAAAAAGCGCAATACCCTGACAAGATATGCAGCTTTTGAAAACGCCTATTCGCTTACCACAAACAAACAAAAATCTGTATAATACTGAGTTTCAACTGTCTTTTTCTCGATTTTTTTAAATTTTTTACTTTACTATTATCTTTACAATTAACAGACCTATCAATACCAGTACAAAAAATATGGGGTTGCCATTTAGAAAGTGTCGATGGCGTCAAAAGTCGAAAACAATTGAAAGTCGGAAATTAAATTTGATGTAAATATGTATATTTTGATAATTAAAATCGACGAAATTTTTCAAATAACAGCCCATTTCAGACATTGTGTCATGTCGCGCTCACTGGATACGTATTCCGAATGACGAAAATTTTAAAATGTGAAAAATAATTTATATGTATTTATATTCGAATAATCGAATAAATATAATCAGCATCATGTGGACTACTTTTGTCAGAATGCGTTTCCTTAATTCAATAATACAAACAGCATTTAGTTATTGGACTGCAAATGTTTCAAATTAAAGAATAACTACTAATCTATAATTTGAGAATACCATCGCGAGCATAAAAAACGGGGACAGCTAAGTGAAATTGCGCACTTACATTTTCAACAATTTTAGTCGTGTAACATTTACTTTGACAGTATTTGTTAACCTATGATGTCTAAACTCTGACAGTACCTATTGGTCAACCTACAATTTTGTTCCGGTTCCATCAATTTTATTCTTCGCGGTATTCTTGCCGACACTTAATTCAATAACAATTTCTCGAATGCTGATTTTATCATGTAGTCGAGTTTGAATTTGCCTTCTAAAATTCATTCAATTGCGACATTTTTATTTATTACGTCAAAATTCAAGATGTCATTAATGTGACATGACAAGCGCACTGACATGGCATTACGAAGCCCAGTTTAATCAGTGCAAATTAGAGTGTCCCCGGTTTTTAAGCTCGCGATAGTACCTAGTCTGTAAATTTTAATTAGGCGGAATATATGAATAAAATATAACTTTTATTAAAGCTGCGATTATTATCTCATGTATCTAAGTCTCTGCAAGAGTTAAGGGTTGATTAATTTGTTCCAATTAAATCAAAGAAGATATTACAAATACAAAAGTTAAATTCAAACCGCATACGGTGTAAGTAAGTAAGTCAGTTTATTTGAATAAATGCGTACATTGATTGATAATACAACACAAATATTGTATCTCAGAAGTGCACGCGGTTCTGTCCATCTTGCTTCCCTCGAGAATGGTGTGGACCGTCTCGAAGTTAAGGTGTTGAGGGCATTGCTGTTGTTTGTTCCATCTGAAATTTATCTATTTAATTTACGGGTTTATGGATAATAGGATACTTTTAATTTTATTTTTAAATTTGCTGTATGTTAATTTCTTTACATCGTCAGGTAGGTTGTTGTATACGTGTATGGTCTCTGTTAGAAGGTTTTCTGTTGTCGTAGCAGTTCTAAATCTGTGTGTTCGAATGAATCTATTATATCTGGTTTCGTGGTCGTGTACATTTTTATTTTCGGTGAGTTTTATATTTATTTTCATCATGCTGTGCTTTATCTTGTACAACAGAAGAATGTTGCTCAGTTTTCGTCTATTTCGTATGGAAAGTTCTCCGCTCCTTCGGAAAATCTCGTTTGTTGGAGTTCGTTTGTTCCATGTATGAATAATTTTTATTAATTTGCTCTGTTGTCGTTGCAGTTTATCCAGGTTTCTTGCAGTGGTGTTGCCCCATATATTAATCAAGTAGCTAATATTTGATATAAACAGAAGATTGTATATGTTTCTTTTTGTTGTTATGTCAATGTATGTCTTCATTTTGCATATTGATGCAATCAGTTTGGCATTTTTGGCTATAATTTTGTTCACCTGCTCATCCCATTTCATGTTGTTTTGCAATTGTAACCCTAAATATGATATGCTCTTTATTTCTGATATCTCTACACCGTTTATACATATTTTCATTTTTATGTTGTTTCTGTTATTGAAAATCAAGTAATGTGTTTTCTTTTCATTTATTGTGAGTAAATTAATTTGACACCATTTCAGTAGTTTTATCATATCTTCATTAATTTCTCTTTGTTGTGTTTCTGGATTTTTGTTGGCGTAGATGATCGCGATATCGTCTGCGTACATGAATAAGTTACCGTTTAGTTTTATATCTTTGACATCGTTAGTGTAAAGGATGTATAGTAAAGGCGGGAGATTGCCACCCTGTGGGATTCCATAATCCGCCATCAATGGATCACTGCGGATTTTCCCTATTTCTGCCATCTGTGGTCTGTTATTGAGAAATGTTTGTATTAGTTGACATGACTTGTTGCAGATGCCCATACCGTCTAATTTTGTTACAAGTCTAGTTTTGGACACGGTGTCGAATGCTTTTTTCATGTCAATAAAAATTCCGGTGACGGTGTTTCTCTGGTCGATGTTGTGGTTAATGTAATGTACAAGGTCATAAGTTGCAGATAATGTGCTTGTTTTGGATTGGAAGGCGTATTGTTGCGCGTAAAGTAGAGTTTTATAACTGTTTCCAATATCTTGTCAAGTACGGAAAGTAATGTTATTGGTCTATAATTTTCTGGATTGCTCTTATCTCCTTTTTTATACACGGGTTTGATAACACTTATTTTCAGATATTCTGGATATACACCACTGTCTAGAACGTTATTAACTAGTCTTGTTATTATTGGTGTCAGTTGGCTACTGTTTGACTTTATAATGTTGTTCGTTATTTTATCATGACCGGGCGCTTTGTTGTTTTTTAGTTGAGTTATAATATGCATAATTTCTTCGTTGTTTGTTTGTATTAAGGACATGTCTGGTGGTTTGATACTATTCCGCTTGTCTGTGTAATCTGATGATGTGTCTATCTGTGTTTGTGTAATATGACTTGCAAGCGTCTTTCCTATTGTCGAGAAATATATATTAATCGTGTCTGCTATTTCTTTTGGATTTTCTGTCAGTGTGTTATCCTCTTTTCGGATTTTTGCTATTGTTGTGTCGTTTGTCTTGCCATTGTTTATCATTTTGTTGATTACTCTCCACGTTTTAAGTGGGTTATTGTTGCATTTTTCTAAAGATGACTTATAGTAATTTTTCTTTGTGCTTTATATGGTCTGATTTGTAATGATTCTTTGTTCCTCATATCTGTCGCATAGGATTTTATTACTGGGTTTTTTTCTCAATCGTTTGTACAACCTATTCCTCAATTTTATTTGTGTTATAACATTCTTGGTAACCCATGGACAGTCTTCTCTCCGTTTTGCTTTTGTAGTGGTTTGGTTTTCTTGGATGATAGTTTCTATCCGTCGTGAGAGTTCTTCGAAGCTTGCTATAGTTTGTGACTGGGAAGTCAGTTTATCAATATGTTTTCTGATGTTTTTGTAGTCGGTATATTGTTTTTCAAAATATTTGTATTTTTTCCGTTGCGTGTATTTTGATTTAACTGTTGTCATAACAGGTAGATGATCAGATATATTCATCGCCAGCACATTTGATTGTCCAACTTGTTGTGGTATATTTGTTATAATATGGTCAAGTATAGAATGGTTGCCGTTGTTGTTGATTCGAGTAAATTGGTTTCGATGTATTTTGTTTGTTATTTTATATCCCCATTCTGTTAGTGTTGTTTTATATTGTTTGTTCATTTGCGAATTGTCAAGCAGATTGATGTTCATGTCGCCCAATATGATATGTTTGCTGTTGTTCCTTAGTATGTTGTTTCCTAGAATCTCCTTAAATGAGGAAAATGAAACATGTGGTGGTCGATATATTAGTGTAATTGTAATTTGTTCTTCCGTTAGTAGGATTGTTAACGTTTCTATCTCGGCGAAGGTTCTTTTTGCAGTAATTGTGAAGTTTATGTGATCCTTAATGCAGAATGCAATTCCTCCTCCCCTGGCGCTTCTGGAATGAAAAGTCGAGTTGTAACCGTCTAGTAGATATGTATTTTCCTCTTCAGGTTTTAACCATGTTTCGGTTATCGCTATTATATGTGGATTGTTGAAGGTTTTTGGAAGCGCCTCTAGTTCGTTTATTTTATTTTTGATGCTTCGCATATTTATGAGGTATATATTGAAATTCATTTTGGATTGTTAGTGTTATTTGTATGTTCTTGTTAGTGTTTTAGTGTTAGTGTTTTTTTAAGTGTGATAGTACCGTATGAGATAGAAAGAGATAGCTTTCCCACTGCACTGCGGGTTGCATACCAAATGCATTTGCATCACGTATTATAGTTATACTAGTATATACAGTTCACTGATTCTTAGAAATTACTTTAGTCCACCTAGATTATTATAGACGATTCACTGTGCATCGATATTATATTATGCAGTTTGCACAAGGAAACATAGAAATTCAAATGGCGAAATCACCACAGAATGGCGCCGCGAAATGATTTTTTGCGCTAAAAGTGGACTTTGGTTGGGCAATACAAAAAAAGTTTAAAAAGTCCCCATATTTTATAATAATTTTATTATATAATTTATTTTTGTTATTGCTAACATTTCAACTTATACATATTTTATTCTAAGGACTATCTTGGTCATAGATACTCGATTTGCGAGAAAAAGTATAGGATTTAATACTTAAAAGGAAATTTTAAATTATGTTTTTCATTAAATAAAATATTTAAGTTAAATTAAACAATAAATCGTTGTGCTTAATCTATAGATAACTGTCTAAAACTACCACTAATACTATCATCCATAGACTGTTTCAGTTTATGTGCTGGTATTGGTCCTGTCAACTTTAAACCTTCTGTTTTTTTAAACCATTCTTCGCTATTTAAGAGATGTGCCTTCCATTCTTCACCAAGCTCTTCCAAACATTTTTCCTTGCCTCCAAATTCAACTGGCAGCAAATCCGGCGATATATATTTATGCAAATCCGAATAGTGGGTGTGCATCAGAATCTAGAAAACCATTTCGAGTGTAATAACACTAGATAACAAAAATAAAACAAAACAAAATTTACACTCGGTGCCACTATTCTCTTCTTAGATGTCTAGGCCCGACAAACCCAAAAATGACATTAAAAGAAATTGAATGGATACGTTTTCGAGAGATAATTTTTGAAAAATTAACCACCATTTTCGGTGTTAATTGTGTAAGGTATTTTTCTGGGCGCGTTTAAAATATGAATAGTGGTAGCAGCGCACTGTGCGGAACTTTGGTTTATTTCTGTGACTGAAGGGGGGAGCCTCGTATAGACGGGTAGAAAAATCGATTTTTGTAATTGTGTAAATCGAAAGTAAGAAATCATTTTAAGAATACGCTGTTGAAATTTCAAAGCGAAATTCCAAGCGGTTGCTTAGATATAGGTACTTTCGCTAAGGTCCTTCGGCGCGCTGAGCACGTAACAGTAAGGGCAGAGGGCCGTTCGGAACGTGCTCGAATACAAAGGCACCCTGCTGAGGAGGGATTTGACCCCAAGGTTTTTTTTTAGTAATAAAGGGTGAATAGTGTGAATGACTATGCTATTAATTATTTTGTAGCGTATTCGTCTTGTGTTATTTGTTGTAAATGATATTGATAAATAATTGCAGACACTATTCATATTTGTTAGTATTGTACATTGAGAAACAACAAACATGAGAGTAAAAAATATATTTAAAAAACAGGCCCAAATTGTTCGTTAAACTTAAATTGCATTCACCCTGAAAAATCGCCGTTGCTTTTGTGATTGTGTCATTTTTGCACATTAGTTTATGTTATTAGCCACGGTTGTGACCCCTGTATGCTCGACAACTTACCTATAGCATATTGATGTTGAGTGAATTGCAAGAAAATTTGCTGCCTTTCTATCGTGTCATTAATAATTTTTATTTAGAATTGTTTGTAATTATATATCTTTTCAGAATCTTTGACCTGTCATCCTAGAATTTAAAATTTGGTGTAGAATTTTTATTAATTATTAATATACTGAAGTAGGTATTGTTAATTTCCTATAAGAATTTCCAGCTCCTATTCATGGAGCAAGGCCTAATGTATAAAGAAAAATTGTCATCATTCAATAGCACGATTATAGACTTTTCAATGTTGTCCATGTTGTCTGTATTTTCGGGTTTAAACATTATGTCACAATAACTCGAGTTGGTGTCAACCAATACTATTGTCTTTCTCCAGCTTTTGATGAACACGAGCAGGAATTCTTATATAGCAAATGAATAAACGATGCGAACGCAATATTCGTTGAAATTCACTCAATTGTAGAGAAAGAGAATAAACAACGAAAAATACAAACACAAAATGAACACAATTGATAATTTAATTCTAATAACGTGTCAATCGAGCATCCGATAAAAAGTCTTAGTAACAAATTGGTAAACAATAAAAAGGCGACTAAATTATTTTAAAATTTAATCGCATTAACGAGAAATGACTAAATATAGAGAAAAAGTTGAAAATTCTGTGATAACAATCATCGACAACAAAATTGTTATTTAAGTACGTAGGCTTTCACGACCAGAATCATTTAGAAAATAAACGCTTCTGAGTTATGCCATGTGTCAAGATTTGTTAATGCTGACGGTTCGCGAAGCAGGAGGCAGTCGAAGGCCTCGGACAACACTTGTGCCCCTAGGTCTACGAACCGATGTACCGGATCTTGTAGAGTATTGTCTCTCCACCACATACTTCAAGTGGGCGGGAGCGATGTATGAGCAAGTAGAGGGTGCTCCCATGGGATCACCTCTTTCACCGGTAATCGCCAATTTCTTCATGGAATTGTTTGAAGAAAAAGCCATAAGGTCATGTCCTTACAAACGCAAGCATTGGGTCAGATATGTCGATGATACCTTTGTGGTTTGGTCACACGGTAGAGATAAACTTACTGAGTTCCTTAGCCACCTGAACAATGTTAATCCTTCTATCAAATTCACGATGGAAATAGAAGTGCATAATCAGCTGCCATTTTTGGATGTGCTGGTATACAGAACGTCAACGGGTACGCTTGGACATACAGTATACCGTGAGAAAACACATACTGACCGGTACTTGAACGCCAAATCACACCACCATCCCCAACAGAAGAGAAGTGTTATTAACACTCTGTTCAACAGAGCGGAGAAGGTGTGTGACTCCAGCACCTTGGACGACGAACGAAAACACTTGGAGTGGGCTCTACGTCAGAATGGATACACTCTGACATACGAGGTGTCACACAAAGAAAATCGCAATTCTCAGAGGAGCGACAAGAGTCAAAGGGGTTCGCTTGCTTACCATACGTAAGTGGGGTATCAGAAAGAATCGGTAGAATAATGAAGAAATCGGGTATCGCGGTAAGGTACAGAGCACCAGCAAAGGTAAACTATCTTTTGCCTAACCCAAAGGATATCACACCCCTCGTGAGAAATGAAGGGGTATACAAGATAACATGTGAGTGTGGAACATGCTATGTAGGACAGACAGGACGAAGTATCGAATGTCGGGTCAAGGAGCACAGTAGAGACACCCGGCTACGCAAGATTCAACAGTCCGCTGTTGCTCAACATTGCCACGATGACGTGAAGATGTTAGCAAGGGTTGATAATTATCATCGAAGACTTATTAGAGAAGCCTTCGAAATTTACAAACATCCTAACAACATCAATCGCGAGGATGGTACTGACATTAGTAGGGTCTGGAGATCGATCCTAACGCGGTCAAGTGGAAAAGCACATGGGAGCGGTATAGCTCCAAATGTGCGCAGTGAGATGTAAATACAGGTATATAATACAGGTTCATGAAACGTCAGAATTAACAAATCTTGACACACGGCATAACCAGGAAGCAGTTTATTTTCAAAAAAATTGTTAATATTACTATTATACGTAAACAGTTGAAAGGCAATAATACTAAGTCAAATAATTATGAAACTTAAAACTAATTGAAGACCCTGCTGCAAAAAGGGGCTAACTCCATTTTTTCTTCAAAATGAGTTTTCTATGTTTTATCATAGAATACTACATTCTGCATCGTTTGGTATAAAAACGACAAAATTCCGCTTATTATATAGAACATTAGAGCGTTTAATCACTTATTACATAGTGTACTTTGGTGCAATAAGGGAACAACTCCTCGGAATATTTGGTTCTTGTCCCAAACAGATTCGCAAGTTGTCTAGTGGAATTTTTAGTGATTTGATAAAATTAAACAACATTTAAAGAAAAACAAAACAGGCACTACCTTATCGTGCTTATCCCTTACACATGTGACCATTTTTCGTGCCAATAAATACATGAGAATCTCGTTTATTTGAAAAGTTACAACAACAGTGAAACAGGAACAATAATAAAGTTGTTCATTATTAGGCTGGTTGATTAATCTTCTGAAATGAAACTTCCCCTATCTTCCTCACACTATATGATATCAACAACAAAAATAATTTTGAATTTTTTTTGTTGTTAATTTTTAACTCAAAACTTAATGACATTACACGTGTGGAAATCAAACATTATTAAGCCGGGATATTACGAAAAATTAATCCTTAAAATGAAAAAAAAATCTGAAGTAGCCAGGCACATGACTTTATCATACTATACCGGGTGGTCGTTTTAACTTGAGACTCCTAAATATCTCGTGAAATATGCATGGTACGACAAAAGTGTTTTAAATAAACTTGTAGGACTCAAAGGGGGAAATGAGATGTCGATATCAGTTTCATTGCAGATGGCGCTGTAATCGGTGAAAATGAGGCTAACTTCATTTTTTTAAAAGGAAATACACAAATTTTTTATCAAATTATGATTTCACGCTAAATAAGAAAAAAATGAAGTTAGCCTCATTTTCACCGATTACAGCGCCATTTGCAATGACACTGATATCGTCATCTCATTTCCCCCTTTGAGTCCTACAAGTTTATTAAAGACACTTTTGTCGTACCACGTATATTTCACGAGATAATTTGGAGTCTCAAGTTAAAACGACCACCCGGTATATAAAATTAATAGTTTAGCTGCATGATATTCTGTTTGATCGACATCGATCGTGTCTGCATTACAATAAATCCAGTTAGCCAGGATTTGACAGATATTTTGATACTATTGACAGTAGGTATTGTCAAAACATCAGCGTTTGACACTACCTACTGTCAATAGAATGAAAATTTCTGTCAAATCCTGGCTAACTAGTTTTAATGCAGACATGATCGATCTCAATTTGAATCTGCTCCTGCAGCCATATTATTAATTTTACCAAACAATGTCATAAACATAAATTACACAGAATTTCCTCTACTTTAATTTATTATTTAACTATTTTGACGAAATTACATAAATGGCGCCTTATTTGCAAAATCGTTGAAAAATGCTAAGAGTAAACATCCAGTTCCTTTGGACTCTTTTGAACAAAAACCTTTTCAGCGCTAAGGTTGGTCATACTACGTATGATAAATGGTGAAAAAACAAATTTACACTGCCAGAATTTGTTTATCTTCAAAACTAAAAATAATGGATCAAAATGTTTTGATAATGGATCAGTATTAAAATGCGGAATTTTGTCGATATTTAGCCATTTAATTTATTGCACATTGGACCCCTATACATTCGCAACTAGAACGGACACACCAAGCATACCAACCAAGCATTAACTGCCAGTTGTCGCAGGTTTTTTGATTAGGGTTTTTCCACGTGCTATCGCCAGTTTATACACATCCTGTATATCATGTGTTTATTTTGTTTTGATGATATGGAACCCATGGAACTTATATTATTTTTTTTTTTTGTATACTACAAAGTTATTATTTATTTATTTTTTCTTAAAAGAATATTAGTAAATTTACGATTGGTGTATTATTTTTTAAATTCGAAGAATAAAAAGCGTTACTATGAGACATAATCTAGTGAGTGTTTGGTGGGAAGACTTGCCGAACTAATGATTGCATTTTGTCACAGTTGATTGGCAACGCTGCTTTTTTTGTTTACTTTGGTGCAAAAAGGGAACATCTCCAACAAATTTGTTTTTCTTATGTTAAATCTCTTAAATTTTTTAGTTCGAATTTCGGATCAAATAGTGTCAACTAGATTTATAATTGCAGATAAAATTTATGAATTTTGTAACTATTAAATATAAATAGTAAAACGTTTTTGTCAGTTAGCCCGAAAAGTCATATTTTGGAGTTATTCCCTTTTTGCAGCAAGGTCTTCAATTATAACTTATATGTATAAGCTATACAGGAAAACGGTATACAGACCATAGTAGAAACTCATGTCCGGAAAAGTATTGTTGGAATGTTCGATACAGTCGGACGATGAACCAATTTTACAGCATAGGGAAAATAGTGTCATGTATCATAGGAGGCACTATTATAACCTGACTTTTTTTATTTTTTAACGTCTGAATGCAGTTAATGAGAACCGTTTTGTAATTTTGGTACACATTTTTGCCTATTTGGGTTATCTTTAATTCTTTTTAGAGACGTTAAACAAATAAAGGTTTCTCATACAAATTATTTGGTTTACAAATATGTACCTATTATTATGATACTTTACACTACCTACTTTCCTAATGCAGTTTTTAAAATTGGTACCGTATTCCGGCTGTATGCAGTATCTAAATGATCTGAGGTATACAGGGTCCTGCAACTAAGCTCCCGTCTTCTGTAGCTCACTTACTCATTAAGCTAAGAGTTTGACATTTTGCAGGCTTACCCTGTACTAAAAGGTACAATTCAAGAAATTATTTTTTATTATACAGGTTGTTCCAAAAATGTGCAACGCCATGGTAATATATTTTTTTAAATTGCATGCTATACATTTTTCTACACATTTGGAAGCCTTTTATGGTTGCCTACATATTACCAAAATTTTATTGAAATCGGTTTAGGGACCGCTGCGGAAAAAAATAAAAACCAAAAAAAATTGATTTTGCATCGTAGGCTTTAAAAATCAATAAAAACCATAAAATGCACCTCGTTAATAAAATTTTGCGACGTGCTTATTAAGTTAGATGTAATAGTCTCGTTAACCAAGTGACATTGATCGAAATTATACAGGGTTACCAAAATCGAGTGTCAAACTTGTCAAACTTCAAAGCGCGCTATTGTTCTTATTTTAAATTGGAGACGCTTAATTTTTTTAGGTGAAACGATGCGGAATTAAAGAATAAATATTGTTTCTGAATACAACCCCATCACAATTCCCAATATTTTAAAAGTTATTCGCCAAAAACTCATTTTTCAACGTTTCCAACGGCAATTTTAGGTAATAAATATCGTACGTGGCGTTGAAAAACAATTTATTACATAAAATATAACGCAGAGAGGTATTTTAGATTTTACTGTACTTAATTAAGTAGTTATTCAATTGCTAAATTTACTGCAAAATTTACCTATAGCCACATTTCCGTCCTTACCGCTATAGGTAAATTATGCAGTAAATTTAGCATTTGAATAACTACTTAATTAAGTACACTCAAATCTAAAATAAGTCTATTATTTTTTATGAAATAAATTGTTTTTCAAAGCCACGTACGATATTTATTATCTAAAATTGCCGTTGGAAACGTTGAAAAATGAGTTTTTGGCGAATAAGTTTTAAAATATTTTTAATATTTTAATATTTTTAAAATATTTAAAATATTTAAAAAAAATTATGGGTTCCAATGTAAAATAAGAACAATAACACGCTTTGAAGTTTGACAGGTTTGACACTCGATTTTGGTCACCCTGTCTAATTTGTATCAATGTCACTTGGTTAACAAGACTATTACATCTAACTTAATAAGCACGTCGCAAAATTTTATTAACGAGGTGCATTTTGTGGTTTTTATTGCTTTTTAAAGCCTACGATGCAAAATCAATTTTCTTGTGTTTTTATTTTTTTCCGCTGCAGTCACTAAACCGATTTCAATAAAATTTTGGTGATATGTAGGCAACCATAAAAGGCTACCAAATGTGTAGAAAAATGTATAGCATGCAATTTAAAAAAATATATTACCATGGCGTTGCACATTTTTGGAACACCCTGTATAATAAAAAATATTTTCTTGAATTGTACCTTGAACTACAGGGTAAGCTTACAAAATGTCAAACTCTTAGCTTAATGAGTAAGTGAGCTACAGAAGACGGGAGCTTAGTTGCAGGACCCTGTATATCTGGACATGAGTTCGGTATCAAAAATTGACTATTCAGTATACTATCTATATTTTACACTTATTTTTAACACCCGGTATGTTTGAGATAAACAGCTCAGCAGTGCAAAAAACTGCGAAGTATTTGAACCTAATCCGTATGATTAAATGAACGCCCGAACATGGACAAAACCGTAAACTTGGCACAGTTTATCTTGTGAGTCTTTCGCGACGACTACTGGATATAAACAATCTAATGAAACTGACAGTGGTGACGATTGTAATCGGTATAGTCATCATTAGGATACAAATGCTGTGTGTACCGCGCAAAAAAGTGAATTACGGGTCTCGAAAAGTGCCCAGCCTCGATAAAGAATCACTTTCTTGGCTTGCTACACAATATACTATAGGTATTAAAATGTCAGTATTTTAATTCAGGGCTGGGGCCAGGCGCCGAAACGACACCGAATAGTTTGGGAATAGTTGGGTTCAAAATCCAGGGGGGGGGGGCGCCCCCTTGCTTGAAAAATTGACTTTTGGCGAACAATTCGGTATTTTTAGAGAACAGTGCAGTGTAAGTAGCGACAGTTATTGTTAGTAGTAAAAATTACCCGTTTTTTGATCTTGTCCTTCAGCAACGTTTTGGCCCATGTCAACAAAGTTTCCCCAAAATGAGGCATGTTTACCATGTGCATAGCTTTGAGACGAGATGGCAGTATTCCTAAACCAACTTCCACAGCGTCACGGAAGACTCTCATGTTGAATTTGCTAACCCATTCGAAACCGACGTTTGTAAAATCCAAGATTACGATAATACCAGCATTGATGTCTTCATGAAACATGTAGTTTTCTGTAATTTATCAGGGAGAATAGTTCAAATTGCTTTGCGAAGGTTCTTAATAGTTTTTACCGTGTATGTAGATATATTTGAACGCATCTTCTAAAGCGAACTGGTTTACGTCAGCATTTGCAACGCTTCCGATGTGAATTCTGTAGCCTTCAGGTGTTTGCCTTGGCAACGGTACAATCATCCTGAAAAAAAAAAACAACTATGGTTTATATAATCTTTACTACGTATCGTAATTTAACCCATTATTAACAGTGTACAATTTGTAAATAAATAATTAGAAATTATTGATATGTTACAATAATACGAACTATTCTGATTGTAACAACATTCGTTTTCGAATAGAGAAATTAAAGTTAAAATACTGTCTAACGTCTAATTTATTTTTATATATTTTTAATATACTACAAAGTACGAGTGCTAAAATATTATTTAGTCTAGACGTTTTGATTTTTGATATACCGGGCAAAAATTACCGGAAAAATATACAATGTCCATCCGAGTAAAACGTTTTATAGAAAGAGAAAAATGTATATAGCAATTCTGCTGTATCAAGTAAACAGCAACATATCTGTAAAAAACTAACTTTTCCTGTGATATTTAAAAAAATATTCTGTAAAATTACTGTGATAATGCTGTAATTTCACAGGAATATGTATGTGAAATATGTGAATTCGAAACACAACTTTTGCAACATGATGTTGCGAATGTTGAGCTTGTTCCGCATTTGTTTAAAATGTTCTGTTCTACTGTACTTATGTTTAGCCGACTGTACTAACTAGAACTGTTGGAAGTTGCAAAACTTGGAACAACATTATGTCTTCTGTGTCTTTCGAAAGATTTAACTGTGGAAGGCTACTTACACGCCAAAGTATTATTATCTCTTTTGTATTATACACTATGTCTTATGGGTGATTTTGTTATTATTAGAGATCGAAAGTCTGATAAATGGACAAAGTACCGACTTGAATGTTCCCTGGAGAAAACAGTTACTTAATGATGTCAGAGGTATTTTGAATAAACAAAGAAATTACATTTTATAATTATTTTATTCTGTAATTATTGTATTATACACTATGTCTTATGGGTGATTTTGTTATTATTAGAGATAGAAAGTCTGTTAAATGGACAAAGTACCGATTTGTATGTTCTCTGGAGCAAACACTTACTTAATGATGTCAGAGATATTTTGAATAAACAAAGAAATTACATTTTATAATTATTGTATTGTGTAATTATTGTATTATGCACTATGTCTTATGGGTGATTTTGGTATTATTAGATATAGAAAGTCTGTTAAATGGACAAAGTACCGATTTGTATGTTCTCTGGAAAAAACATTTACTTAATGATGTCAGAGATAGTTTGATTAAACAAAGAAATTTCATTTTATAATTATTGTGTTGTGTAATTATTGTATTATACACTATGTCTTATGGATGATTTTGGTATTATTAGATATAGAAAGTCTGTTAAATGGACAAAGTACCGATTTGTATGTTCTCTGGAGAAAACAGTTACTTAATGATGCGAGAGATATTTTGTATAAACAAAAATTTAATTTTATAATTATTGTATTGTATAATTATTGTATTATACACTGTCTTGTGGGTGATTTTGTTATTATTAGAGATAGAAACTCTGTTAAATCGCCAAAGTACTGATTTGAATGTTCTCTGGAGAAAACAGTTAGTTAATGAAGTCAGAAATATTTTGAATAAACAAAGAAATTACATTTTATAAGTAATGTATTGTGTAATTATTGTATTATACACACTATGTCTTATGGGTGATTTTGTTATTATTATAGATAGAAAGTCTGTTAAATGGACAAAGTACCGATTTGAATGTTGTCTGGGGAAAGCAGTTACTTAATGATGCCAGAGATATTTTGAATAAACAAAGAAATTACATTTTATAATTATTGTATTCTGTAATTATTGTATTATACACTATGTCTTATGGGTAATTTTGTTATTATTAGAGATAGAAAGTCTTTTAAATGGACAAAGTACCGATTTGAATGTTGTCTGGAGAAAACAGTTACTTAATGATGTCAGAGATATTTTGAATAAATAAAGAAATTACATTTTATAATTATTGTATTGTGTAATTATTGTATTATACACTATATCTTATAATTTGCTTATGGTTTCAGCATTTGTTTGTGAGTAATTTGATATGTGAAATGCTTTGATACCGAGATGCATTGTCACCTAACTATCTTTAATACAATCAGATACTACAATACTAGAATAGAAATTTCCTTTATTAAATTTGTTTCTTTTTTCCTAGTAGTGCTTTTGTTTTAATAGCAAATTTAATGTAGCTCGGTTGTATTATTTTGCGTCAAATTTGTGATAATTTACATATGTAAGATTTTTATCACACATAATTATTTGAACATATTTTTGTGTGCAATTTTTCTGGAGTCGGAGTCGGACCACAAATAATATCTGAAGTCGGAGTCAAGAATTTTTTTACCGACTCCGCAGCCCTGTTAAAAGCACACAAAAAACTTCGAAAATATTAAATAATTTTGGTTTGTCCGGTTATGACAGCATAAGCATAGTTATCTTGAAAAATCGTAAGAATTAAAATGGGTGGCATTTTTCGACCTGACAAATTAGGGGTTCGCACGACAAATTTCGGTATGTTAACGACAAAATAGGCATTTGAACGAAAAAATATGTACTTTAATGACAGAATATGTAAACAAACGACATAATATATGTTTTAACAATAAAAAATGTAAATGATGGACAGTATTTTTATTTAAACAATAAAATCAGCTAACTATGTGATTTAACCTCAAAGACCATAAATGACAGCAGTATGACAAGCAGCGCCGCTAGGCCAACCGTACAGAACTTCTTCCATAGTCATACAGTGTGCTACCGTTAAAAGTGTGGTTATGTGTAATTTGTTTTTAAGTTCGCACAAGGACGTTAGGTATAATTGAAAATTATACTGTGTCAATTGTTATTCAGTCAGTCTTCAGGTAAGTTATAAATAATTAAGAATTATATATAATTTGAGTGCGAGATAATATGGACAACAAAATAGAACTACTATAGAACAGTTGTAGGCAATTGCTTGTTTGATTGAAATGACCTTTTTAATTAAAACATTTGTCAATTGCAAACGTTCAACTTTTAATATTTTTTTTTCAGTTCAAGTTCGCCTGTATAACAGAGTCTTTACCCTGTAACATTTCTTATTATGTCAATTAGGATGGTGATTATTTTGTGCACTTTATTTTTTTTCTGTAGGACTCTCTCAATTTGTTGCTTTATATCAATACTTAGTTGCTGTGCAATTTGAGATCGATCGATACAGTACATTAACCCATACCCCAAGTGGCACAAAATCGAGTCGTTTAGTTTAATCATATTGAAATGGAAATATTTTCGGTTTGTTTACTACAATAAATTTACATACATACCACAGTAATTAACTTAGATAATAAAAATAAACAATGAACAATTGAGTCAGAGCACTTCACATGCACTTGCATTGTCACCTAATTATGAACAATTCTACTCACAACAAACAACTTCATTAAAGGACTGTTCTACTAATTCAAAAGATAAAAATATTCAAAAAATCAAGACAATAATTCAAATATTTGTTTATTTTTATATAGAATATACGGATATATATTTATTGGAGTTGAATTACTGATTATTTGGTCCTTTTTAAGTACAATATTATAAATTTCATAGGTTAATAATATGGTGATATACAGGCGGGATGTAAATTTTAAATAAATCAAAAATTACAGCCACAACCTGGATTTGAACCAGGGACCTTTGCGTTTCTAGCACAATGCTCTCCCATCTGAGCTACTGAGGCCTATGACAAAATTTAATAATAATTTGACGAAATATGTCGTTAAACATTTTCAATTATAACTTTCATTTGTATATTTATTAAATTTTTGCATACCCCACACTACAGCTGCCTGGGGACACACTGAATGAATAAAAAAATAGTGTGCACCATGAGTACCAACCTGTGCATATTACATGGATGGAAATAGCTCTCACTGAGTCTGCCATGACTATAATACTGGGAAAATTTACCAGTTGAAATTATAAACTTCTCGAACTTTTCCTTGGCTTTTTCGACGTCATTCTTGCAGAGCCTGATGTAGTTCTCAATAAGTTTCTTGTCTGAAAATAGTAAAACAACGTTTAAAATCTAGTTTATAAATTTAACACCAACTCAAAATAGATTTCGTTAAAAAAAGAAATAAAAAGTCTACATACCAACGTTCTTGGGTAAATGAGGTTCACAATTCAACCAATCAAAAAATAACTTCACATAGTGTTGCATTTTTTCCGTATCCTCTTTTAACTCTTTGCGAATATTTTGAAGTTGCGTGTCATTTGGTGGCACATATAGCGAACAGACAGCCGTCATTATAGTTGTTTTCAGCTTTTTACCTTGCTGGTTTTAGTATACTGATATGTAGTGTCCCAATAAACTGCCTATTATATTAAATTTAGGCTAAAACCGGTCGGCCCTCAAATCTAAACTCTGGCAAGTAAACAAAAATGTTCCACGCAAAAGTCGGACGTGACTTGCGTCACTTGAATACTTAATTCGCATTCCCAGTGGACAAAATATCTTTGGGAACCCCACCCCCACCCACAAATAATAATAAGAATACAATAACAGTTAATAGCAGTGTGGATATTTTCATGTCGTTTTTAGAAATTTTGTTTGTTTTGAATTTGCAAATACATTTATTATTATCTTTTTATTTATTATTAGGAATAAGACTTTTAAACGGTCTTTTTCCATTACAGCTCACTTTAGATTTTTGTTAAGATGGCGTCAAAAATTGAGAAAGGAAACCAAATATACTTTATGACTTTTAGCGCGGATTACACCAACAAAAGTTAGATTAAATATTATTCGATATTCCATCTTCAGACATACATTTATCTGAAGTTAACGTTGAAGATAGTTTAGTAGATACTTTATTTACAAAATATACTGACTCGTTTAGCTGTCAATAT
Organism: Melinopterus prodromus; assembly: GCA_964023965.1. Classification (NCBI taxonomy): domain Eukaryota; kingdom Metazoa; phylum Arthropoda; class Insecta; order Coleoptera; family Scarabaeidae; genus Melinopterus; species Melinopterus prodromus. The sequence goes on from OZ030395.1 coordinate 42,235,955, forward strand.
GACGTTGGTTTATAGGTTATGTGCTGTAAAAGTGCTTTACAAGCAATCTAAGTTACCATTTGATTTCTTTTAGAAGGGACCAAAAGAACGAGCTTAATGAAAAACAAAATCGATTGTTTGCAAAATAAATTATAAATACTACTTGTATATTAATTTATTGTACATATTTATTACTTTCTAATCAACTCCACTAATCTGTGCAATAATGGTGCCAAGGCGTAGACTCAAATACGGAGTGTTTAAAATTATTTATATAATTAGCATTCCATATATCGATACCGTTCAACGCACTCTAATTAATAATATCTGCTTTCGATTTGAGGACGTTTTGCCATTGAGGGTCTTGCTGTGAGTACAACAAATCGATTGCATAGAATTGTAGCCACCAACTCGGCTACAATTCTATGTAGGTCCAACTTACACTGTTCCAGTTGTCAAATTAACAGCAGCTCATGTAAATACAAATGTATTGTGAAGATCATTTTAGTAATAAATATTTTATGTTCAAACAAATATATCTGAATAATATTTACTAATATTTATTTAATATTTAATTTAATCTTTTATTATGTTGTAAATTAGGAATACTAATTAATAACAACTAACGTCGATAATCGGTTTTCCTCAAAATACTTTTACTCTTCATTTCTAACGAACACGTCGGAATCTACAGTGTGCCCACGAAAGCCGCACCATATGGAAAACTTATTTATTGTATATTTCTCAGAAAATGTTGTTTTTTATAAAAGTTGGCGGCTCGTATGAAACCAAAACTGCAACCGTCAAGTATGTAAATTTCGGTGCCATATACCGAGCGATTGAGAATATATGAATTTGTGATAATAGTAAAGTACCTTTTTTTTTCAATATTATCGATAAACTTTAATAGGAAATATTGTTTAGAAGTAAACAAAATCTGATGTGGCCAGGCACATGACTTTATCATACAATATATAAAATTAATAGTTTAGCTGCATGAAAATCTATGCTATTGAGATAAATCGTAAGTATTGTCAAAGCATCAGCATTTAACTACCTACACTACGTCATTAGAATAATAGTTATTTATGTCACAAATGCCGAAAGTACGGAATAGCGCGACGAGCGGTGATGCGGCGCGTCACCGAAGGCGGAGTGTCACCGTCGCATGTGAGCGAGTCGCGCTATCTAGTTTTTGGCAGGTGCGACATCAACGTTTATTGTGTTGCTTTTTAAGAAATACGTATTTAAAAAGAAATAAATAAATGATTTCTGTATAGTAAATGCTAGGACGGTACCACTTTGACGAAACGTCAAGTTTAAAGGTGCATTCCGATTGGTAGGTAATGGTAGCTAAAGGCGGTGGTAGAATACGAAATTATAGTATTTCTTACATATCGTGATAATGACACATATTAGTTTACATGTACATAAACATGAGTCACTAGCAATTTTCTATTGGAAATACTATAACGGCGTCTGCTACCACTGCCATTATCACTAATGAAAAGGCACCTTAAAAAGGTAATTCAAATTCAGACAGATTTATATTTGTTCATGACACATCCCTACCAACATACTAAAATAAAACTACACTCATCGCTATACTTTATTTATAATTTTCTCAATTTACACGCATACGCGCACGCGCACGCGCACGCGCACCCGCACACACACACACGCACACCCACACGCACACGCACACGCACACGCACACACACACACGCACACCCACACACACACGCACACGCACACGCACACGCACACACACACACACACACACACACACACACACACACACACACACACACACACACACACACACACAGACATTTTTTTGTAAAATCTTACATGTAAATAATCACAAATTTGACACAGAATAATACACCGTGTAAAATTAACTTTGCTATGAAAACAAAAATACAGGAAAAAACAATCAAATTTAATAGTTTAATTTCTATTCCAGTATTCTGATTGTATTAAACATATGGCTTGTGCATATCAAATTACTCACAAACAAATGCTGAACCCATAGGAAGAACAGAAGTTTTAGTTGTGTCCAGCGAATTTGTTGACAAAAATATTTGAACTGACAATCTAAATGTAAACACAAAGGGCCTATAAGATATCAAACAGACCTATTGATCGGACCACAAACAAAAAGTTATTTAAAAACACAAATAAATGGACTACAAATAAAAAAGTTATTTATAAACTGTAATTTTTTTGTATATTCAAAATATCTCTGAAATTATTAAGTATTAAACTGTTTTCTCATTAGAGAACATACAAATCGGCACGACTTTGTCCATTTAACCGACTTTCTATCTCTAATAATAACAAAAGCACCCATCATAAGACACAGTGTATAATACGAAATAAAATTGATTCTAATAAAAACATAATTAATACGTTTAAAAAATTGTTGCGAGGAAGAGAACAGCTTCAATGATTTCCTCTGCAAAATTTTTTTAAAATTATTTTTAAAGCCGAAAATGGTCATAAGTATGGGTGCGGTAAAACTTCTGAATAAATGAACTCGGCCTTACTTACCTCTCGATCTCATTTCAACACTCTTGTTCAAATTTTCTTTCACAAATTTCTGTCAGTTTACTTTTGTTAATCCTCATCACTTTCGTTTGGAAAGTGTGTTTTGTAATTTGATAATAATGGTTTTATTTGTTTACTGTCTACTGAGATAACGTCCATCTCGCATGTTTTTACTTTATCATACGCAGTATGTAAAGTACTGTAATCGCGCCGAAATTTTTTTTGAGATTTTAGCGGAAATAGGTCTTTTTGGGTCCCCTGAACATTACAAAGGTACAAAAAAATGTCTGTGTGTGTAAACGATTTTTGTGGCGTCGATTCCGAAGAAACTACTAAAGGTATCGGAACGAAAGTTCATATTTAGAAGTTTCATGATCTAACTTAGAGCTGAAAAGCTTTTGGTTTAAAAGGGTCCAAAGGAACTGGTAGTTTATTCTAAGCCTTTTTCAAGAATTTTGCAAATGGGCCGCCATTTCTGTAATTTCGTAGTCGCGAACATCTCAAAAACGAAGGATAACAGATTAGCTCTTAGTCATTCCTTATTTATTGTAATATTCATCCATTCATGTATAATAACATAACAGTTAGATATGAATTTTTAAGAGTGAAACGAATGTGATCGAATCCCGTGCCCAGAATGGTTCGCCTAGGGGAAAGGGGATTACGCGCGGGAAGCAAACCGTGGTTCGCGCAATGATTTCAAACGATCAACTCTCAGGACCGTATTCAATATTTCTCTCATTTTCTCTTTTTTTCTCTTCACCTTTTTATTTCTTCCAATATTTCGCCAGTAAATTCTGGCTTCTTCAGGGAACTAAAAACAAAATTACACAATACTTGAACATGACAGCAATACAATCTAAAACGGTCGAAACATACCAAATAACAGTCTCAGCACATAGTCACAATAATCGACGATAACGGCATTTAACAGACAAACACAGGATCGAATGTACCAGTACAAACGTTCAACTAGGACTGAAGTCCTCGACAAGGTATTTTTCCCTTTCGTATAAATTTTAAAATGCACCACAACCGTTAACATTCCAATGTCGCAAATAAATCAAAAAGTAAAATTGTCAACCTAACAAACTGACAAAGCTATTAAACGCCTACACTATACCATAATGACACAAACGACAAAAAAAACACACAAAATGAGTTGACAAGAAAATTGCAATCTTCCATCCTATTAAAAAAATCAACTCGCTAATATCAGCTACACCTATGGTGGTACAAATGAAAATGTTTAACGACGTATTTTAGTCAAATCAATATTATAGGTTAATAATATGGTGATATACAGGAGGGATGTAAATTTTAAATAAATTAAATTTTAATTAAATTTAATTTAAATGGTAGGTACTATTTGCGTCAGTTGAGTTATTATAATCCAAATTTAAAAGAAAACTGTAAACAAATTTTCTGTGTCCGATCGCATGTTCATGGCATTACTCGTCCCTTTTATTCCAATCATCTCAAAAAAAAGCCTTTCACGGAGGTTACGCTTTTTAAACAATATGCTTACGTTGTCGAAGTCAATATTATGGCTGTTATTTATGGCATGTTGAGATAATGCGCATTGATCTGACATTGATAATCATTTGATTTCCTTGGAATAATACTTCAGCATTTTTGCTGAATACTTGTAAAATACGTACGCATGCAGCGCAGTTATTGAGGAAACTTTACTCAAGAAATTAGTAATCAGCGGAATATTTATGTATTTATATTATCTTGATTTTACCTCAAATCAACCTGTTATGTATATTATTGTAGTCTGAATGCAACCTATTCTTTCATTAAACAAAGATTCCATTATTTCTAACCTTCAACTTCAATGTTGCTTACATCAACAAATATGTATGGACATGTTTGTTTTTTTTTAAGTACGCGCATGTGGTGCAGACCCTAAGCCATGTGTAAGCCGACCTGGGAATCCCGAAGCGGTGACATACGTGCGCGCTGTGAAAAAATGGCTTCATAAAATTAATGGTGAAATGTGTTTCTATTTGACTAGATATATTTAAAAAAAATGTATGATTGTTTTCATTTCTGTCGCGTTGTAGTGCTAATACTCGTTGCCGAGATATCCTCTTCCATAAGAACCTTCATTATAGCATTTACTGCAAAGAAATTTGGAAAAATGCAAAAGCCAATCTGTAAACAAGATCTTGAGTTAACCTCTGTGTAAATTTAAATATTTTTGGGCAAGCTGTTTAGGAGGAAAGAAATGGAAGGAAGAGCGTTTATTAAGAAGTGCTAAAATCGGGTACATTTTTACATCTCTCACGCTTTCCTGCGGAAACCTAGGGGCAGAAAATTTTGAAAGACCAACATTTTATGTAGAAATGATGCTGGAGTATAACACACTTTATTTCACCCTTTTCGCCGTGGTGGGGAGTACAGCAAGATACCTCCAGATTACTATACATTTGAGCACGCTAGAGTTTAGAAAAAAATCACTAAAAAATTTAAGCTGAAAGAAAGATAGGTACCGTTCTATTAAAAAGCCAAATTTAGTTGCTATAGCAAGTGATGAAAGTTTTACACAAAAGAAGAACTACATTTATTTTCCTAAGCATTTTTGTTGGTGAAGCAACATTAAAAGAAACCATAGCAGTTTTTCCTTACTTTATTTTCATATTCAATTCCTTACCATTAACAAGAAAAGTATATATTTTTTCTTCTTTTTCAAAAGTTAAATTTAGTGGTTGTCGTATCGAAAAATGTGAGCAAATATTGGTGCTCATTAACTAACGCTAATTAAGTAACTCTGTGCTAATCAGTAAGAACGGTAAAACAATAACCTTATCAAACAAGATCGTGCTCAAAGATTTTACTAAAAGATTTTTTCTTTATTTAGTGAACCAACATGTTTTTTTCCTTGTAGTATCTATTCAAATCAAAGAAAAAGTTTTTAACGTTTTTTATTTGACATTTTTATCAACAGGTTTTCTTTGTTGATATTTTGGGCCTTTTTTAGTTTTCAATAAGCCTCAGAATTGGCATTCAATGGTCAATTGTTTTGGGCACATTTTTGCCGTTGGTCGACTTTAATATAATGCAAACAATATCTTACAAAAAATTAGTAAGAAAACGGATTAAGTTATTTTTTAGCGAAGTCGGGCTAACTTTGCCTTTAGAGTAGTTTACTACACACCGCCATCTAGCTGGTTCGGCAATCTGCCTACTTAGGTCGGTTATCTACAAACTTCTGCCATCTACCGACTTCGGCTATCTACCGGCTTTGACGACTCAGTGATCTATACGTTACAGCGACCTACACAAATCGGTACGCGAGAACAAGAAAAAAAAACACAAAAATACTAAAAACGTATTCCTATATTAAGTTATTAATTAAATAATCAATAATTTATTTAAACTAAACAACAAATCTCACTAAAAATCACCATAGTTGTGCTTAATCTATTGATAACTGTCTAAAACTACCACCGACACTATCATCCATCGACTGTGTCTGCTTATGCGCTGGTATAGGTCCTGCCAACTTTAAACCTTCTGACTTTTTGAACCATTCTTCGTTATTCAAGAGATGTTTCTTCCACTCTTCACCCAACTCATCCAAACATTTTTCCTTGCCTCCAAATTCGATTGGCAGCAAATCCGATGATATATATTTGTGCAGATCGGAATGCTGCCTATGCATCACAATCTAGAAGCAAAACAAACCCAAGTTTTAGTTTAGTAAGCATCGGTAGTTATTGATACAAGACAAAAGTACAAATTACCCTTTTCTTTATTTTGTCCTTGAGCAATGTTTTGGCCCATGTGAACATTGTTTCCCCAAATTGCGGCATGTTTACAACGTGGACGGCTTTGAGACGTGATGGCAGTATTCCAAAACCAACATCAATTGCATCTTTAAAGACTTTCATGTTGAATTTACTAAGCCATTGGAAGCCGACGTTGGTGAAGTCAATGATTCCAATAACACCAGCGTTGATGTCCTCGTGGAACATGTAATTGCCTGTTGTACAACAGAGAGAATAGTAAAATTAAGTTCTAAAGTTGTTTCAGAGGTTACATATCACCAGCCTTAGAAAACTCCCATTTTGTTATTTATTATTTGCTCACGGTATGATGGATTGCTTGTATGTATAATTCTGTTATTATTAGAAGTAGAAAGTTGCTGGAATGGACAAATATGTGTAAAGTAGAGTAGAGTAACAGTGGACAGTAAACACAAAAATTGTATTTAAATGAAAAACTTCTTTTTATATGAAAAAAGTTGATGGCCTTAAAAAATTAAAATACACGACGTATTTCATATATAAAAGTTGTAGATAATCATTTGCTCTACAGACAGAAAATATTTTCAAGCTTAGAGGTGCCCGACAACAACATACCTACACATACTTATGTTTTTTTAAATGGAACACTAGGTATATTATTACAGTGTTTTATTAGGATTTTCATCGAAGAAACATACCAATCAATAGCTTCTGGTTTCAGTAGTAACATGTTAAAATGTTTGATGTTATAGTTAATAGGAAAAAATGTTATTAATTAAAAACCATTGAGAAACTTGTACCTAACAGATTTAAAACCTTCATTCTTCAAATCTGACTCACTTAATCGCAAAATTAAAAACACCACATTGTAGCGGAGAATCTATAGCATAGAAGAATTCATAGCAAAATTTACGTGACGCTGACTTTCTCTGGACTTATGCCATGTTCGCCGTTTTAGAATTAATGGTACATACCAAACTTTCTGAGTAATTTGATGCGCCAGATGCAAAATCTTAAATAAAATGAGATGATATAAGATTATGTAAAATAACACAATAACACAATGATATTTACAAAAAAAGATAAAAATTGTATTGCAAGAAATATTGTTTACACGGTGTTTTTCTTTTGTTTTTGTATCGTTCATTTGTATTTCTTGCCTGTTAGTTGTGTTGTGTTAATGTGTTTAGCCATCGGGTTGTATTAAACATATATCTTGTGCTATCAAACTATCAAACTACTCAGAAAGGGATGCTGAATCCCACTAAATCCTAATATGTATAAAAACAATACGAGGCCCATAATAAAAACAAAGGATTTGTTTCCAGCGCTTTCCCTAGTAAACATATATTCTAAACATTATGTAATTGTAGATGAAAAAGTGCCTGTAAGATGTCAAAACAATTTACCACCACTGTCCACATATAAGAAAGTTATAGTAGTGGCATCTAAGAGTATTTTAGAAAGAATACGCGTTAAAAATAATCGTTTTACAAATAAAATGTCATCTTTACTTTAATTTAAGTGAAAACACCGTTGAATGAACAAAATTATAGAGCTTGTTGTGTGTCGGAGTGTGGTAGCAAATTGGCAGAAACGCCGGATAAGATATTTTTACTTTATCATACGCAGTATGATAAAGTATTGTAATAATGCCGAAAAAAAAAATTGAGATTTTAGGCGAAATAGGTCTTTTTGGGTCCCCTGAACATTTTTGACTAAGGTACAAAAAATGTCTCTGTGTATGTATGTCTGTGTGTGTAAACGATTTTTGTGGCGACGATTCCGGAAAAACTACTAAAGGTATCGGGACGAAAGTTCATAATTAGAAGTTTCATGACCTAACTTAGGGCTGAAAAGCTTTTGGTTCAAAAGGGTCCAAAGGAATTGGTAGTTTATTCTAAGCCTTTTTCAAGGATTTTGCAAATGATCTGCCATTTCTCTAATTTCGTCAAAATAGTTAAATAACAAATTAAAGTAGAGAAAATTCTGAATAATTTATGCCTATGACATTTTTGGGTAAAATTAATAGTTTAGCTGCAAGAGCAAATTCTATTTGATTGAGATCAAATGAGCCGCCATTTCTGTAATTTCGTCAAAATAGATAAATAATAAATTAAAGTAGACGAAATTTTCAATAATTTATGCCTATGACATTTTTTGGTAAAATTAATAGTTTAGCTGCAAGAGCAAATTCTATTTGATCGAAATCGGTCGCATCTGCATTGATATGAATACATAGTAGCCAGGATTTTGACAAATTTTTTTTTGTGCTGTCACACTCGAAAACAGCTGATTTCATCAGAGGTTGGAGAACCGCTATGGAACGTTGCCGCACTAGTGGGGCAAATTACAAAATACAAATTTCAAAGAAAATAAGATCACCAATTTGATTGTTTGTTGATAGGAAATATCAAACCGTCTTTATATCTAATTCTAAAAATGATAAATTCAAAAAATTGTAAATAAAGTATAGCGATGAGTGTAGTTTTATTTGAGTATGTTGGTACGGATGTGACATCTACAGTGTCATGAACAAATATAAATCTGTCAGAATCTGAATTACCTTTTTAAGGTGCGTTTTCATTAGTGCTAATGGCAGTGGTTGCAGACGCCATTTCTAATAGAAAATTGCTAGTGACTCATGTTTATGTACATGCAAACTAATATGTGTCACTATCACGATATGTAAGAAATACTATAATTTCGTATTCTACCACCGCCATTACCTACCATTACCACCAATCTGAACACACCTTTAAGCTTGACGTTTCGTCAAAGTGGTACCAACCTAACATTTCGTATACAGAAATATAACCATTTTCTATTTATTCGTATTTCTCAAAAAGCAACGCAATAAACGTTGATGTCACTCCTGCCAAAAACTAGATAGCGCGACTCGCTCACATGCGACGGCGACACTCCGCCTTCGGTGACGCGCCGCATCACCGCACGTCGCGCTATTCCGTACTTTCGGCACTTAATAACTATTATTCTAATGACGTAGTGTAGGTAGAGTGAAATGCTGATGCTTTGACAATACCTACGATTTATCTCAATAAAATAGATTCTCATGCAGCTAAACTATTAATTTTATATATTTTATGATAAAGTCATATGCCTGGCCAGATGTTTGTTTGATTTTTGTCTGACAGCGACATGTGTTTAAATGGCTTTCAAACAAGTAAAAAGTGACGGCAACCTTACCGCTGAAAATACCCAAAATAGATATAGTTGCCAAGCCACAGTCGTCTGCCATATGTCGGCTATATCGGACGGTGGTCGATAAATTTACTACATTTAATTGCAATATTATCATAAACAAACCAATGCTCAGAGATAAAAGCTTCTCAGGATGACACTTTACATGGAGTAGAATAATTTGTTTAGTGATTTTAGCGAAAGTAACAGTTTTATCTCGGCTGGACATTAGGGTGTATCGAAAAAAAGTTTTTTTTTCGAAATTCAAAATTTCCAGTTAATAAAAAGTTGTCCGCATGGACCCTCATATATCACAAAAGAAATTGGCCCAATTGAATAATATTTAGGTCTTCCGCAGGAGGCCTAAAGTTTATGATTTTCTTCCGAAATTCGAAGTTTTTCATATTTTTTAAAGAAAACTTTAGTGGTTCTTCTTTTTGAAAGCCCATACTGTCAGCACATAATAACAAATTTTATGACAAATTAACTTTTATCAACATTTAAGCACATTTTTTAAATTACACGAAAATGGTCATTTTTCTTAAAATTGTATCGAATCTAAATAAACTGCAGGCGATCTAAATGTTGCATTAGAGTAATATTTTTTTGTATACGGTAATTTCAAACCTTATTATTAAACTTTTTGTATTTGAAAAAGAAAATTCACTTAATTTTTTATTGAAATAAAATTCTAATTCTTAAAGGAAATTATAAACTTTAGGCCTTCTGCGGGAGACCTAAATATTTTTCAATCGCGCCAATTTTTCTTGTAGTATATGTAGGTCCAACATATATGTAGGGACAACTTTTTCTCAACTTAAAATTTTTAAGTTCGAAAAACGTTTTTTTCGATACACCCTACTGGACTTGTAGCCTCAATATTTTCTTACCATGCATGTAGACATATTTTAGCGCAGCATCAAAATCGAACTGATCTACGCTAGCATTTGCAACTCTGCCAATGTAAATTCGGTAGCCTTCAGGAGTTTGTCTAGGCAACGGTATGACCATCCTGAAAAAAAGAAACAATTATATTTTTATTATCTTCGAGCATTATATTGTTTAACCCATTATTAGACGTGGTGAGAAATAGAAAAAAAAGTATTTTATACAAAACTTTTGTATAAAATAGTTTTCTCTATCTTTTAAGATAAATGCATCGATCAGCGCAACTCTAGTGACTCGCCCCGTATATAGTTTTCAGTGACCATAATTAGTAATAATTGATAGGTTACCATAATGCCTAGATCTTCTTATTATAATAACATTAGTTGTCGAATAAACAAATGAAGGTAAACAAACTGAATAACCTTGAATGTATTTTTAGTGATCTCTTAATATAGTAAGTACAAGTAAATAACAAATAGACAAGTAAAACCTTAAAATTAATATGTTTCCCAAAATTTTTATCAAATCGAAATCTCTCTTTTTAAAATACTTACTCCTCACAATGTACAGAATAATAAACAGCGAAAAACAAAAACAAAATCCCGACGAATGGTATTTTAAAAAATGTTTTATTACTAACCTGTGCATATTACATGGATGGAAATAGCTCTCACTGAGTCTACCATGACTATAATACTCGGAAAATTTGTCAGTTGAAATTATGAATTTCTCAAACTTCTCTTTCGCTTTTTCGACGTCGTTCTTGCAGAGCCTGATGTAGTTCTCAATAAGTTTCTTATCTGAAAATGGTATAACAATGTTGTTCAAAATCCAGTTTATAAATTTTTACAACAAACCAAAATATATTTCCTCAAAAAGAAAAATAAATAAAAACGCTACATACCAACGTTCTTGGGCAAATGAGGTTCACAATTCAACCATTCAAAAAACAACTTCACGTAATGTTCCAATTTTTCTACATCCTCTTTTAACTCTTTTCGAATATTTTGAAGTTGCGTGTCGTTTGGTGGCACATACAGCGAACACACAGCCGTCATAATGGTTGTTTTCTGCTGTCTACCTTGCTGGTTTTAGTATACTGGTATGTAGTATAGCAAGAAACTGCTTATTATATATATATATTAAATGTAGTATCAAACCGGTTGACCCTCCAATTGAACTCTGCTCAGGTAATAACATATTCTACGCAAAATTCGCACAAGATTTGCGTCAATTGAATACTTAATTTGCATTTTTTGTATTGTGTATGCTACTTTTATTATAAAACGATAAATAATTATTATCGATTTTATGGAATTATAAGTGACATTGAGCAATTATAAACAAATTATACAAGATAAACTTGTAGTAGCATTATCCGAATTATTTAAACCTATTAAAACATTTACGCAACAGCACCGTAAAAAGAAATGCACTAAAAATATTAGTCATTTCTGGGAACGCTGTAATAAATAATGGCATTGGCCGCGCGACTAGGTGAACAAATTATATTCCAGTTCTAAGGTCAATGTTACCGTTATTCACGTTTTTTTCTGCACAATGATAAAACAAACATACAGGGTCGTCCACGATGAGCTGCCATTAGAAGTATATGGAGAACCAAATGAAATGAGAAATTGAAAAAATTGTGGACTTATATTGTTATACACGATCGTCTCAACTAAAATATTTTCGGTTACTTCCGGTTACAACGGAAATGATGTCATCTTTTATATTTCAAATGGAACAACCTATATTTTATCGCATTTTTGAAATTTTCATAAAATTTTAGATCAATTTTATGTTACATTCCCTATACTTAACATGTGTCATTTTAGAGATATTCATTCTTTTCATTAAAAAATGACAGCTGCATGGTTACTTTGAATTACTTTTAAATTATCCCCTGTGACCGTTGGAACAAAGTTGACCGGCAAAATTGTTGTAATGGTAACATATTATCGACACATCGGTAGAATTCTTCTAAAAGTTATACAGGCTGTTCAAATTATAAGATCAAAATTGAATTCGAGGAAAGTACTAAAAGTCGATTTTTTCAAATGGAAACCCTATCATATGAATACATTTTTCGATTCTATGGAAAATTTTAGATCAACTTTGTGTACAATGTCCTTTACCTAAAATGTACGTGTACCTACTGACATCGATCTTAACTTAACTTTCACCTGTACTGTGAAAATGTTTTCAAGGTTGTAAGTTTAATGGTACGTTTATTTTATTGCGGTTGTACTGTAGATATTAGAATTTTTTTTAAATTTTCATATTAATAATTACAAAAAACGAAAAAAAGAAGAAATTATAGACCATAAGATTTGACTATTTGCATTACAGCACACTCGAAAAACGAGATTAGTAGACTATCGCGTCTTAGCCTAGTGAAATTAAACAAATAATTCACTTCGGAATAATTCAAACCCAGATGGATTATTAGATATGCCTTTGCTTTGGCATTAGAAATAACGTCTAAAAAGTTCCCATCAATATAGGGTCTGAGCTGCGAGTTATTCACGGTCATAGATATGACCGACTTGTTTTTTTTTATTTATCGGACAACAATGGATTTTTTTAGAAAATTTCTAGGTCTTTTAATCCTCTACATAAAATGTGTATATGTTACGGTTTCTGCGAGAAACGTGGTATGTATTAATAAATACTGGTTATGATTAATAATAACCACAGCATTTGGTCATTGTGATTAGAAACACCTAAATAATCACATGGACCTGCTCTTATTAATAATTTCTTACCGGGCAAAGTATATGTGATAAAAACGTTATTTAAAAAAGAAATCTTTTTATACAGGGTGTTCAAAGCAATTAGCTAAGTTATTTTATTACTATATAAGCTGTTATACTTATTTACTCGACGCACGTCATGAATAGGGCTAGAGCCCAATGACCAAAACTACCAATAATACAAAACATTGATATACATGTATTGTCTTTTGTCCCCCGTTTACTTTGGGAACTATTGGATATAATTCCATTATAAATAAACGCAAAAATAATTATTTGTATACCCTACACAGTATGTTCAAGTTAACCATGTTATTATCAATACCACCCATTTTTATATTTTATGCGTGTGGATATTTGTTTGTAAATGTGCTTTACAATTTATTAAATAAATTCTTATATCCCAACTATGTAGAAATTTTACACTTTTTTATGACGCTAGATGAATGAAATTTTGAGAAATGCATTTGTTTGGAATACTCTTCAGGTTACTATGACTTCCGGTTTTTCCGGAAGTGAAGTAATCATTCAAATTTTAAATGCCATTTGGGTAATATTTTCAATCAGGATTACATTCTGCACACAAGAACATATCGATCGTGAATAGTGGTCGCCAAGGCAACAAAAAAACTTTCTTGTTTAATAATTTAGTTACTATGGACTTGTGAAAATAATGTGCGGAATGTCCGTTTAAAGCAGAGAAATAAAATCAGATATTGGGAATTCGACAGTACTGTGTCTTGGTGTAAAATAGTGTTTGTAAAGGTATTTTTAAAATTGTAAGTCAAACAACAATAATTGCGATGTAAACAACAAATTATATAAGAATCAAAGAAACAACAATTAATAGCGAACAATAATTTTAATTATAATGGAAAATATAAATCTTGCAATAACTTCACACAATAAGCAGTACAGGGAATTGTCAAATTCGAATTCTTGCATTTGTTTGCATTCATCCACAGTTTTCCACGCTGACTTTGATCAGTATATTGATCAGTATATCAATATTTTATGATTCTATTTCCTCACTTTAAACCATATTTCCACGCTGCTATTTTCAAATATCAAGGATTTGGTGTCATTGTAATCGGAAAATTGTTTTCTGTCAAATAATCGGGGCGTGCCCGTGAAGTATAGTGACAAAACTTACTCATTGGCCAAAAACCAATTAAATCAAGCTAGAGGGCGCCAGTAATACAAATTAAGCCAAAACTGTTTTAGTTTAGTTCGTGTTTATCGACAGTTATCGACAATTTTCATTAACTTATAGCCACCAACATTATTAAACAAAAAAGTTATTTTTTGTTGCTTTGGTCATAAAAATAGCCGATCGATATGTTCGTGTGTTCATATTGAAATAAAAAATTTCACACAAATAGAGGGTGTCATTTGAAATTTCAATATGACGTCACTTCGGGAACAATAGGAAGTAATAGTAACCTCAAGAGTATCTCAAGAAATGGATGTTTTTGTATTCTAACACTTCTCAAAATTAGAAATTTCAAGTCTGAGGGCCTTTATTGTAGCATCGATTTGAAATATATCACATTGACCATAGCATATTGGAAATTATTAGGAATAACCGGTTCATGGGACAAATTGTTCACTTTAACCTCGTAACTTGGCTATTAATAATATCTAATAACTGGCAATTATTAATAATAACCTATTAATCAAAAAAAGTACTAGTTGGCATTTTCAAGTTATGCGTCTCAAAATACGTCAAAAGCACGTATAACGTTATTTGTATTGTATGCTGCGTGATCCATTCCGCGTCCCAAGTATTTGAGAACATAATCATATTTAATAATAAGAAGAATAATCGCGTGCAATTAAAACTTGACCATTTTCAAGATAGTCCTTCAGAAGGTTAAGAAATGGCTTATGAATATCCACCGTGGTTTTTACGGAAACTAAAATTAGTGTAAATGTTCTTAAATCTACGCTCGTAAAAGATACTAGTGTTAGAAAAATTCCATAAAATACGATACCGGTATTTATATAAAACACTTGTGAAGCACATGTGAACACATTTGAAGAATCTTTGGGTTATTTTAATTTGTTAGAAATCGAAAACAGCCAGCTGTTGACTAATTATATAAACTGTATATATAAACTCTGTTTTTTACTTTATCATACGCAGTAAGATAAAGTATTGTAATCATGCCGAAAAAGAAAATTGAGATTTTAGCGGAAATAGGTCTTTTTGGGTCCCCTGAACATTTTTGACCAAGGTACAAAAAAATGTCTGTGTGTGTGTGTGTGTGTGTGTGTGTGTGTGTATGTCTGTGTGTAAACGATTTTTGTGACGACGATTCCGGAGAAACTACTAAAGGTATCGGAACGAAAGTTCATATTTAGAAGTTTTGTTACCAAACTTAGAGCTGAAAAGCTTTTGGTTGAAAGGGGTCCAAAGGAACTGGTAGTTTATTCTAAGCCTTTTTGAAAGATTTTGCAAATGAGCCGCCATTTCTGTAATTTCGACAAAATAGTTAATTAATAAATTAAAGTAGAAGAAATTTTGTATAATTTATGCCTATGACATTTTTTTGTAAAATTAATAGTTTAGCTGCAAGAGCAAATTCTATTTGATCGAGATCGGTCGCATCTGCATTGATATGAAACTACATAGTAGCCAGGATTTTGACAAATATTTTACCTACCAAACGGCTAGTAGAAACAGAAAAAAATGTACATATTGTCTCTATTGTTCCGAAAAATGTTACACAAGATACATTTTGTGCAAATCAGTCTTGGCCACATAAATTAATTGAATGATCTATACATCCACCAAAAAATTGCTTTGTGGTAAACAAAAAATAAATTACACAATATCAGTACTGCCACCTTTAAAAATTCGTAAAACTATAGTGATTGCCTAGCTGCCACTTGTAAACATTTTAATCTGCATAATAGTTTTTTTCATAGCTTACAAGCATTTATAAATGATCACAATTGATAAATTAAATCATTTACTATATGTAACTTGGTTAAAATGGCTTCAAGCCCAAATGATTAATAGTTGAAAAACATTGTGATGGTTTGTGTAAGTTTTTTTTTTTCACGGTCGTGTGTCCCCCCAGACGGGTGACACCCGGTGCGCCCCCCCCCCGCGTAGCTACGCCACTGGTAGCAGAGTTTGATTTGTTGAGTACCATAAGTGACATAACACTCCGATGTGCTCTTATACATACACCAAAACCAAAATTCCAGACATCAACCCCTTGATTATTACGCCTGTAATCTAGGGTGACCAACCGTCCCGATTTGAGCGGGACAGTCCCGAATTTTAACAACTCGTCCCGACTCGTAAAGCGTCCCGAATTTTATTCTTATCTCCTTATGTCCAGGATTTTGTAATACAATTCGAATTTCCAAGATATCCATGAACATAAATTAGATTCCCAATAATTTTTGAAATAAGGGTTGTCTATCTATAACGAATTATAAGCGCAACCTTAGCGACCATAATAATTATGTAAAAACGCGTAGTGAATAGCCGGTTGGTGGGTGACAATCTAGTCCTTGTGACGGTGTACAAACGGTGCATATTGCGAAAACTGGTAAGTTAGATGTAATAAAAAACTAATCTGACGTAAATAAATTGCATGTCAGTCTTTTGTGGAGTCGTTTGTGCGGGGTAAGATTTAGTGGCCAGGTCGCGTTGGATCATTTTTATTTTGTTGTTTTTCATATTAAATCAAAACATATTTTTGTTATTTTTAGATTTCTATTTTACACATTTGTTGGTATTCATAAAATGCGCCGTAGCAAATCACGTATATATTGATCCTAATAATTTGGAATGAAAAAGTAAAATATGTGTTACCGATTTATTTTATTCTGTTCTTGGGATTTCTTCTATCTAGGTCTATTAATTTCTTCCAAAAATACGAAACACAAAGAAAGAAAACGTAAATGCACGTTCAATGACAACTTAAAAAACAAATTCCTTTTTTTGAAAATTACTAGGCCTTATTTCCCAATCAGAACTAAAATGCAGTTTTACATCGGCGGAGGTCGCCGAAACCATATTGGAAAACATACATCAAATAAACAGCAATTCATAAAAAGATTTTGGAATTTTGGATTTTGGGACCAGAAAAGATTTTGGCTTGCAAAGAAGGCACATATATGCATACTTCTGTCTGTATCACAACCACAATTTTCGATTAATAGACTGCACGTCAAAACTTCTAACGTAAATGTTTGAAAAGAAAATGTGTCTCGTACGAACTAACACAGAAGCAAGTATAACAAATGTGTTCTATCCTCTAGTAAAGAAAGAGTTGAGAAGAAATGTGGGGAAATGCCATTTCGTGACAATATTTCCTGACACATCTAGCCAGCGACATAAAAATACTCCCTCTCCTGGTTAGATATTTTGATGTCCAAAAAGGTATTCAAATAAATATTTTAAATGTTCACGAAATTATTCGCGAGACGGCTGAAGAATTGTCCAATAAAATTATGGATTAATTGCAGCACACAGTACAAATACCAATTTTGGCGCTAAAGAACGAAGAGGAGAGAACAATGTTTTTTTTTTTTTTAAATAAGAGATCGTCTAGACGGGAAGAATAGAGTCAAGTAATAGTGCAGTTTGTAAAAGTTAAAAAAACTTTATTTAATTTTATTATATTTTGTTATATTTTATATTTATTCTGATATATGTAGGTATGTAATATTTGCATACAGTTTATTTAATGATTATTTTTAGTTAAAAAATACTATCATAATAAAAATGTTGTTTTAAGTTAGGTTCTTGTGGTACAATTTGTAAAAATTGTAGAATTGTGTTTGATTTATGTTGTGTTATGATCTTTTTTTGTTTCAAATAGTGAAAGTTAAAGAATGTTTGTTTTAATTATACTGTTATGTCTTAAGTTTCTTTTCTTTTATTGAAAGTTAAAACGGATAATATAGGTCATAGTAAACATTCTTGCTGTTGTCAATTTACCCAATGGTACAATTTGTTTATAGTTCAGCACGTTTTGTTTAATGTTTTCCACTAACCCAACCCAACCTAACCCCGATCCCCAAGCGTCCCGATTTGGTCACCCTACTGTAATCGTGCATAAAACGAAAAGAAAGCAACAAAAATGCAAACACAATTAAAAATTATGATCCACAACAAAAATGAAAACTATCAACAATCATCACCAACCCTTCCCACTACCCATTACATCGTTCACCCCAACAGAAAAACCTATAATCAATCCACAATCTCAACCAGAAAATTAGTTTATTCCCTCGACAAGCGACATTTCCGTATTCCAACCACAGATGGCGTTACCATCGGCCGCTAGCGTCGGACAGTGAGTCAGACAGTCAAAATTTTTCCCCGGCGTCACTGCGTGTCTTCGACTTTTCCTTTAATTTCTTCGCGTATCAGCGTTGGAGACGCCGTAAAAAGTGTTGCGAGGTGATTATCGACTACCGGGTGACGTTTTTCACGTGTTATATCTCGGCAACCGGTGAGTAGTTCTTTGCAATTTGTGACTGAAATTTATTTTCAAGGTCATGTTTGGTTTCTGGCTACTTTGTGTTTTGACCGCTCGCGAGGCGCTGTGTGAGAGAGAACGCGTTCGATGTAGGTACAGGTGGGGGGGCGTTCTTCTATTTCGTAGGTTATTGGTGTTATTGGTGTTTAGGGTTGATTTTGTGGTTAGAAATCGCTATTGATAAAGGGATATGGTATGAAATGTCGTGCTTTTACGGTTTATATATGGAAATCGTCTGGTTTCTTTCTAATTAAATTGGGAATCCTGTAGCGATTTGGTATTAACAATAACCTGAAAAGCAGGCAATCTAGATTGATTATCTTTCTTTTTTAATGCGTTTTGCTATTGCGGTTTTAAGCTTTTTTATCTAGAAATAGAAGATAACATGAGGTATTGAGTGTGGTTGTTAATTTCAGGTTAGAAATGCATGAAGTCTGCAGATAATATGGGTGCCTGGCGAAAATGGGAATGCCTGGAGAGAGTTGGGACGTCTGAAGGGATTTTGAAATGAACAACACACTGTAAAACTCGTAAGTCTGACACTTGATTCCTTTTTAAGATCTTTTTTTTTTAACTTTAGTTAACACATACAGAATTGGTCCCTTCAACGAAGAGAGAATCACTTGAACGAAATCTTTGGTAGTCTAATTACAAAATTCGACAAATTTGAACTTGTTGTCGGTTACTTTAACCTAAATATACTATTTTTTTTGTTAATTTGGAATATGACCATAAAAATAAGACATGTTGAATTTAATAAATATAATACGTTTTTAGTACAAATGTTGGTGTTCGTACTAACCAAATCAAATAACTTTCTTACGCAATACAGTTTATTTATACTTTTGTCGTAAGTCAGTAACAATATAGTACACTTAGTTACAAAAAAGTGAAGATAATTAGAAGGGTCAATTTTCTGAAGAATGTAAACTTTTTTAATTGTCCTCTGCAAGTCCTATTAGAATTTTTTTCCCATGTAAATATGTGTCCACTTTTTTGGATTTGGAAACGATTTGGGAGAATTGTTGCCTTAGAAAGCTGTATATCAATAAATTCAAAAAGTTGGTTACATACAAGGTTTTTAAAAAAGCTGTAAATAAGACAATTTTACATATAAATCACTGAATAAAATAACCAAACGCTCCTTGAAGGAGCGTATTTCATATAGAGTGTCAGTACTTTCTATACCATTGCTTGACTAACACACACGGTGAGTCAAAAATGAGGAAAAACATAGTCCTAGTTTTTCCATTACTCTCCAGGATATGTTAAAAGCCTCCTACTCTTTTGCTTTTTTTAAGGCAAAAAATTTACAAACCATCAAATAAAAAAATAACTAGTGTGGCGTGGCACATAACTTTATCATACTATATATAAAATTAATAGTTTAGCTGCAAGAGATTCTATTCGATCAAGATGGGTCGTGTCTGCATTAAAATAAAACCAGGAAGCCATGATTTCACAGATATTTTAATACTATTAACAGTAGGTGTTGTCACAACATCAACGTTTGACACTACCTACTGTCATTGGAATGAAAATATCTGTCAAATCCTGGCTAACTAGTATTAACAAAAATATCAAAATATCATGCAGGACAGACGTGCACCATCTGAATCTCCGACATAAACATCCTACTCAACCTCGTTTTTCGACAGATGTTTTTCCTACAACATTGCTGTCATATTAATGGTTGTCCTGAAGAATTAAAAAAGCTCGATTAAATAGATTATTTGCTCATGCAGCTAAACTATTAATTTTACCAAAAAATATCATAGACATAAATTATACAAAATGTCCTCTAGTTTAATTTATTATTTACTATTTTGACGTAATTACAGTAATGGCGGCTCAGTTGCAAAATGCTTGAAAAATGCTTACACTAAACAGCCAGTTCCTTTAAGACTATCTCGATTTAGAGGGGGCAAAACTCCGAACGTCATAGAGATTAATGAATGAATTAATTAATTAATTAATTCATTAATTACCTACAACTCGAGGTATGATAGAACCTATAGGAACGAACACTATCGCGTATTAGGGGGGCAAAACTCTGAACGTCATAGGGATATTACGTCTCTTAATTACAGTAGAGCGTCGATAAACCGAACCTCGGTTATCCGAACATTCGCTAATCCGAACGATCAAAATCAAATAATAATAAAATAATTCACTGAGTAACCTAGGGAAACCCCATTTTTGTCGGTTCCTATTTGGAGACAAATGTTGCTTTTGTACTTGTATTTTCGACTATTAAATAAATAAATCATAAGTAAATCATAATAAATCATAATAAACCAAAATAAATCACAATTAAACTATAAAGAAATCCCTTCGATATCCCTTCAATAACGCTTCGATATCGATTAAGATTGAACTTCTATCCAATACATATTTGATAATCCGAACAATTTGATAATCCGAATCACCTTCGGCTTCGGTCCCAATTAGTTTGGATTATCGACGCTCTACTGTATTTATAAAATAATAATAATAATAATAATAATATCCATTTATTGCCCAACAGAGAGACTCCACTTACAAGGCAATGTATATAAATTGTAAAAACACATTTAAAAGAATTTAAGAGTATGAATATACCTACAACTAAGAACACTAAAAAACTAACCATATACACTCATAACAAACCATACTAGGTAAAGAAATATGACATTTCCAACAAATGAACAAGACGAAGTAAATACAAAGCTGATCTAACCTAAAAAAACATTTCACGGTACTGGTCGCCATTAGCGTTACGGCACATTGCAAAAACAGGAGCGACACTTAAAACATTGGTGCGCATTCGCGGAAGGTAGAAGATATTCCGCGCACGTGAACCGGTACGTGGCACCAAAAAAGACACTCGCGAGAGTAAGTAAATGCTGTCAATTTTATTCTCGATCAGGTTCCACAAGAACCGCACGCCACACCTCTCCCGCCGCACAGATAAGGACGCCACATCATGTCGCACTAACAAAGACGCATAGTCATGTCCACGCTCCGGGTAAACAGCATCCACACGGTAGGACAGGCATTTTAGAAAACGTCGCTGCACTCGCTCCACCTTTAACTGATGGGTCACATAATGCGGGGACCAAACAATCGACGCATATTCCAGGATAGAGGCCACAAAAGCAAAGTAAAGAGTCCTGACTACACTGACTTCACGAAACTCCTTCGTTGATCTAAGGACAAATCCCAACATTCTATTTGCTTTACTGCACATCTCATCTATGTGGGGGACAAATGTTAGTCGCGAATCAAAAAGTACTCCCAGGTCCCTCACACGTGCTGAGGTTGGGAGCAGAGCACCAGACAAAGAGTACGTAGACGGCAAGGCTGGGATAAGTTTTCGCGTGTAGGTGACGCACACACACTTCTGAACGTTTATGATCAACTTATTTCTTACGCACCAATCCTCAACGATGTTGATGTTACTCTGAAGTAGCTGAATATCCCGGTGGTCACTGATGGATGCGTACAACTTCAGGTCATCAGCGTACGCGAGTGCAGGGCAAGTTAGACTCTCCAACAAATCATCCAAAAACAGATTGAACATCAAGGGACCAAGGTTGGAGCCCTGAGGCACGCCGGAAGTAGCAGCAAAACGACGCGATGAAAATCCATTGTAAAAGACGTAACCTGATCTACTATCCAAATAGGAGTGAAGAAGCCTCAGGAGAGTTAAGCTGCAACCAAAGTCACTGAGCTTACGAATCAAGACTCCATGATCAATCACGTCGAACGCATGAGAAAAATCGGTATAAATGACATCAGCTCTACCGCCGCCATCCAGAACCTCGGCAAGATATTGCGATATAGACGCCAAATTCGTGAGCGTCGATCTGCAGGAAACAAATCCGTGTTGGGAAGGGGAGATATAAGGTCGCGTGTTAAAACTAATCGTGTTGTACAATACCCTTTCGAATATCTTCGAGAAGTTCGATAGAATGGCTATAGGGCGATAATTCTTCACTTGAGCCTTGTCCCCCTTCTTAAAAACTGGCACAATTCTTGCAGTTTTCCAAAGGTTAGGGAATGTTGATGATCTGATTGCCAGGTTTATAATGATCGCAAGCGGCTCAGCCAATACATGCCTGGTATCACGGACCAAGAAGGAAGGGATAAGGTCATCGCCAGCTGTCTTCTTGTTGGGAAGTGCTCTCATCAATTCCACCACCTCAGGTGCGCTGACTATATTCTGCGAAAATGCGGGTCGAAACGTATTACTGTCATAGAATATCTCAGATGGACGGGAATAAATCGCAGAAAAATGATGTGCGAACGCATTTACTACGTCTTGAGGAATCTCAAAGCATTCATCACCATCATACATAGTTCCAGGTATCCGTGAACTACCACTTTTAAGTCTGACGAACTTCCACAAACCGACAGGGTCCGATCCAATCTTACTCTCCACATCCCGAAGAAATCCAGAATACGCTGCGGTCGACTGACTTTTGACCAAGGCACGGACTCTTCTAAACTCCCGAAGATAACAGAAATTCCCGGTGGCTAGATGCCTTCGGCGGTAGTATTGCTTGGTCCTTATATTTCTGATTATCTCCGCCGTATACCAATAAGGATATTCCGATGACGCGGTCCGAGACTTGGGCACAGACCGGTCAAGTGCAGCATAGATTACAGAATAAAAATTATCGACAGCAACATTCACATCCACAGACTCCTCGAGAAATGTCCAGTCAATACTGGCGATGTCAGCATACAGCTGATGGAAATCTGCCCGTCCAAAATTATACCTTACATTGTGCAGATTAGAGGAGAATCGGGAAGTGTCCTCGCCCACGCCAGGTCGAAAAGTTATAGAAAGTGAAGGGTGATGAGGGTCTTCAGGAGTCATCGGCTGCCAATCCCGCTCAACAGATAAGGACTCCTTATTATTGGTGAAAGCCAAATCCAGCAGTCTGTTATTGTGATTTACAATACAATTCAATTGGCGAAGATCCAACAAATCACAAAAGTTTCGCAGAACCAACCCCCTGGCACAATCGGCAGATGCAGCAAAACCAGGCACATTAAAGTCACCAAGAAGAAGAGCCCTGTCACCAATCAGCATCACAGACAAAGAATCAAAAAACAGCTCAAACTCAACTGCATTGAGATCAGGAGGCACGTATATAACCCCAACAAAGAAAACAGTGTGTGCAAAGTAGCACTTACACAATACAAAATCGATTAGCGGAACAAGAACAGAGAGGTGGGATACATCCACAACAGAATATTTTATTGGGGTTTGGTACGACTGTGGTGATGTGTTGAGGGTGCAATAAAAGTTGCTTGGTCAGTCAGGGGTCGTTTAATTCTAAAAGGTTTTCACATAGCCTACGTTTCGCCGTTTCTGTTCTTCGGCTTCATCAGGGCCTACGATAACAGAACAGCATATAAGACTACAGACAATCGAACAATAAACATCAACAATTGACAAGGATTACAAATATAAAAATTTTTGTTGTTTATATAAAAATAAAAGTGGGTTGGCCCATTACTTACGGTGTGAGTATCAAGATATGTCAAATAAGGTTCGTGTGGATGAGGAGGAATTAGCGGAGTCCACAGACAAGTTGCGTGACGTGAGTATAATGATAAAATTGAACTCATTACAGCGACGTAATCAGCATTCTAAAGCAAACACCAAGAGACGCGAGCAATTAACAAACAAGATGGAAATCATCGGTGGTGGCTTCGGGTTGCGAGCGCCATCTAGCGGTGACTTATGGAGCCAGACGTCGGTCGGCAAGTAAGGGAGCACTAAGGGGTTTGAGCAGAGACTGACATTGTAGGTTATACATAACGGTACAAGGCACGTAAACACAACGAATATCGCAACAATACAAACATCACCGGCGAATTTTCCACAATAGTTGGGCGTATACTGTGTTAACGAGGTGATCCTGAACGTCTGTTTGTAAGTTGATGTTATTAGGCGTCAGTAGAATGTGAATAGCTTCACGGAAGAGCCGTTTGTAGTATTGTGGTTCGACATCTATGATTTGAACGTCGTTGAAAGCCATGGTATGATCCTGGTTGTTAGATATATGCTGTGTTACACCTGTGCATTCATGGTTTTTCAATTTTCCAGCTGTCAGTCTCTGAATGGACGTCCTGTGTTGTTGTAACCGCTGTTGGATATACTGTTTGGTTTGGCCAATGTAATGTTGACCACAGCTACAAGTCAACTTATAAACAACGTGGCTGCGTTGTTCTGGAGTGGTTCTATCCTTAGTGTTAGTGTACAATTCACGTGCTGTGTGCGTTTGATAAAATGACAACTTTATCGAGTCCGTCGTCAAGGTTCGACGAAGTGAACGAAGTGTCGAAGTGACGAAGTGTCTCCCGTCCTGGCTGATTTGGTGCTAGACAAGCTCCTCGGGTCAATTCTGACAGATGACCAGCACGGAATACATTATCTAAGACGCTACGTGGACGACCTCTTCCTGATTCTGCCTAAAAATAGAATCGAACACACATTAAATAGATTCAATGGCTTTCACCCTGATATACAGTTCACGGTTGAGCTTGAGCATGACCTCACGATCAATTTCCTAGAACTTACCATCACACGACATCCAGACGGCCACATCGACACCAGCTGGTATCGTAAACCCACAGCGTCTCTGAGGTACATAAACTTCTACTCCAATCACAGCCTCCACCAAAAGATCAACATCATCAGAATGCTATCCAATAGAGCACACCACTTCTCACAACCTGCTGAAATAGAGAATGAACTAGTTAAGGTCAGAAGGTTGCTCGTCAAGAATGACTATCCAACACACATCATAAACAAATACCTTAGAGCCAATATTCCACATGCCACAGCAACACTGCTGACATCGGTCGCTCCAGAACAACATCCCACCTTGCCTGCCCCTGTGCCACGCTATGCAAGAATACCCTACATAAGAGGTCTGTCGGAATCACTTCGTCGAACCTTGACGACGGACTCGATAAAGTTGTCATTTTATCAAACGCACACAGCACGTGAATTGTACACTAACACTAAGGATAGAACCACTCCAGAACAACGCAGCCACGTTGTTTATAAGTTGACTTGTAGCTGTGGTCAACATTACATTGGCCAAACCAAACACTATATCCAACAGCGGTTACAACAACACAGGACGTCCATTCAGAGACTGACAGCTGGAAAATTGAAAAACCATGAATGCACAGGTGTAACACAGCATATATCTAACAACCAGGATCATACCATGGCTTTCAACGACGTTCAAATCATAGATGTCGAACCACAATACTACAAACGGCTCTTCCGTGAAGCTATTCACATTCTACTGACGCCTAATAACATCAACTTACAAACAGACGTTCAGGATCACCTCGTTAACACAGTATACGCCCAACTATTGTGGAAAATTCGCCGGTGATGTTTGTATTGTTGCGATATTCGTTGTGTTTACGTGCCTTGTACTTGTACCGTTATGTATAACCTACAATGTCAGTCTCTGCTCAAACCCCTTAGTGCTCCCTTACTTGCCGACCGACGTCTGGCTCCATAAGTCACCGCTAGATGGCGCTCGCAACCCGAAGCCACCACCGATGATTTCCATCTTGTTTGTTAATTGCTCGCGTCTCTTGGTGTTTGCTTTAGAATGCTGATTACGTCGCTGTAATGAGTTCAATTTTATCATTATACTCACGTCACGCAACTTGTCTGTGGACTCCGCTAATTCCTCCTCATCCACACGAACCTTATTTGACATATCTTGATACTCACACCGTAAGTAATGGGCCAACCCACTTTTATTTTTATATAAACAACAAAAATTTTTATATTTGTAATCCTTGTCAATTGTTGATGTTTATTGTTCGATTGTCTGTAGTCTTATATGCTGTTCTGTTATCGTAGGCCCTGATGAAGCCGAAGAACAGAAACGGCGAAACGTAGGCTATGTGAAAACCTTTTAGAATTAAACGACCCCTGACTGACCAAGCGACTTTTATTGCACCCTCAATCAGAATATTTTATTTTGGGAGAAAACGCCATCAAAACACCACCGCCTCTGTTACGACCCACAACAGAACGATCTCTGTCAGAGCGCTCAACACTGTAGTAGGTGTGAAAAAGTTCAGAGTCTCTGATGGATTCGCTGAGCCAAGTTTCCGTAAGAAATATAACATCAAAGGACATATCACAAGTATTAATATAAAAGGAATGTGTCTTTGAACACAATCCACGAACATTTTGATAGTATAAATTAAAAACATAATAAAAGACAATTAGACAACATAAGCTTTATAATATTATATAGCTTTATTAATGTTGTATTTCTTCTTATAATAAATACGCACACTGATAGTTATTTATTCACTTTTATTTCAACTCTATAATTGTACAGTTTGTTCGTACATGACCACATCACTGTGTATTGTCGGGTGAGGTACGGTACATGTCATATCATCTGTTTCTCACGCCATCTAGTTGTAGCGTCGATAACCTAAATAGTATCGGTAATAAAGATTACTTCACAATACATAACACCTTCCTTTTTTTACAAAATAAAAGAGAATTCATCAACATTATAAATCTACAAAATAAAGGAGACTTTATTAACATTACAAGTCCAAGCTAAACTGAAACTAAACAAAACAGTCTACGGTACTAACTATTAAACATTTAACATTTAAACATTTAAACATTTAACTCAAAACATACTCCTTAAATCTAATCGGCGGTCTACATATTCTCTTCGGGCGATTACTACATTCAGTTACATTCGGGGCGACATCACTAGGTGATTGTGATTCAGTTACACTTTTATCCCTATCGTTCTCAACAACAATCTCGGGGTCACGATCAACACCAGTATTATTAGTCTCTCTTAAGTGTTGGCTACTGCGCCTGAGTACCTTATTATTGATATTTACCCAGTATGACCGAGGAGTGTCTGCAACATCCACTACTTTACCTCTTTTCCAATTAGTGTTTGTACCCGCTCTAACCATTACATAATCCCCTTTATTATATTCTTTTAATTCTTTTGCTCTCCTATCAAAGTATTGTTTATAAAGTTCTTGTTTTTTCTTTAGTTTTTCAACAATTTCCTCATTGTTCTGTAAAGTCGGTATTAACAAGTTCTCATGTATCGGTAATTTAGTTTTTAATCTGCGATTGAATAATAGCTGGGCAGGTGATACACCTAAGTTAGGTAATGGCGAGTTTCTGTAATTTAGTAAAGCTAAGTGAATATCACTAGTTTTCTTAAGAAGCATTTTTGCTATTTTCACACCACTTTCTGCCTGACCATTCGATCTGCTCAAATGAGGACTGGTAGTAATTATTGTAAACTCCCAACTATTTGCAAATTTTTTACATTCATAAGAATTAAACGGCATATTATCTATCAAGACACTAGGTATTCCATGACAGGCAAAAATTGACTTTAAAGCTTTTATTACATCAATTGATGACTTGCCTCTTAATTGCTTTATTTCCAGCCATTTTGAATAATAGTCCATTACTACCATGTAATCTTTACCCTCGAACTCTAAAATATCAGCAGCAACTTTTTGAAACGGTAAACTTGGAATTTGATGCGGTTTTAATTTGTTATTAGCATTTTTCGGTCTGTATTTTTCACAAATTGAACAGTTTTTTATTTTAGATTCTATTTCTTTAATCATTCCCTGCCAGTAGAATGTATTATTTGCTGATAATTTCGTCTTAACTATACCCTGATGGCTTTCATGTAGCAATTTTAGCATGTCGTGTTGAAGCACTTTCGGTACGACTAATCGGTCTTGATAAAAAAGTAAATTGTCTGCCACGTAAAGATCATTTTTTATATCCCAATAATGATACAAAGTTGTATTTAAATTTTTTCTACAGTTTGGCCATTGGTTTTGACAATATTTTATAATTTGACGTAGTTCTTGGTCCTGTTTTGTAGCATTTTGAAATTGCTCTTTACGTTGCTCACTCATTCTAAGATGAACTGATACAGAGTGTACCATCTCATCATTAGTGACATCATCAGGTTCATTACTATCAACATAATTTCTTGACAATAAATCTGCTATATGCATAGCCTTGCCAGGACTGTGTCTGATTTGAAAGTCGTATTTAATGATTTTTAATTTTAATCTCTGTAATCTAGTATTGTATATTTTAGATATTGGTTTCTGCATGATGGATATTAATGGTTTATGATCTGTAATGACTATGAATTGTCTTCCGTAGATAAATAAATGAAACTTTTTTATAGCATGTACTACTGCTAGCATCTCTTTTTCAATTTGTGCATACTCTTTTTCTGTATTTGTTAAAGAACGGGATGAATAGGCTACGGGCCTACCCTGCTGCAGCAGTACTGATCCTAAACCACCTTTTGAAGCATCAGTCTGTATCACCGATCTTACTGTCAAATGGTGCCAGCACTGGCGCTCTACAAATTACTGACTTGATACTTTCTAATATTTTTGTATGGTTTGATGTCCATTGGAAATAATTATCTTTTTTTAATAGTTCTCTTAACGGTTCAGTGTATTTTGATAAATTAGGAATATAAGGTCTCAAATAGTTAACCATACCCAGCAAACTTTGCAATTCTTTCTTGTTTTGCGGTTCTTTTAACTGTTTTATAGCACTAATCTTATCAGGATCACAATGCATACCAAGCTCATCAAAAATTTGTCCCAAGTATTTAACCTGTTTTTGTTTAAATTGAATCTTCAATTTATTAAATTTCACGTTATATTTCATAGCTCTTGCAACTACTGTTTCTATTATTTGGTGATGCTCTCTTTCATCATTAGCAGCAATAATTAAATCATCAATATACACGGTTACGCCTGGGATGTCTGCAAAGTATTTCTCATTTATTTTTTGGAACCACTCTGGTGCTAATTTAAGACCAAAAGCTAATCTGTTAAATTTATAACACCCAAATGGTGTACTAAAAGTACAAAGCTTACTACTATCTTCATCTAACGGAACTTGATAAAACCCTTCCTTCAAGTCCAGAACCGTAAATATCTTTTTTCCTTTTAAATTCATAGAAATATCCTCTAATTTTGGTATTATATAATACTCTCTGTCTATCGCTTTGTTTAACTCTTGTGGGTCTAGACATAACCTCAAACTACCATCTTTCTTCTCTATAATTACCAGGTTACTTACCCATTCCGCAGGCTCATTGACTTTTGAAATTATCTGTCTTGTCACTAAGTCTTCTAACTTTTTCTTTAATCTCTCTTTTATACCAATGGGTACTCTGCGGGCGGGGACAGCAACTGGCTTACATTCGTTTTTTATTTTAATGGTACATTTATCTGGAAATTGTCCGACACCTTCAAATATTTTTCTATTCGCTTGAACAAATTTATCTACATTTTCATACCCAACAATAACTTCACTTATAGTCTTAATATAGCCTAATTTGTGTATGTCATGCAACCCTAACAATGACCTACTATAATTATTATTAACTATGAAAAATGTACTATTATATTCCTTATCTTTAATTTTCAATTCTAACTCTATCTTAGCTATTGGTTTGATCTTACTGCCACCAAACGCTTCCAGTATTGTCTTCGTCTCCGTTAGCCTTTTCTGGATTCTGGGGTTTTTCTCTCTTATCTGCTCGTAATCTTCTTCCTTCAGGATGTTTACTTCTGCTCCTGTGTCCAGTTTGAAAATGATCACCTGACCTTCAATCTCTATCTTCTTTGTCCATTCTTTCCTCTGTTTCAACTCGTTGATGGTAACACTTCCTACGAACACATCTTCTTCCTCGGATTCATCGTCTTCTTCTCCGTTTTCTTTTAACTCCTGGACCTTGGTTCTCATTCGACACGCAACTGCAAAATGGTTATATTTTCCACACTTCTTACATTTTCGTCCATATGCAGGGCAATTTCTATTTGTATGTTTTGTTTTGCACCTCTTACACTCAAATTCTTTCTTCTCTTTTCTTTTTTCAATTCCACCTTTTTTATATTCATTTTTCTTTACTTCATCCACTGAGGTTTTTTCTGCTTGCTGTAGCTCTTTTATTTGCTCTTTTGTTTTCTCGTAAGTTCTACATACTTCGATACATTTACCAATCGTTAGGTTTTCCATTCCTATTAGTTTTTCTTGCAAGGTGTTCTCTTGTATGCCGAGGACCAACCTGTCCCTTATCATTTCATCAGCATTCGTAAACTCACAATTTGCAGCAATTTTTTTCACGTCGTTGAGGAATATATCGAACGGCTCACCTGGCTCTTGTTTTCGGTTATAAAATATGAACCTCTCATAGAGTACGTTTTTTCTTGGCGTCATATATTCATCAAATTCCTTGATCACTCTGATGTATGATTTTCTTTCAATATCAGTTAGTGTAAAATTGTTGTAAATATCAACAGCTTCTTGCCCAATTATGTTTAGGAAAAGGGCGATTTTAATTTCATCGGTTTTACTCGACTTTTCGGTCGCCAGCATGTATATTTCGAACGCCTGCTTGAACTTACGATAGTTTTCGGCAACGTTACCGCTGAACTGCAATGGTTCCGGTATTCTCGCCTCCATTTTGATGTGGATCAGTCACGTACACTCTCTTTGTGTTTTATTCCAATATTTTAATTATTTCTGCTATGTTTACTCACTTCTTGACTGCGCCATGTTGTATTTCTTCTTATAATAAATACGCACACTGATAGTTATTTATTCACTTTTATTTCAACTCTATAATTGTACAGTTTGTTCGTACATGACCACATCACTGTGTATTGTCGGGTGAGGTACGGTACATGTCATATCATCTGTTTCTCACGCCATCTAGTTGTAGCGTCGATAACCTAAATAGTATCGGTAATAATTATATAATAAATACGCACACTGATAGTTATTTATTCACTTTTATTTCAACTCTATAATTGTACAGTTTGTTCGTACATGACCACATCACTGTGTATTGTCGGGTGAGGTACGGTACATGTCATGTCATCTGTTTCTCACGCCATCTAGTTGTAGCGTCGATAACCTAAATAGTATCGGTAATAAAGATTACTTCACAATACATAACAATTAACATTATAATATAATGGCAACATAAAATCACAATAATTTTGATCCTCGCTATCATTAGTCACGCATATGGGTCGTAATGCTTGCTCGATCCTTTGGGGGTAATATCAATAGAAACTGCTGTTTGTCACCTTAAACATAAATTCTCCATACACTTTGCACTTGAAAAGAAAAACAACTGAAGTCAGTGGTTGACAAATTGACTATGTCCCATCATACAACATTTCTCATATAATAATATTATTATACACCTCTTCCAATAATATTATCAAGAAATCTCATAAAAAATCGACCATCTTCAGCATACCTCTGTGATTTTATTGTCAGTTCATGGAAATTATGAAAATTAGTAGGTAATCAGATCTCTTGTCTAAAAATCCTCTTCGATCAACAAAATAGTACGTAAGGATTTTGATTCTCCGTAATGTAATTTGAATCCAATTACAAAACCCGTAATGAGCTTCTGCATCATCTCATAGTTGAAGCATGAATTCTCTGGTAGTAGCATGGAAAAAACAGCACATGTATGCATATGTATATTCTGCTAGCTACCCTAACAATTGGAGATTTTATTAAAATAATAGTATATTTCTTTAGGCACAAACCCGATTGATGACTGATATAATAGCAAAATGTTTATGTAATCTCCTAGTTACGATTGGAAAATTTTTATTTTAATTATACGTCTATCTTTGAGCAGCTATTGTTTAAAATTGGGTATGGTTATAGTAACTATGGCGCTTTGGCACGCTAGAGTAGTTAAGATGCCATCATTATTCAATAATTAACCCACAAAAGCACTCTACAGTTTGAATACTTGGACCAATACGGAACCAGCAATACAGTCCTAAAGTTAGGTTGAACCAGCCTCTTAAAGAGCTTTAAACTATTGTTACCTGTTGTTTGAATGATTGGCTGCTTTTTTATTTTGTCTGAAACACATCGCATTTTCTTTCGTAGTCATAGTTATTTATTCGAGTTCTAGATGGAATTTTTGAAGTATTTTCTTACCTATTCATACCTATTTTTGAAGTAGTTTTTCTTTGTTTCCAGATGGGATGCGTTCCTTAATGTCAGGCATATCGAGTGCTTAGAAAAACTGGCAGACCCGCGAACACCAAGTCAATACTCGCGACAGCGTTCATACATTTCCGAAATACTTCAACATCGAGTGCTTATCCACAGCGTTAGTCATGGTATTTTCACAGCTATTGTCCTCAAAATATTGCGTTCAGTTCGTATATTGGTCCCGTGTCGTGCGGGTAAGAGGGGTGGCCGACTTCTTCCTACACGGATATGCTACGTTTTACGCCATCCTGGGCATGGAGGTCAGACGGACTTACAACCTCCGCAACCATGGGGCTACGAAAGGTTGGGGTGAGACTAGTACTAGCCGTCTTGCTTTCGTCGGGTCAGCAGAACAGGGGAAAGAGTCACTAGCTAGCAGCTGGTTATCAAAGAGCTACCTATGGCCCCGGGATACCTTCCTCAAGTTATATTGCATTCAATTGCTAAGTTTTGATGGCATAGTACGTGAAAATATTATGTGGTGCTGCGTGTCAACGAAAGTGTCCATGGTATTCGAAGTTCATCGGGGAGAGGTGCTGGGACTACAAAGGTAATTAATGTATTTATATCTGTGCTGTGTTATATAGTGCCGTCATTCTAGATTTTTGATATACGTTGTGTTAAGAAGATTTAATGCAGTCGATATGTAGAAGAGTAGAAGAGTAATCTTCTTAAACGAGCTATTTAACAAATTAATATCGGGAAATTGCAGGTTAAGCCTAGCATGTTTCGATAATGTTCCTTGAGAAATTTCCTGTTTTCAACATTACGCTAGCGGAATCAGAATGAAATAATAACAATGAGATGGCCGCGGAAAATGTGTGGTTTAAACTACTTATTATAATTTCACAAATATCTTCAGCTTTGACTGATAGTCGACATTTTGAAGCAATTAAAGATGATAAAGGTGTATTTTCTGGATGAAGAGTACCTGCTTCCACATTAACAACACATCTGCTCTTAATATCCGTTGTCTTGTCAGCGCTGATCTATATATAATCTTCCCCAAGTTTTGATTTTATTTTACTTACTGTTTTGTTGACTTGCTTTGGTACATAATACTTTCTAATTGTTGTATGATGCGGAATACTTCTTCCTGCATACTTCTTCAAACACTTTTGTAAATGAGGATTATTTAGTTTTGATAATGGGATATTAGCACTTAGAAATGGAAGCTTCACACGTTTATAAATTCTTCCTGAGAAAGTCCTCGTATGTTATCAACGTGTTTTTGCAGGTAACATGCCGCATTAAACTCTGCTTACTAAGACCTAACGTGTTTGTGCACATTCTTTAAGAATGATTTTATTGTGTGCTTTCTTATTTTCTATTAACAAATATTCTCTCCAAGCATTAGTTAATAATGAAAATGTTAAACGACGCATTTTGTCAAATTATTATTATAGGTTAATAATATGGTGACATACTGACGGAATGTAAATTTTAAATAAATCAAAAATTACAGCCACAACCTGGATTTGCACCAGGGACCTTTGCGTTTCTAGCACAATGCTCTCCCATCATCTTTCGCAACTTCAACGCGGTTAGTAATAACTTATTAGAAATTATTACTGACTATTGCTGTGTTTATTTCTTTGTGGTTAGAACTTATTATTTATAACTTTCAGACAGGAACCTTCTGGGTTGTCTTTATTTTGATATCGAAAATGTCAAATAACACGAAATATTGAACTGGATTTTAAATTATAGGTCACAAATTTGCAATGCCCCGACGGATGTGGTAAATGGAAAACAGGGTAAGTCTCTAGATTGATTATTATCTTTATCTTTCAGTGCGTTTTGCTATTGTACTGTTATGCTTTTTTTCTACAAATAGAAGATATCACAGAGTGTTGAGAATTGTTGTTAATTTCAGGTTAGAAGTGCATGAAGTCTGCAGATAATATGGATGGCTGGAGAAAGTAGGAACACCTGAAAAACTGGTGAGTCTAATGCTTTATCTTGTCTATCTTTGTCGTCTTTGTGACGTTTGATTCTTGAACAATTTTTGTCCACGCACAAAAAAGTCACGAACGTTCATTTATCTAACAAAAACACAAATAAAACAAATATTTTATTACGCTGATTATTAATGATTGTTTTATTTTTATTTATTTATTTTTAAGTATACTGGTGAACACTCAACTCCGGATACCTACTAGCATTGAATAATAACTTATCAAGAACGGCAACGCCTATGCGCCCGTAAAAACTGTCTCCGTTCGGCCGTTTTGTGGCGACCTCTTTAATTCGCGCGCGGCCGAATTTGGTACTAACTACAACACGTGCACGTTGTCAAGTGCTGCTATTGTGCTAGGTCGCGTCGGTCTTAAAAGACTTCCAGCGCCCCAGCAAATAGAAATAAGATTCTGATCATTTTAATGCGGAGAAAAAGTTAAGATAGAACTTTTTTTTTTTAATTTCACTTTTATAACCGATAAGTTTTCGGTTGATTTTTTTATAATTTATAAAAATTAAAAAAGTATATATTATTTACCAACAAATAAATAAAAATGAATTTTAAACATGCTTCAAAAGTATTATTTTAATTAGATACTGTAATGAAGTGAATTGTCGTTTCATTCAAACATTATTTTAAAAGAAATAAATACATGTTAATAATAAACATTTATTTTAACAATATTACAAATAAAAAAAATACTATTTAACCAGAAAGAATTTGAATTTTTCGGTGTGGTTGGCACGTTTTGTGGCTTTAACATTATTTTCTATTTCCCACTGTAAATTTCGAAACATTTTCATTTTGAGCAGCCGACGAATTATTTCTTGTCGGTGAAAGTTGCGCGCTGATTGTTCTGCTGCTTTTACCCACTGTATATTATCAAAAATATGAGATTCTATGTTCTTAATAACATTGTCGCCGTATTTGAATTTTTCAAATGATGTGTTGAACATTTTTAATACGTCGCTAATATATTTGATAAAATTTACATATTTGTTGTAAAATAAATAGGAACGTAGGAAATTTTAAGTACAAATTTAAACACGAAATATCGTATGTATCGCCGGCCGGATATATACTCGGTATGTAGTAAAATAAATATACAATCAATTCAAATTTGCTCGAAAAAAAAGGAAAACAAAAACAAAACTATTTTTTTTTAACAATACTGTATCTAATTAGCTGTATCAAAGTATCAATTTTGTTGAATTTGCAGATTATATTCACAGCGACGTTTAAAACTATATTAGGCCAGAAATAATCAAGTATGTACATCAAACTTTAAAAATATTGTAAAAGTATTTAACTAATTTACCTTGATTATAATTTTTAGGCAGATCATTTCGAGAAAGCATTTTCCTTCTTACTGAAACATAGAAGTCTGTAGCAATATTAATGTTTCCACACCGCTTTTGCCATTCCTTTGTTCGGTGGACATCGTAAACGGGGAATTTAAAATAACTAATTTCCTTTTAGGCGATTATTATTACAATTTATGTGCACATAATAATTATTGCCTGCCATCGTAATTGAGGTAGAAAATACGACTTCTCCGCTAACCTAAAACTGGCAAATGAGCATTGCACTAACCTCCACACGGGTCGCGCCATCTATTGCTAGTTTGAGAACTGAGAACTGAGCGCAGGCGTTAACCTCAATACGGGTCGCACCATCTATTGCTCAGGTTGCCGCTGTGTTTTGCCGAAACCTATTACTTTGCCAGTCTAGTTAGTCTTCAGTCAACGCTACTAGTCAATTATATTTTGATGTTTGATAACTTTTGAACTACTTCACCGATTGTTATGATTTGTTTGGCAGTTTATGCAGAACATCCAGAGAATTGTACGTTACCATTAATACAATTCATAGATCCAGAATCAGGAAAAGGATAACGATCTGCCTTAAAAACTTAAACAGTTTCAGAAAACTTGTTTCAATATTTCCGTAACAAATTAGTCACTTCGTTCAGCGTAAACCCCTGTTGAAAACGCTAGCTAAATTTTAGTTAATACGGTGGTGGTTAATTTTTTTTTTTTATTAGTTTACTTGCAAGTGTGCGTTGTTGGGTCGGTTAAAGTTCCTCGTCCTTGCCAGCCGTCAAATATAGGGCGACGTTGATCATTATTTGTAAGTTAGAAATTTTGTTCCGGCGTTTCGGACTTTTCAGAAAAATTTCAGCATAAATCAGTTGCTACAGAAAAATGTTTATTAATTTCTGTCATACACACTAAAAAATAATTACTTGGTATGAATATATGTGCTTCATGTTGAGTCGATGGTAAGTAAGATCGTATATAATGAATTAAATATCGTATTCACCCAAAAAATAAACATAATATGTTTATTTTTTGGGAATTATTCAAAGTTAATGGGTATGGTGTGTTTAGAACGAATATATTCGTATTGACAATATCGCTTTTTGAGTAAAGAATACCATTTAATCAAATTTAATTAAACCGTTATTCAAAATGAAACTTTTATCTCAACAACTTAACTCCCAACTTGATTCGAGTAAAATATGTCTTTGTTTTAAAAAGAGGTAGACTCAATGTAACCGTTTGATGATATTCGTATTAAATAAATTGAAGATGTGAGTAGATGAAGGTGTTATGTTACAAAATCAAACTTTGAAGTAAATTAAAGTTTTTTTAACAATTTTGTTCTATTTCAATCCATCTAATCAATTATATGTTTGGGGCTAAATAAGTTCATATAATTGTATAGACGCATTGAACATAAACAAAATTGATTAAAAAAAAATAAGTTATTTTACACCATATTCTTCAGTTGTAAATTTGCATCAAAAGAGGCTCCCATTTCAACTATAGAGGACTAGTTGAATTTGGATATAGTGACTAGAAATCCATACACCTGTAGACAAACGTACATTCAAGAATATTCATGTATGTGCAAAATTAATAACGAAAATTGAACATTTTGGTTTTTGCTGATATCTGGAAATTGCTTTGATCGAAAAACAAGCACCTTTGCGCGAATTTAACTCCTGTATCTCTTCATATAAAAGTATTTGAGATTTACGATCATTTTTTTTCTAAGGTAAACTGTGTCATAAACACAGAATCCAGAACACTTTTAAGTGAAAAAAAAAACTGAAAATGAAAAAAAAAGAAATTTGTAGCTTTTAGAAGTGCCAAACTTGTTAGTTAACCAAACTCGCTTGTAAAGCCACTGTTTATCGTTTTAATAAAATTAAATCAGTTATTAGTTATTGTATCTATATCTATAAATATGTGGAATTTATAGAAATAACGAAACATAGGTTAATTGATACAATTAAAAAAGAGATGTCATTGAAATGAAAATCTATACAAAGGATGAAGAGGTTTTTTAATTATCTCAATTGAATTAATACCACCTTTGAACATACACTACTTTATGAATCTAAACATCGTTTATTGCAGTTGCCCAAATTTTATAGATTTCTGACAGATGTTTAGATAAATGTCGATGAACAAAAAATATAAATAGAACAGTTTTATTTATTATTAAAAAATCGCAGAGAATAGAATTTGCTTGAGATTTTTTTAGATAAGAAAATTTAATCCACTTCTCCTAATGGCGAAATAATTTTAAGATTATTTTCTAACACGATCAGCCAGCAATGTCGATGGTTTCCTTTCTATTTTAAGCTGGTAAAAATTTTTGATTGCGCGGTACACTTTCGGAGTGAAACCTCAACGCGCTAGCAAAATTGAAAAGGACTTTCTAAAAATCTTCTACTATGATGATAACAGCAAAACATTTATTGAAGCCAAAATCAGACAAAGAACATTTCCGGTTTGTAAAATAACCCTCTTTTATTAAAAATTATAATAGAATTTAACAACTTAAAATATATGTAACCGACATCGTTTTTGTAGATGTTGCTGAAAAAATCGTTACCTAAAAAATTAAATATCATATACAAACGAAAAGAGGTTTTCTATTCAAGAATATTACTACTTCATTGTTCTACAACACTCTTAATCTAGTTTCACATATTTTCAATAAACACTAGAACTATAAACACAAAATATATCATTATAACATATCTTAGAATATATTGCAAATCAAAACATTTGCGTAAATAATGACAAGTTTTACAAGACTTTTTACCAATGGGAAGACAACTATTTTCTGTACTCGGTATTTTCCTTGATCACATAGAATAAGAACATATTATCAATAATATCAATCCTTGTAGGCCACGGATAGAACATTGGGTCAGATATGTCAACGTTGTCTTTTGTATATGGAAAGGTGATGCCTAAATAAGCCTAAATATGTTTCTAGACATATACTAACAACCTTCACTACAAACTTAAATTTATTCTGGAGATCAAAAACAATAATTCTTTATGGCCAGTCTTTTGTTATGGTCTCTAATCAATTTCTAATCGTCTAAAACTACCACCAACATTGTAGTCGCTCATTCCAATTTGTTTGTTCTTTGGAACAGGTCCCATCAGTTTCAGGTCTTCAGTTTTCTTCAGCCACTTCTCGCTGTGCAGCAAATGCTCCTTCCAAGCATCTGCAATCTCATCAAGGGAGTTTAAAGTACCACCCAACTCATTAGGTAGTAAATCACGATCATAATAATCCAGTAAATCATCAACAGTCTTGTGGAGAACAATCTAGAAGACACAAAATTACTAAAATAAGCCAGACAGACTTATAATGGAGCTATTTTTACTCTTTTCCTTAATTTTTCTTTTAAGAAAGCTGAAACACAAGCGTACAGAACTTCAAGGAATACTGGCAAATTAAGAACATGAATGGTCTTTATTCTGGTAGGGAGGATGTTGATACATATTTCAACGGCGTTCTTGAACGTCAGCATGTCAAATTTTGATAATAAATGCACACCGACTTCGCGCAAATCAAATATGGCTACCATACCGCTGTTGATATCTTCATGCAAAAGGTAGATTCCTGTTGATAAATAAAAAAAAATTACTGTGCTACAAACTTTTGCAGGAAAGCCATATCTTACCAACAAAATAGATGTACTTCAACAAGGTTTCCATGTTTAAGTGAGTGATGTCTGTATCTTCAAATTGAATTACATACATTCTGTAACCATCTGGTGTCAAACGTGGTAAAACGGTGGCCAGTCTAAAAAAATACCAGGTTTACAAGTTTGGACAACAACGTTTGTAGTTAATCATTGATTTTGATAATTTAACAGTTGTTTCTTTTTATGGCAGTTTTACGCGCATTTGTTAGGTAGGGGAGACCGGGGAGTTTGACATCCGCATATAGTTGCCTTATATTTCACAATAACTACACTGTGGTACGACAATCTTAGGTTTGCCAAATGTTTAGCAGGCAAACTCTGAAATAACCTGCCGCATTACTATCAGTGGCGTACCTAGGGGGCGAGGTGGGGGGCGGTCCGTCCCGGGCGGCACATATTTTGGGGCGGCATTTTTGGCTTGTTGTCGCGGGTAAATGGAAGACTTTCAGTAATTGTCAAAATTGATAACATTTGGGACTGGTAGGAGTAAGAGGACATGGAACAACATTCTGTTTCCTGTATCTTTCGATCCGTATATCCTGTACATATATCCTTCCTTAACTTTAGGAGACTAGTTACTACTTATAATATGAAAAATGGAGAAAATAAAAGCCTCGATATCCTTTGTAGTTCAAATATTTTAATGGGTACCGGTTTCGGCAGTAATTAACATGCCATCATCAGCCCAAATGGTCAATAAGTTAAATCGTACAAACTAAACATTTAAAACAAACAGCACACTCACACACACACAATACATTAGAATTATAATCAGTTGCCTTTCATAGCTTGCACATGTGACATTTGTTTGGAGATGTCGACAGAAATTATAATTCTAATGTATTGTATTGTGTGTGTGTGAGTGTGCTGTTTGTTTTAAATGTTTAGTTTGTACGATTTAACTTATTGACCATTTGGGCTGATGATGGCATGTTAATTACTGCCGAAACCGGTACCCATTAAAATATTTGAACTACAAAGGATATCGAGGCTTTTATTTTCTCCATTTTTCATATTATATTCTTCACCTTTGTCAATGGATCTCTTCAAAAAATACTTAGTACTTAGTCGCTCAGTATTTGTCTAATATCATGTAATCTTCGGAACACAAATTTTAATAAATCACGTGAATAAGTTTCTCGTCATTTAAGAAGATCAGTTTCATATTGAAAGGAAAAGGATCAAAAATGTTATGCCCATACCTGCTCTACAAGAACATTGAACTACGTTGGAGATGCAGACAAGGGCGTCTTTCAATATTCATTCAAAAATACAGGTTGGAAAACTCGATTCCAAACATTGTACTATTGTTAAAGGGAGGTATTATACTTGTATTATACTTAAGTGTACAAAAAATGTCCTATAAAAAAACTAGAATGCAAAAAGTGGATAATATAGGAAGTATCAGGCTCCGGTAAAAATAACCAGAAATCAAAATTCCAAAAGCGCTGTGAAACTAGATGAAATTAATTTGACGCTAAACCAATATTTATATAAAAAAGTAAAAATTGACTAAATAGCGTTTAAGAACGATATTTTTGCAACTTTTTGTGATTTTTTCAAATCGCTATAAATATTGTAATTATTTATAAGACTTACTTATTATGAGGTTCAGCCCCCAATAAAATTTGTTAAAAATCCGTTAAGCGATTCAAAAGCAAAGGCGTATGCCAGTTTGGACGATCATCCTTTTAAGAAAAACGCGTTGTTGTATCGGTGTAATAAACTACCTATATATTTTACAAGAGAACATAGAAATATTATAGTTTTTAAAAATAATTTACTCAACATAAGCACCTAGATCTATCCCTTTTCTGAACGGCGCGGCGTCTAAACTTCACATTCCTATTTGTCGAAAATTGGCAATTGAAGGAACACCTGAATTTCGAAATTTCGACCGGAGAATACCATAGGCTATTAAACTGTAAAAATCCGAAGAATAAAAAAAGCGCATCAGCGCCTTATTTTATACACTTGTACAATCTGTTTAAACAAAATAAATTATTTTTTTTGTTAATGTATTTATGTCGAGTGATGTTAACAACCATCACAACAATATTTAATTGAATGGCTTAGAAAGGAGGGCAAATTGGTGACCGCCCCAGGCGGCAAAAGCTTTAGGTACGCCACTATCATAGTGAAGTGTTTTCAAGTAGTTAGTCGGTCTGGAACTTGAACAGCATTTGACCAGTGAGTACATCACTTATTTCAATGATTATAATTAACATTTGATCATCAAAAATTAAATTAGAATAACTCATTCAAACTTCCCGCCCGAAACTTAAACCAAATTAAAGGATATCGGTTTAAGGTCTCTGAGCGGCAGGTCATAAAGATCAAAGGATTTGCGCGAAGTAGCCAGTAATATCTAGTCTTTGATATCAGCTTATTTCGGAGTTTGCCTGCTACACATTTGGCAAACCTAAGATTGTCGTACCACAGTGTAGGCAATGTCCGAAATATCCAATAATTTCGGACTTTGCTTAAAGTAGGCCGTCAATGCGGCCTAGGTAAACCTAGGTATGACTGCATAACGTACTTTACCGATAACATACACATTTATCCAGGTATATACACTGAATGGCAGTGAATGGCAGTTTATTGCACGGAGCTAATAGTCACTCCGACAAAATTTTAATATATTATCAGAATACAGGCGGTATTAGAACAAAATTAAATGAACTTTCCCGTACCAGCCATCTAATGGATTTGGATATTATTATTTTGACGGAGACATGGCTAACCGAAGATCACGCGGACGCGGAACTTGGCTTGTTCGATTATAGTGTATTTCGG
The DNA here is from genome assembly GCA_964023965.1 of Melinopterus prodromus. Classification (NCBI taxonomy): domain Eukaryota; kingdom Metazoa; phylum Arthropoda; class Insecta; order Coleoptera; family Scarabaeidae; genus Melinopterus; species Melinopterus prodromus. The sequence goes on from OZ030395.1 coordinate 42,278,483, forward strand.
TGTGATAGATCGATTGAAACAAGTGTTCATAAGCGTGGGGGTGGCGTGTTGATAGCAGTAAGGCATTTACTAACAGCTAGTCTTGTTGAGCATAGTGCAACAAATTTGGAGTTATTGTTTGTAATGATTAGTTTTAAGCATAGAAGGCTACTTATTTCCTCTGTATATATTCCGCCTAGTTCAACTGTAGAAGTCTACAATGATTTCTGTAAATGTCTGGAAGAAATTGTAGATAGACTAAAACCGGATGAATGTTATTGTTGCGGAGATTTTAATTTGCCTAATATGACATGGGATAATGATATTTATTGTTCGGTTCCTGTTGGGAGATCAACCCCTCAATCGTTATGTATCTCTAATACAATTGCTTATTTGAATTTATATCAATTAAATGTTATAGCAAATAACGAAGGCAGGTTCTTAGATTTAGTGCTTAGTAATGTTCAAAATACTAAAGTAGTTGTTGCAGATATACCAGTTTTGCGTTGTAGCGGACATCATCCTGCATTGTCTTTTTATGTTAATGTATTGGAATCTGAAGCTAATTTTCTCAGCAGTGAGGGAGTATATTATAACTTTAAACTGACGCATTTTAATGGCCTTAATGATTATCTTGGTTCTTTTGATTGGGAATTATTGCTCAATGATTGCGGCGTCGAGGCTGGCCTTCAGATTTTTTACGATGTTCTCTTCCATGGTTATGATTTGTTTGTTCCCACAGTGACGCGCAAGAATCGCAAATTTCCATGTTGGTATGATGATACTCTAAAATCATTAACTATTAGCAAAAAAATAGCACACAAAAAGTTTAAAGAAACATTGTTACAAACCGATTATGAAATCTTTTCCAATCTGAGGCGTAGATGTAGTCAGTATTCAAAACCGTGCTATGATAATTATATTAGAAGGCTTGAGGGTTCTATAAGTGATGACCCTAAACAATTTTGGTCTTACGTGGCAAGTAAGAATAATACTCGGGATATTCCGGCTTTGGTAAAATTCAATGACGACAGCACTTGTGATCCTCATACAATAGTGGACTTTTTCAGGAGTTACTTTGCTTCGGCGTATGTAGACCGCGCAAGTCGGCATGATGTTGAAGTTCCTATCTCGAACCCGAGTGATGTTGTTTCTGTCGTTGATTTTACTCTTGCAGAAGTTTTCAATTCGTTTGACCTGCTCAAAATTTCTACTGTTAGTGGCCCAGATCAAGTACCATCCATAATTATATCGAACTGTAAGTTTATTTTTGCCAATATTTTTTTAAAGATATTCAATTCATCTATTCGGGAAGGAACTTTCCCAGCATGCTGGAAAACTTCATATATCTCCCCCATTTTTAAAAAGGGTGAGCGCTCTAATATAACGAATTACCGCCCAGTGTCTAAACTGTCAGTCCTTCCTAAGATTTTTGAATCGTTAGTCCTTAATAAGCTGCTGCCTATATTTGAGAATACTGTCATAGCGGAGCAGCACGGTTTTGTGCGGGGTCGGTCCACTACCACCAACTTGATATCTTTTGTTGATTTTGTGTCGGACGCGTTGGAGGGAGGGTTTCAAGTAGATGCGATTTATACAGATCTTTCCAAGGCATTTGATAGGGTTGATCATGCCCTGCTGTTGAGCCGGTTGGATGCCGTGGGTGTGCATGGGAGGCTGCTTTCGTGGTTTAAGAGCTATCTTACTGGGAGGAAGCAGTTTGTGAGGGTAAATAATATTGTTTCAGCTGAGATTAACGTTTCATCTGGTGTTCCTCAAGGTGCACACTTATCACCATGGCTGTTCAATTGCTTTATTAACGATGTTAAACAGTGCTTTATTCATTCGCATGTTGCGTTATTTGCAGATGATTTAAAGCTCTTCAAAATTATTCGATCTGGTACTGATTCTTCGGACCTTCAGAGTGATTTAACTAGGTTTGCAATATGGTGTAGCAATAATAAAATGAATGTTAATATTAATAAATGTGCTGTAATTAGCTTTTGCCGTAACACAAATGTCTTTAACTGCGACTATCAGTTTAATGATGATAAACTTGTGAGAGTTGAGAGTAAACCATATAAAAGATCTTGGCGTCACTTTGAACAGCAAGTTAGACTTCTCTGACCATGTAGACAACGTTGTGAATAAAGGTTTTAGAATGTTGGGTTTTCTCAAGCGAATTTTGGTGGACTTCACGGATTTGCGGTGCTTGAAGAATGTTTACTGCGCCTATGTTCGGTCACACCTTGAGTATGCTGCGGTGGTATGGTCCCCTTATTATAAAACATCAATTGATAAGGTAGAGAGCGTCCAGAATAGATTTTTAAAATTTATTGCATACAAGATGGGAACATTGTATCATAGAGATCAGCTGGTTCATCTAAGAGAAGTTGTTAACATTGAAACTCTTAATGACAGGAGAATTATTCAAGACCAAAATTTTAAATAATAAACTCGAGTGCCCAGAACTGCTAGGGAAGATTGGCTTCTATGTGCCTCAAAGAGGACTTAGGAATAATAAGATGTTTATAGAATCGTTTCACCGAACGAACTATGGGAATAATACACCGCTGACAAGGATGTGTCGGTTAGCCAACAAAGTGAATCTTGAGTTAGAAGATTTTGAACTTTCGTTTAACCAATTTAAGCAATTAGTGAGGGATAGGGTTACTTCTAAGTATAATTATTATTTTTTTCTGTTTTTGTTTGTTTATATTTTATGTGTATGGAAATGACTGCGGTCGTAAATAAATATTATTATTATTATTATTAAAATTTTAAGTTGAATAAAGTATTTTTGGAATTATAATAACTTCTTTCCAATTTGCAGTTTGTCCCAATATGCCCCGGGCGGGGGACATTGGGACAGGCATGGGACCAATTGGGGCAGTGTAAGTATCTTGGTTATTATTGAAGATACCAATTTGATGTTTGGTGAGTACAAACCATCAACATGGACAAACAAAATGCTGTTAAGTTCGTTGTTATATCTTATACAGGGTGTGCAAAATTTGTAACAAATATCACATTCTCAATTTCATGTTTTTAAATTGAACACTGTGTATATCTATCGAACAAAAAATCTTGCCCTCTGTCATTTCAGACTATACCTGATAAATATACATAAAATTTAAATGGTTTTTATATTATTATACATACTGTGTTGTTCCACGCCCCGAATATTGGAGGGGTGATAGAGCTTCATATTTTATGAACAAAAACATCAATGAACGAATAGCCTAACGGTGACTTGATTGTATGCTGTGACTTTGTGAAGGGCAAAGTTTTTATGAACTACCTATAATGGTTGTTGAGGAATTTCTACAAAACCAGCATAACAATATTTTAAAATTATTATTCGGCCGACAAGGAAAAATACGATTTTAACCTCGAATATGATTCACAGAAGGCGCAAATGGCTTAATTTTTTTGGTATGGGAAGGCATGTGCACCTATGCTACTGTTCGGACAGTGTTGTTTGTGCGAAGATGACTAAAACCATAGAGTATGGAAAACGCATTTATTACAAGATTATTAAATTGTAAGTTTTTGATTTTCCACTATTTCAATAGACTGGGGTAATCAAAATTACCGGAACACTTAAATAAATCTCCAATCGTAAAAAATTTCAAACAAAAGTTTGTTGATCTTTATCAAGCTATCGTTTAAATAAATTTTTAATATGCAGGCTGTTTATAAAATACGTTGTTTTTGAGCAATTTATCAAAACCCATAAACTTTTCTTTTGACCACACCGACAGAAAATTAAAATAAAAAAGTCTGATGTGGCCAGGCACATGACTTTATCATACAATATATAAAATTAAGAGTTTAGCTGCATGATAATCTATTATATTGAGATAAATCGTAGGTACTGTCAAAGCATCAGCATTTGACACTACCTACACTACGTCATTAGAATAATAGTTATTTATGTCACATGTGCCGAAAGTACGGAATAGCGCGACGAGCGGTGATGTGGCGCGTCACCGAAGGCGGAGTGTCGCCGTCGCATATGAGCGAGTCGCGCTATCTAGTTTTTGGCAGGAGCGACATCAAAAAATAAATGATTTCTGTATAGTAGGTTGGTACCACTTCGACGAAAGGTGCGTTCCGATTGGTAGGTAATGGTAGCTAATGGCGGTGGTAGAATACGAAATTATAGTATTTCTTACATATCGTGATAATGACACATATTAGTTTGCATGTACATAAACATGAGTCACTAGCAATTTTCTATTGGAAATACTATAACGGCGTCTGCTACCACTGCCATTATCACTAATGAAAACGCACCTTAAAAAGGTAATTCAAATTCTGACAGATTTATATTTGTTCATGACACATCCCTACCAACATACTAAAATAAAATTACACTCATCGCTATACTTTATTTATAATTTTCTCAATGTATCATTTTTAGAATTAGATATAAAGACGGGTTGATATTTCTTATCAACAAACAATCAAATTGGTGATCTTATTTTATTTGAAATTTGTATTTTATAATTTTGCGCACTACAGCGGCACGTTCCATAATGGTTCTCCAACCTCTGATGAGATCAGCTGTTTTCGAATGTGACAACACAAAAAAATATTCAAAATCCTGGCTGCTATGTAATTTCATATCAATGCAGATGCGACCGATCTCGATCAAATAGAATTTGCTCTTGAAGGTAAACTATTAATTTTACCAAAAAATGTTATAGGCATAAATTATTCAAAATTTCCTCTACTTTAATTTATTAATTAACTATTTTGTCGAAATTACAGAAATGGCGGCTCATTTCCAAAATCCTTGAAAAAGGCTTAGAATAAACTAAAAAGCTAAACTATTAATTTTACCAAAAAATGTCATGGGCATAAATTATTCAAAATTTCCTCTGCTTTAATTTATTATTTAACTATTTTGACGAAATTACAGAAATGGCGGCTGATTTCTAAAATCCTTGAAAAAGGCTTAGAGTAAACACCCAGTTCCTTTGGACTCTTTTGAACCAAAAGCTTTTCAACTCTAAGTTTGGTCATGAAACTTCTAAAAATTAAGTTCCGTGCCGATACCTTTAGTAGTTTCTCCGGAAATGAATTAACAAAAATTGGGTACACACACACACACACACATACACACACACACAGACATTTTTTTGTACCTTGGTCAAAAATGTTCAGGGGACCCATAAAGACCTATTTCCGCTAAAATCTCAAAAAAAAATTTCGGCACGATTACAATACTTTACCTACTGCGTATGATAAAGTAAAAAATCTGATGTGGCCAGGCACATGACTTTATCATACAAAATATAAAATTAATAGTTTAGCTGCACGAGAATCTATTTGATTGAGATAAATCGTGTCTGTATTAAAATTAAACTAGTTAGCCAGGATTTGACATATATTTTGATAGTCAATAGTATCAATAGTAGGTATTGTCAAAACCTCAGCATTTGACACTACCTACTGTTATCAGAATAATAGTTATTTATCTCACAAGTGCCGAAAGTAAGGAATAGCACGACGAGCGGTGATGCGGCGCGTCACCGATGGCGGAGCGTCGCAGTCGCATGTGAGAGAGTCGCGCTATGTATTTTTCGGCAGGAGTAACATCAACGCTTTTTGTGTTACTTTTTGAGAAATACGTATTTAAAAAAAAATCAAAAATGGTTTTATTTCTGTGTAGGAAATGTTAGGTTGTTATCAGTTCTACGAAACGTCAAGTTTAAAAAGCTAATTCAAATTCTGACAGATTTATATTCGTTCATGACACTGTAGATGTCCCATCCGTATACCAACATACTAAAATATAACTACACTTATCGCTACACTTTATTTACAATTTTCTTAATTTATCGTTTTTACAATTAGATATAACACCGGGTTGATATTTCTTATCAACAAACAATCAAATTGGTGATCTTGGGGGGGGGGGGGGTCGAGGGCGTACAGGATAGAGCGGCTGCTATCTACGCTGGAGGCCCGGGATCGTATCCCGGCTCGGGGTAGAATCGACTGTCCTGGTATTTTAGGCAGGGAACAAGTACCTTTGCATGCCGCCTTCCATCGGATGAGGAAGTAAAGCCGGTGGCTCCGTGTGCTGTCATTATGCGGCGTGCACGTTAAAGAACTCTTACTGGAGGTTGGAATTCCTTCAGTAGGACAAAATTCCTGGGTGTGTGTAGCCTGCCCTCACCGTCGGTGATTGGCCTAAGTGGCGGAACTAGACCGACGTTAAATAAACAAGTAAAAAAAATAATTGGTTAATTTATTTTATTTGAAGTTTTTTATTTTGTACTTTGCCGCACTAGAGCGGAAACGTTCCATAGCGGTTCTACAACCTCTGATGAAATAAGCTGTTTTCGAGTGTGACAGCCATAGACATTTCTGTGGTGACAGCACAAAAAATATTTGTGAAATCCAGGCTACTATGGAGTTTCATATCAATGCAGATGCGACCGATCTCGATCAAACAGAATTTGCTCTTTAAGCTAAAATATTAATTTTACCAAAAAATATCATAGGCATAAATTATTCAAAATTTCCTGTACTTTTATTTATTATTGAACTATTTTGCCGAAATTACAGAAATGGCAACTCATTTGCAACATCCTTGAAAAATGCTTAGAGGAAACGGCCAGTACCTTTGGACCCCTTGGAACCAAAAGCTTTTCAGCTCTAAGTTTGGTCATAAAACTTCTAAATATGAAGTTTCGTCCCGATACCTTTGGTAGTTTTTCCGGAATCGTCGCCACAAAAATCGTTTACACACACACACGCACAGACACACACACACACACACACACACACACACACACACACACACACACACACACACACACACAGACACACACACACACACACACACACACACACACACACACACACACACACACACACACACACACACACACACACACAGACACACACACACACACACACAGACATTTTTTTGTACCTTGGTCAAAAATGTTCAGGGGACCCATAAAGACCTATTTCCGCTAAAATCTCAAAAATTTTTTTCGGCATGATTACAATACTTCATCATACTGCGTATGATAAAGTAAAAAAAAACAAGGTGTTGGGGGTGTTGGAAAATTTTAGCTATGCCATTATGTCTACCTCTACCAGCTCAACAACTTCTGCTATGTCTCGTGACAAGTATTATTTGTTCTTTTTTGTAACACAGTGTAATTAAATAAATGGAAATTTGTCGGCGGTAATATTACATTATCAATAGTCAAAAAACGATATGCTTAAAAGGTCACCTTATTCTGTTCTTCGTGTTATTCGTGCTATCGTTGTTAAAATATCACCATAAATTTCTTCCTCGATATGTCTCTGGGTCAAAAAGTCAGGCGATCTAGTTTGCCAAAGCCTTGTAACAAATGGTTGAACAGTTTAACGACTTTGATAAATATTATTGAATCTATTATTACACAATTAAAGGCATAGAGGGGAGAATTATTACATATATGCGATTGTGGAAATTTAAAATAGGTACCTAGTCTATATTATGTATTTTGATTTGGCGTGTTTTTTCTCACCATTTCACATGCGAAAAAGTGGCTTCTTAATTCTTTATGGAAAATTTGGAGAGGCCTTTTCGGGCGCGCGGAGCGCGTCCGATCCGCTTTATGGGCAATTCTACGTTGCGTGAGTTTTTGAAATCGACGCAAAACGGCCTCTAGGGCGTTTATGCTTCAAAATTTTCCAAAAAGCGAGCGATTTTGGTGAACGCGCCTCAACATTCCAACAGCCATTTATTACGCGTTGTCATGGTTGCCAGCTAAGAAACGTCAAAAGCGCAGACATAACCTTATCATAACCTCAAACCTATTTACATTGCAGTAGGTACTTTGGGTACTATCTACAGAGCTAAGCGGTATGTTACGTCCCCACAAGTATGATTTGAAAAACCTATAACCATGTTGTTCGTGTACAAATATGTATTAATTTGCGTTAGTCTTGATTACGTACGAATGCGTACCTACTTAATACCCTACCTAATTGGAATGATATGGTAAAAATTGACAAATAGTGAAATAGCGAATGCTACCGCGCAGTTAAGTTACTACGAAAACAGTAAGTAAATTAATAGAAATGATTTCCGTTTCGTTTAGTATGGCCGTTTACTATCCCTCTAATTGATTACAGTTTGAGTCGTCGTTCTTAGATGGCAGCAATGAACACCAGTCGGGTCTGCGCACAGCGCCAATGACCGTCCTAACCTAATATTTTGATGGTGAGATTTCCCAAACAACCGCACTCATAGCATACGGTGAATTTATTGCAGATTATTTGTAAAACACATTTACTTATTTATTAATAATTTCAGGTTGTAAACAAACTGTCGTACAGTAACTAATTTGTACGTATTTAGCCCCACATTCAATAGATCTTCCAGGTCAAAGTATATCTAAAGACACAGATGGCATATAACTCAGTTTACCATAACACAGCCCCTATAACCCGAAGTTAAAATAGTGTGCGAATTGACAGAGCGCAAGAGAGAAGCCTAGAACGTGAACATCAGCTCATTATGCCAGAAATGGGGATGACTCGAAAGAAAATAAACAAGAATTTTTCCTCTATCAAACATTTAGTACAAGAATTTGAAGGAATGAAACTATTTATCGTTATTTTAAGGTTACATTAATTATTATATTTTTAGTTGAATTTCTTTTAATTCGATTTTTGCACAGGTAACATATACGATGTGATAAATAGCCTGAGGAACAAGGAATCTAATTTTGGGTTAAAGAAAGTTATCTGTTACTCCGAACAAAACAGATTTGTATATATCAGAACAAATGGGACGAATATCAAACATTAGTGATTCGGAAGGGTTATTGAAGCAGACTTATCGCAATATCGCATTGGTCAATCGTAACTCTCGATCACCCGTAATGTTATTGTCAATTTCATATACATACACGTATCAATCATATTACAAAGAATACAATTTCGAATCAAGGTCTGTATTGCTATAACCATAAATGAGGACAAACTTTGGATTTAGTTAAAATGTATTTATTTCAACACGTTTTTGCACAGCTAAATGTGGCATTTTCTACGGCTAAAAGGTGGGATTCTACGTATGTGTAAATTGACAAAACGTTTTCTCCGGGGCGATTATGGAAAAAGATTCTATTCACATTAACAGTTACATGTTACGAAGAAATATTTAAATTTGTAAATAATCCAGTTTTTACTTATTGTTTTCTGTAATATACAACAATAACACATGTATACAACAATGATGTGCAATGTTCTACAAATATATATTATATGCACAGTCTCTGTAAAGGAACTAATTTAATTTTTAGCCTCAATCATGTTTTACTTTCTTAATTATCATTGCTTATTTGTTATTTAAAAATACTAATCTTATTATACATATATTACATATTCTGCAATATATGTACAATGTTATTAATCTACAATACCAATCTGTATAAGTAGTGACCAACCAAGTAGTAGAGTGTATAAAATGAATTTTTTTGAAAATCAAAGTTTTAAGTTGATTTATGTTATCTCTATGGGCCCACATATAACATCAACAAGGTAAACCCAATTGAAAAAAAATAGGTCTCCCACAAGAGGCCTAATAGATATAATTTTTTTCAATTGTTTGTTGTAGTCAGGTTAAAGTGTTTTTCAAGTTGAAAATTTTCAACTATAGTTTGTGAAATAATAGTATATAAATATTACGTTACTGCAAGATTTAGATTTCCTGCACTTGGCATAAAATTGAGTAAATTTAACAATTGAACTTTTTTTTGTATTCCACGTAATGGAATAACTGGGAACAAAATATAAATTAATAAAATCTAAAATAAAAAAAAAACAAATCAGAAAAATGTTTTCCATTAAAGCCTTCTATATAAGAGTAGATTGTAGTTGCTGGGCCAACAACATGCCATTATATGAAAAATAATTTAGTGTTTAATTTGACAAATAGACAATTATACAAAAATACATTATATAAGTTGATAAAAAGGTGTCTCTACGGATCCACATATACCACCAACAAATTTTGCCCAATTGAAAGCAATCTGAGTCTTCCACAAGTGGTCTAAAATATGTTTACATTTTTATTAAGATCATGCTTGCCACTTGAAAAAAAAACAATTGTTAGATTTGTCATCGTAATTTGCATTGATTATATAATCAAATATGTAATTATGAAAGTAAGCTAAATTTGTTAAAATTACTAAATTTTATGCAATTTAAGTACGTTGCATTAGAATACTATATTTTTATACTTTTGTTTCACACCATACGTATTGTTAAAATTATTCAACTTGAAAAGAAAAACCTACAAAAAAAAATCAAATTTATAGCGACAAATTATATTTTTGTTTTCAATTGCGGGAGACTAATTTTGTTTTAACTGAACCATTTTTGTTTTATATATGAGTCCATAGAAACAACTTTATAGGTAACAACTTAAAAGTTTGGTTTTGGAAAAAAGTATTTTTTAAAGACAGTAGTGTATATGCGGTCTATCGATTCCTGCGATCTACCGATTCACTGATCTACCCAATAGGCGGTCTATAGGTCGACTAGTAATTAATGTAAATTAATTAATTATTGGGCACAAGTTATAAGTGTCAAGTTACGTTGAAATTCTACAATTATTTGATATTTAGCAATCATCCAGTTATTCGGGATAAGTCATATTACAATCGCAAATCAATAATAACCATCGAAACGTGTGATATTTTACCTAGTGTTCCATAAAAAAGCAAGTTTGTGTTGATACGTTATTGTGGAACATCCTGTGTACACGATTTTTTTCTGTCTGTCGAATGGACGGTTATCTACAATCTTTACACTAAAACCATATGGAAGAGCCAATAATGTACTTTGCCTCTAGCGTGGGACACCTGTATAGCATATTAATAGTTTATAATACTATACATTATACATTATGAAAGCAAAAACATTGAAACTAAAATTGTATTGAATATTTGCCTGTCTTATGGCATGGGGATTTTCGGTGGCACAATAGTGTAAATCGTGTCCGTTGATTATACCCTCCCTGGAAAATATTGATTCGTCAGTCCAAATTATCTTTGATAAAAACAACGGGCACTCCTAAATTTTTACCAACATAAATTCACAAAATTCAACTCTCCGTGCATAATCATTAGGAAAGAGCGATTGCAAAATATTGTAGGCATATGGATGCATTTTGTGCTTTAAAAGAATTCTATGGATGGATGCACGTCATAGATCTAAAAATCATGTAAATAATGCATGTAGAAAGTTGTACTGCAAGGCTTTTAATTATAAGCCATACCTAAGTCCATATAGGCAGCTCGCGTGGAGCTATTCCGGAAAGCAATGAAATAAGCGAAAACATTTATTTCGTTTTCTTCATTACCCGTAACAAGACTTTTTTCAGCATTTTTCTGTTTTCCTACTTTGCCAAAGCGCAAAAAGTTTGATTCAATTCTCCTAAATTTACGTCTTGTTATTGGCGGTAGCTCTGGATATATGTGACTGAAAATAGATATCTGTGATTGTTACATTCTCCGTGAGTGAAGAATACATTCAAAATGTCACTATTTGAATAACCGTCAGCGTTTTCTATTTCAGAACTATTAACTAATAACCGTACAACTGTATACACAATTATTAGCAAGAGATGATCAACAATTCAAACAAACATATCTGTCAAATGTAAAGATCTATCAAAATTAAGTTAGCTATGCATTAGCGTCGACCACCATCGGGCGTACACGGTAAATCCCGAGCACTGCAAATGCGCCAAATTAAGACATGCAAAGTATGAAAATATCTGTATTCAAATACAATTTATTATTTAAATACTACAACTTACTAAGTGCCAATTTATAAAAATGATGTGAAAGGTTATCGATAATGAAATACTTTATATGCCAAAATATGAGAGCCTCCTTAAACAACCCACGACTATTCAAAATGGATGTAAAAAAAGTGTTAATATCTAAAAAACTATTAAAGGTAGATATAGGGAACCTTTATATTGATTGATAGGGAATTCCTATCGAATGCAGTATCGGTATACAGGCTGTTCCATTTGAAAAAAATAGTTTTCTACGTTTAAATATTCAATTGTGTTGTAAATTTTGAACACTCTGTATAATATATCATGATGAACTAAACATCGTCTTATCTGGTTATGTGTCTAGTTTTTGACCACCAATCAAGAAACTTCTAGTGTCAATAATAACTGAGTTATTCAAGCGAAAATCACCAAAAAATTAGTAAAATGGAAAAACTCAAAAATGGTAATGACAGTAACTTGAGAATATTTTAGCTGAAGATTTCAGATTGAGTAAATTCTAATTCCAAAATTTCAAGTTTCCAGCAATAGTAGAACATGAAAACTTCTAATGTACCAGTTCCGTGAGACATCCTGTATAATGTATATAATAGTACCATATAAATTAAAATGAATACAGTATTGAACAGTGTTCTGATTCGTATGCAGCACAAAACTATGCCTATTCCCTTTCCAAACGACAGATTGTAAAATTCAGACAAAAAATTCCGCACCTAAATTTCAAATAAATGTATATAAAAAAGAACATTTTTTAAAAAACTAATCTCTATAAAAAACTACAAAAATACATTTTCGAAAACAAACCCACTTATTTTTATTTTTTTATTGCCATCAGAAATCTGCCGACATGCAAAATTTCAACTCGATCGATGGGAGAAATTTTCCAAATGTTTGAATTTTTTATGGATTTATGAATTGTCACCGGAAATCTGCCCACATACAAAATTTTAATTCGCTTGGACAAATTTTCCTAATTTTCCTAAATTTTTTATTGGTTTATGCATTGTTTCAGTAATTTTTTTCACATGCAATATTTCAACTGGATTGGACAAATTTTCCAATTGTTTACTACGCTTTCGAGGGCATTAAGCGTTGCCATCGTTTATATGTCAGATACATCAAACATTTGACATTCAAATTGTAAATTTTAAATTGTTTGTATTGTTATTCAACTCCGTAGCTACGCATGTCACTTGATCACGTCAAAATATTTATTAATATTATTCTTATGGAGGAACAAAACCATTGTAGGACCACGGGCATTAGTTGATGTTTATACCCTCGGGCGACTAAGAAGTTCTCGGGCCATACGGTCCTCGAGTTTTTTAAACGGTCACCCTCGGGGCATAAACAAAGTTTTAACTTGATTGAACACTATCAAGTATGTAAAAATAAATTACAAAATTTGAAAATAACAAACAAAGAACAAGTGAATTTAATATAAGCGTAGCAATAATAAAACATGCTGACAGTTCTTATATGCTAACACATACCAACTTGAAAATTTGTCAATATCCGAGGTCGCAGTATTCATCAATACTACAAACCATAAAGGGTGGAACAATATTCGAATGTGCTCAAGGAAAGTTAAATTGCAAGATATTGAGACCAATACAAAAAAAAATCCAGTCAAACTTGGACCACCAGACATGTTGGGTTTCCCGGTAATATATAAAAACAGTGATGAGACGTCCTTTTTATACCTGTGAAATTTGTAAGGTGCGAAGAAATCAGGATTGAGATATCCGTGGTTGTAGTATTTATTATATCTACTGGTAGATATAATTAGCTTTTCAAATTTATCTTTAGCCTTCTGGAGATCATGCTTGCACATTCTTATGTAGTTCTCCACAAATCTTTGATCTGTAAACATGCAAGAATTTTTTTTTTAAGTTTAACGGATATCAGGAAAATACAGATTAAGATATGAGAAGCAGAGGTAGGATTAAAAGCGTTAAATATCAGAATAAATAACACCAAGACATACCAACATCGTTCGGTAAATGATCCGCACACTTAAGCCAATCATAGAACAATTTCACGTAATGTTTCAACTTTTTATCATCTTCGTTTAACTCTTTTTTGATGTTCTTGAGTTGGCTTTTGGTCGGTTGGACTAATATCGAATACATAACTCTGATATTTTACGAGAAGAACTGTTTGTGTATTATTGTTGAACTGAATGGTGCTCTGTCAAGCAAACATGTATTTATTACATATTCTGTAATACGCAGTACTATCAGCAAAACAACCAAAGCATGTCATTTACGTTTTTTTTTAAAGATTAGTAATAGTTGATTTATTTATACAAAGAAAATATCAGTAATTAATAAATCTTGTTATTACAATATTTTATTTCAGTATATTATTTCCACAACAACACGAACTTTGCTTGAAAGACGATATTCGGTTTCTTGTGACTTTCGAATCATCTTTGCAAAAATAACACTACTTAATCGCTGATTATATTGGACTGTGGCCCTTTCATATCAGACTCCGGTTTTGTGACAATATCTGGCAAATTATTAATTTACAATTTGTCAACAACGTTTTGAATACGTCTCCTGTAGGATGCCTGTATCACAGCTCAATTATTAACATTTTCTATGTCGTCATCAAAAACTGCATATTTGGTGTAAGTTGTACCTTAGTTGGAGTGCAAAGTAACCTGTATAAATATTTCTATTAGTTTTTTCTTTTTTCATTTTCTGTTCAACTAAAAAAGTATAGCTTTATTAAATTCAAGACATTCAACAAATCTGCGTTTCCACGGATTGTGTATGCACATAATCCACAACATATTTTTGGTAATTTTTCTTATAAGTACTATCGTGGCCATATATAATGTCCTTTCTTTTGACGTCGATTTTCTCGCAGAACTACGGGCGAAAAAAAAGAATTCTGATGCTGTCCTTGATTAATATGTCACAACTCATAGAAATTAGAAAGCTGTAGATAGCGTATGATATATATGATAGCGTTTTACCGATTTTTCCAAATTAAGAAGACTTGGCGCTGTTTTTGCCCCGTAAATTTCATTAGTTTGACTTTAGCAATTAATTACTCCGGAAATAATCCATAGATTTCAACAAATTAATAAGTAAAATCACCTGCTAGCTTTCAATGTGCATTTTTGGAAAATCATTGGATTAGTGGTTGATTAGTGTTTGCATATATAAAATAACGATTCCATTGCATAGGCACGAAGAGTTCAATTGCAAACTTGAGTTATTTATATTTAAATATGGTGGAGAAACTACTATGACCAACGTTTAGTTTTCTTATGGGCGCCATGCTATATTTTGAAATTTTTGAAGGACTTTTCTTACATGTTTTCCATACTGTACTACAATTATTGTGTTGTAGATTTTTTGCAATATGTTATTTTTTTGCAACAATAATAAATGTTGCTTTTGCAGTGATTTGGAACTAAAATCTACATCAAAGACGGTCAAGTCTTTAGTGTTTGTTTTTACGTTAAAATTACATTTTCAAATAAGAAGTATCTAAAAAAGGAACAACACAATGTATTCAGGTTGGCTTCAGGTTGATGTTGGAAGTGCTCTTTATTTAGACATGATATAAAAATAAAAAAGGAGACTTTGTTTGATCTGATGTGACATACTAAAAAAACGTTGATTTCAGCTCCGCTTCAATCTTAGCAAAAACAACCAAAAGAACAAGAACAAGTAACCTACGTCTAAAATGTACACCAAATAACAACTGTGATACATCATAATTGAAACTGACGAAAAGGCCACCTAAAATGATAAATTCAAACATGTATCAACTTATTAGAAATTGTTGATGAATCATAATTATTTCATTCATAATTAAATAATATTTGCTATAATCTAAAGTTAGTTAAACAATAGAATTGATTGAAATATGAATGTTGTTAATACAATAGGTACGTAAACCCAAATAAAATGTAGTTTTTAATTAAATAAATTAAGTAATATTACCTAAACTCAAATATGATTCAAATCCCTATAAATTTATGAAGATTTCTTTACTCTCAACACGCAGAATTGTAGACCTAGGGGCTCGGGTGGATACAATACAAACTTTGAACCGAAAACTCATAATTTATTATTTAAACTTAATTTAATCTATCGATAATTGTCTAAAACTACCACCAACATCAAATTCATTCATCCCATTTTGCTTATTCTTTGGCACAGGGCCCATCAGTTTCAGGTCTTCAGTTTTCTTCAGCCACTTATCGCTGTTCAGCAAATGGTCCTTCCAATCATCTCCAATCTCATTAAGAGACTTCAGCGTACCACCCAAATCCTTAGGAAGTAAATCACGATCAAAATAATCCAGCAAACCATCTACAGTTTTGTGCAGAACAATCTAAAATGCAACATTAGCCGAAATAGAAACAATTTTAATGGGTCAAGTCTTACTCTATCCTTCAGTTTTTCTTTCATTAACGATGTGGCCAACTTGAAAAGAACTTCACAATAAGCTGGCATGTGTACGGCGTGCAATGACTTTATCCTCGAAGGCATAATCTTCACACCTACTTCCAAACCTTGCCTGAGTGCCATGATGTTGATTTTTTGTAACAAGTTGACGCCAGCATTTCGAAAATCAATGATGATGATAATTCCAGCATTCAGGTCATGGTGAAACATATAGTTTCCTATAAAAGAGAATAAAATCGTGCAAAAACACCAATGAAGGTATTTTTAAAAAGTACTTACCAGTGACATAGATATATTTTAACATATTCTCGATGCTGAAGTGCGTAATGTCTGTATCTTCTACGTGAAGCACCTGTATCCTGTATCCATCTGGTGTCAAGAATGGCAAAGTATGAAACATTCTAAAAGAGAAAAAAAAATTAAAAAAACTATTTCTGAAATAACATACAGTTACATCATACCCATATTGGTTTTAAAGTTAAATATTCAAAATTGGTTAAATATTGAAGTTTTGTGATAGTGTTATTTAGATGTTTTACTCATTTAAGCAATTTTTAGCAGCACCAGTAACATGCTGACCTCTGTGAACTTAGCCCCCCCATATTGATTTTTTACAGTTTTTGTTGCTTAAATCGTTTGATAGTCGTTTGATAGGGTTTGATAGGCTATTCCAGAGGTTTGATAGTTTTTCGTTTTTCCGGAAAACAGAAAATAAAATTTGGTGTGTAGTTAGCCCCCCCATATTCGAATTCTCGGTTTTTTTAAGTTGCAATCGATTGCTTATGGTTTGGTTAGGTTTGATAGTCCATTCCCGACGTTTGATAGTTTTTCGTTTACCTGAAATCCGCAAAATTAGAATTTGTAGGTTATGTTATTGTCCGAATTTATTCCTTTCTAAAGGCTATTTTAAGCGGGAGGTGTTTGATTGTTCTTTCACTTTGTTCGCTTGTTAGTTCTGAACGTATAATTGTTCTTAGTAACGGCATGATTGATAATATTGTAAGAATTAATGATCCATATAAATAATATATTATTAATGTTCGAATTCTCGGGTTTTTTAAGCTACAATCGATTGCTTATGGTTTGGTTAGGTTTGATAGTCCGTTCCCGACGTTTGATAGTTTTTCGTTCACCTGAAATCCGCAAAATTGGAATTTGTAGGTTATGTTATTGTCCAAATTTATTCCTTTCCAAAGGCTATTTTAAGCGGGAGTTGTTTGATTGTTGTTTCATTTTGTTCGCTTGTTAGTTCTGAACGTATAATTGTTCTTAGTAACGGCATGATTGATAATATTGTACAATATTAATGATCCTTTATAAATAATATATTAATAATGTTCGAATTTTCGGGTTTTTGAAGTTGCAATTGATTGCTTATGGTTTGGTTGAGTTTGATTGTCCATTCCCGACGTTTAAGAGTTTTTTGTTTTCCTGAAATACGCGAAATTAGAGTTTAGTTTATTAGGTTAGTAATTAGTTATCTTATTGTTCGAACTGATTCAATTCCAGGGGCTATTTTAAGCGGGAGTTGTTTGATTTCGGTTAGAAAATGTATCATAATCAATAGTTCTAATTAAAAGTTGGCATTATATGAAAAAGAATTACATGAGTTTTATTTATTGTCCCCAATATCTAATTTGAATCAGCGCCATCTACAAAGGAACGGTCAAAGTTAACTCTGCTACTACTTTATCGGCATAGGTAGGGGAATCCAAGGAGCATATCAGAGATAAGGTAAAATTAGTAAGGATATTTCTGCGATCTTGCTTAACATTGTTGTAAAATACAACTATCTTTAAAGTGGTCTCCATATTTGAATAAAATGTCAAGTACTTCTTCGGTTGGTATCTTAGCTTTTCGAGGCATCTAAAGTTTGATAGTAAAAAAAGATTAGGTATTTTAATTGGGTACAAAACGTGCAGACCTAATAGGCGTGCTGGTCGCCTAATAACTGAGTTATTCAAGCGAAAATCACCAAAAAATTAGTAAAATGGAAAAACTCAAAAATGGTAATGACAGTAACTTGAGAATATTTTAGCTGAAGATTTCAGATTGAGTAAATTCTAATTCCAAAATTTCAAGTTTCCAGCAATAGTAGAACATGAAAACTTCTAATGTACCAGTTCCGTGAGACATCCTGTATAATGTATATAATAGTACCATATAAATTAAAATGAATACAGTATTGAACAGTGTTCTGATTCGTATGCAGCACAAAACTATGCCTATTCCCTTTCCAAACGACAGATTGTAAAATTCAGACAAAAAATTCCGCACCTAAATTTCAAATAAATGTATATAAAAAAGAACATTTTTTAAAAAACTAATCTCTATAAAAAACTACAAAAATACATTTTCGAAAACAAACCCACTTATTTTTATTTTTTTATTGCCATCAGAAATCTGCCGACATGCAAAATTTCAACTCGATCGATGGGAGAAATTTTCCAAATGTTTGAATTTTTTATGGATTTATGAATTGTCACCGGAAATCTGCCCACATACAAAATTTTAATTCGCTTGGACAAATTTTCCTAATTTTCCTAAATTTTTTATTGGTTTATGCATTGTTTCAGTAATTTTTTTCACATGCAATATTTCAACTGGATTGGACAAATTTTCCAATTGTTTACTACGCTTTCGAGGGCATTAAGCGTTGCCATCGTTTATATGTCAGATACATCAAACATTTGACATTCAAATTGTAAATTTTAAATTGTTTGTATTGTTATTCAACTCCGTAGCTACGCATGTCACTTGATCACGTCAAAATATTTATTAATATTATTCTTATGGAGGAACAAAACCATTGTAGGACCACGGGCATTAGTTGATGTTTATACCCTCGGGCGACTAAGAAGTTCTCGGGCCATACGGTCCTCGAGTTTTTTAAACGGTCACCCTCGGGGCATAAACAAAGTTTTAACTTGATTGAACACTATCAAGTATGTAAAAATAAATTACAAAATTTGAAAATAACAAACAAAGAACAAGTGAATTTAATATAAGCGTAGCAATAATAAAACATGCTGACAGTTCTTATATGCTAACACATACCAACTTGAAAATTTGTCAATATCCGAGGTCGCAGTATTCATCAATACTACAAACCATAAAGGGTGGAACAATATTCGAATGTGCTCAAGGAAAGTTAAATTGCAAGATATTGAGACCAATACAAAAAAAAATCCAGTCAAACTTGGACCACCAGACATGTTGGGTTTCCCGGTAATATATAAAAACAGTGATGAGACGTCCTTTTTATACCTGTGAAATTTGTAAGGTGCGAAGAAATCAGGATTGAGATATCCGTGGTTGTAGTATTTATTATATCTACTGGTAGATATAATTAGCTTTTCAAATTTATCTTTAGCCTTCTGGAGATCATGCTTGCACATTCTTATGTAGTTCTCCACAAATCTTTGATCTGTAAACATGCAAGAATTTTTTTTTTAAGTTTAACGGATATCAGGAAAATACAGATTAAGATATGAGAAGCAGAGGTAGGATTAAAAGCGTTAAATATCAGAATAAATAACACCAAGACATACCAACATCGTTCGGTAAATGATCCGCACACTTAAGCCAATCATAGAACAATTTCACGTAATGTTTCAACTTTTTATCATCTTCGTTTAACTCTTTTTTGATGTTCTTGAGTTGGCTTTTGGTCGGTTGGACTAATATCGAATACATAACTCTGATATTTTACGAGAAGAACTGTTTGTGTATTATTGTTGAACTGAATGGTGCTCTGTCAAGCAAACATGTATTTATTACATATTCTGTAATACGCAGTACTATCAGCAAAACAACCAAAGCATGTCATTTACGTTTTTTTTTAAAGATTAGTAATAGTTGATTTATTTATACAAAGAAAATATCAGTAATTAATAAATCTTGTTATTACAATATTTTATTTCAGTATATTATTTCCACAACAACACGAACTTTGCTTGAAAGACGATATTCGGTTTCTTGTGACTTTCGAATCATCTTTGCAAAAATAACACTACTTAATCGCTGATTATATTGGACTGTGGCCCTTTCATATCAGACTCCGGTTTTGTGACAATATCTGGCAAATTATTAATTTACAATTTGTCAACAACGTTTTGAATACGTCTCCTGTAGGATGCCTGTATCACAGCTCAATTATTAACATTTTCTATGTCGTCATCAAAAACTGCATATTTGGTGTAAGTTGTACCTTAGTTGGAGTGCAAAGTAACCTGTATAAATATTTCTATTAGTTTTTTCTTTTTTCATTTTCTGTTCAACTAAAAAAGTATAGCTTTATTAAATTCAAGACATTCAACAAATCTGCGTTTCCACGGATTGTGTATGCACATAATCCACAACATATTTTTGGTAATTTTTCTTATAAGTACTATCGTGGCCATATATAATGTCCTTTCTTTTGACGTCGATTTTCTCGCAGAACTACGGGCGAAAAAAAAGAATTCTGATGCTGTCCTTGATTAATATGTCACAACTCATAGAAATTAGAAAGCTGTAGATAGCGTATGATATATATGATAGCGTTTTACCGATTTTTCCAAATTAAGAAGACTTGGCGCTGTTTTTGCCCCGTAAATTTCATTAGTTTGACTTTAGCAATTAATTACTCCGGAAATAATCCATAGATTTCAACAAATTAATAAGTAAAATCACCTGCTAGCTTTCAATGTGCATTTTTGGAAAATCATTGGATTAGTGGTTGATTAGTGTTTGCATATATAAAATAACGATTCCATTGCATAGGCACGAAGAGTTCAATTGCAAACTTGAGTTATTTATATTTAAATATGGTGGAGAAACTACTATGACCAACGTTTAGTTTTCTTATGGGCGCCATGCTATATTTTGAAATTTTTGAAGGACTTTTCTTACATGTTTTCCATACTGTACTACAATTATTGTGTTGTAGATTTTTTGCAATATGTTATTTTTTTGCAACAATAATAAATGTTGCTTTTGCAGTGATTTGGAACTAAAATCTACATCAAAGACGGTCAAGTCTTTAGTGTTTGTTTTTACGTTAAAATTACATTTTCAAATAAGAAGTATCTAAAAAAGGAACAACACAATGTATTCAGGTTGGCTTCAGGTTGATGTTGGAAGTGCTCTTTATTTAGACATGATATAAAAATAAAAAAGGAGACTTTGTTTGATCTGATGTGACATACTAAAAAAACGTTGATTTCAGCTCCGCTTCAATCTTAGCAAAAACAACCAAAAGAACAAGAACAAGTAACCTACGTCTAAAATGTACACCAAATAACAACTGTGATACATCATAATTGAAACTGACGAAAAGGCCACCTAAAATGATAAATTCAAACATGTATCAACTTATTAGAAATTGTTGATGAATCATAATTATTTCATTCATAATTAAATAATATTTGCTATAATCTAAAGTTAGTTAAACAATAGAATTGATTGAAATATGAATGTTGTTAATACAATAGGTACGTAAACCCAAATAAAATGTAGTTTTTAATTAAATAAATTAAGTAATATTACCTAAACTCAAATATGATTCAAATCCCTATAAATTTATGAAGATTTCTTTACTCTCAACACGCAGAATTGTAGACCTAGGGGCTCGGGTGGATACAATACAAACTTTGAACCGAAAACTCATAATTTATTATTTAAACTTAATTTAATCTATCGATAATTGTCTAAAACTACCACCAACATCAAATTCATTCATCCCATTTTGCTTATTCTTTGGCACAGGGCCCATCAGTTTCAGGTCTTCAGTTTTCTTCAGCCACTTATCGCTGTTCAGCAAATGGTCCTTCCAATCATCTCCAATCTCATTAAGAGACTTCAGCGTACCACCCAAATCCTTAGGAAGTAAATCACGATCAAAATAATCCAGCAAACCATCTACAGTTTTGTGCAGAACAATCTAAAATGCAACATTAGCCGAAATAGAAACAATTTTAATGGGTCAAGTCTTACTCTATCCTTCAGTTTTTCTTTCATTAACGATGTGGCCAACTTGAAAAGAACTTCACAATAAGCTGGCATGTGTACGGCGTGCAATGACTTTATCCTCGAAGGCATAATCTTCACACCTACTTCCAAACCTTGCCTGAGTGCCATGATGTTGATTTTTTGTAACAAGTTGACGCCAGCATTTCGAAAATCAATGATGATGATAATTCCAGCATTCAGGTCATGGTGAAACATATAGTTTCCTATAAAAGAGAATAAAATCGTGCAAAAACACCAATGAAGGTATTTTTAAAAAGTACTTACCAGTGACATAGATATATTTTAACATATTCTCGATGCTGAAGTGCGTAATGTCTGTATCTTCTACGTGAAGCACCTGTATCCTGTATCCATCTGGTGTCAAGAATGGCAAAGTATGAAACATTCTAAAAGAGAAAAAAAAATTAAAAAAACTATTTCTGAAATAACATACAGTTACATCATACCCATATTGGTTTTAAAGTTAAATATTCAAAATTGGTTAAATATTGAAGTTTTGTGATAGTGTTATTTAGATGTTTTACTCATTTAAGCAATTTTTAGCAGCACCAGTAACATGCTGACCTCTGTGAACTTAGCCCCCCCATATTGATTTTTTACAGTTTTTGTTGCTTAAATCGTTTGATAGTCGTTTGATAGGGTTTGATAGGCTATTCCAGAGGTTTGATAGTTTTTCGTTTTTCCGGAAAACAGAAAATAAAATTTGGTGTGTAGTTAGCCCCCCCATATTCGAATTCTCGGTTTTTTTAAGTTGCAATCGATTGCTTATGGTTTGGTTAGGTTTGATAGTCCATTCCCGACGTTTGATAGTTTTTCGTTTACCTGAAATCCGCAAAATTAGAATTTGTAGGTTATGTTATTGTCCGAATTTATTCCTTTCTAAAGGCTATTTTAAGCGGGAGGTGTTTGATTGTTCTTTCACTTTGTTCGCTTGTTAGTTCTGAACGTATAATTGTTCTTAGTAACGGCATGATTGATAATATTGTAAGAATTAATGATCCATATAAATAATATATTATTAATGTTCGAATTCTCGGGTTTTTTAAGCTACAATCGATTGCTTATGGTTTGGTTAGGTTTGATAGTCCGTTCCCGACGTTTGATAGTTTTTCGTTCACCTGAAATCCGCAAAATTGGAATTTGTAGGTTATGTTATTGTCCAAATTTATTCCTTTCCAAAGGCTATTTTAAGCGGGAGTTGTTTGATTGTTGTTTCATTTTGTTCGCTTGTTAGTTCTGAACGTATAATTGTTCTTAGTAACGGCATGATTGATAATATTGTACAATATTAATGATCCTTTATAAATAATATATTAATAATGTTCGAATTTTCGGGTTTTTGAAGTTGCAATTGATTGCTTATGGTTTGGTTGAGTTTGATTGTCCATTCCCGACGTTTAAGAGTTTTTTGTTTTCCTGAAATACGCGAAATTAGAGTTTAGTTTATTAGGTTAGTAATTAGTTATCTTATTGTTCGAACTGATTCAATTCCAGGGGCTATTTTAAGCGGGAGTTGTTTGATTTCGGTTAGAAAATGTATCATAATCAATAGTTCTAATTAAAAGTTGGCATTATATGAAAAAGAATTACATGAGTTTTATTTATTGTCCCCAATATCTAATTTGAATCAGCGCCATCTACAAAGGAACGGTCAAAGTTAACTCTGCTACTACTTTATCGGCATAGGTAGGGGAATCCAAGGAGCATATCAGAGATAAGGTAAAATTAGTAAGGATATTTCTGCGATCTTGCTTAACATTGTTGTAAAATACAACTATCTTTAAAGTGGTCTCCATATTTGAATAAAATGTCAAGTACTTCTTCGGTTGGTATCTTAGCTTTTCGAGGCATCTAAAGTTTGATAGTAAAAAAAGATTAGGTATTTTAATTGGGTACAAAACGTGCAGACCTAATAGGCGTGCTGGTCGCCTAGGTAGATCGCCGGTAGCGAAAAAACCGAAAGTACGACTATGCTCTTATACGCGCTACGTGACTATGCTCGTACGTTCGGCGTGCCTACTATCCTACGTTTCGTTTAGGTTAGGTGTCTAGCAACCGCCTCGCGAAGTTTCGGAACCTAAAAATATATAATTATAACAATTATATATTTTTATAATACCTACCATAAGGTTTCTGCATACGTGTCTCTAAAGTCGAACGTCCCAAAGCTTATAAACAATCCCAGAGTTAACTTTGACCGTTCCTTTGTAGATGGCGCTGATTTAAATTAGATATTCGGGACAATAAATAAAACTCATGCAATTGTTTTTCATTTAATGCAAACTTTTAATTAGAACTATGGATTATGATTATGGACATTTTCTAACCGAAATCAAACAACTCCCGCTTAAAATAGCCCATGGAATTGAATAAATTCGGACAATAAGATAACTAATTACTAACCTAATAAACTAAACTCTAATTTCACGGATTTCAGGAAAACAAAAAACTATTAAACGTCGGGTGGACAATCAAACTCAACCAAACCATAAGCAATCAATTGCAACTTCAAAAACCCGAAGATTGAACATTATTAATATATTATTTATAAGGATCATTAATTTTTACAATATTATCAATCATGCCGTTACTAAGAACAATTATACCTTCAGAACTAACAAGCGAACAAAATGAAAGAACAATCAAACACCTCCCGCTTAAAATAGCCTTTGGAAAGGAATAAATTCGGACAATAACATAACCTACAAATTCTACTTTTGCGGATTTCAGGTAAACGAAAAACTATCAAACGTCGGGAATGGACTATCAAACCTAACCAAACCATAAGCAATCGATTGCAACTTAAAAAAACCGAGAATTCGAACATGGGGGGGCTAACTACACACCAAATTTTATTTTCTGTTTTCCGGAAAAACGAAAAACTATCAAACCTCTGGAATAGCCTATCAAACCCGATCAAACGACTATCAAACGATTTAAGCAAAAAAAAACTGTAAAAAATCAATATGGGGGGGCTAAGTTCACACAGGTAACATGCTGGTCATCGTTTAAATAAAAAATAAACAGTTGTGCGATATTTCTGAATTAGCGTTTGCAAACATATCAAAGTCTCCAATCGCATAACACATTTAACAAAATTAAAAAAAAAAAATAGTTTGAAATAATCTATAGAGTAGGGTATTTGACTGTATTAAACATATGGCTTGTATTATAGTCATCCTAATAGATTACAGTTTAAGGAAACTATTTGTTATTACTTTTAAAAAAATTCCTCTATTTCTATTAAAAAACAAAATCAAAATTGAATTTTATTCACGTACTATCACGTGATTGAAAACGCTCTGTAAATGGCTCAGTATCCAGTGACGTCATACGTTAGTACGCTTAGAATCTCCCGTTTGAATTTATTAGGTTAATTCACAAACAATAGAAAACAGCTTTGTTAAAGCGGTTATTGGTAATCTACTGAAGGTTAACGCTTTGATGGTGGGATTGTTCTTTAAACATAATCCTTATTTTTATGCTCCGGAACTAAGCAACGTGTAAAAAGTTCGCTGTAAGCATAACTTTGTAGGTTAGGTTAGTCCTAACCTTAAACTGTCAGATTATACCTGGATCGAAAATACGATAGATAACTTATTCTAGTCAGTTTTACTTATGTCGAAGGAATCTTCGCAACAAAAAACACTTGTATTGGCCTCTATTTATTTCATTTGGATTTGTACGTGCCAGTCTCAACCACTTTCTTCGCAATTTCAAATCTTGCGGAACAGCTACAAATAGTTTATCCGGAGTTTTTATTGAAGTGGTTCTGCATTGTGGATATATACACCATATATAACCCATTTTAACGTAGAAATTGTGCAAACTACACATCATACAACACAATTACCAAACGGCGACGAAGCCGATGCTTACTAACCATATGGGCCGATTGGACATCTAGTATCGTGTGACGTCACAAGAATCACGTGATCTACGTACAACAGAAACTATCGTTGTGGCGGGACTTTTTGTGTTTCAAGTTTTAACGCAGATTTTTATGAAATATTGAGGCAATAATTACGAAAAATAATGCATTTACAAAGGAATAAACACACTAAGATGGCTTTCCAATAATAGTCAAATACCCTATTAATGATACCTACTAATTCTATCAATAATCAATACAGGAGTGCACTGTGCAACAACAACAACAAGTGCAGATTTATCCTAATACATTAGTAATAACATTAGTATTAGATAACGGCAAAAGTATTGCCGTTATCAAGATATTAAAAATTTTATATAATTTTGTAAGGTAAACGTCCCAGAGAGGCTGATATTATTTTGTTTAGTTCTATAAAATAAGAAATCTACAACATTGAACTTTATTTTAAGACACCCGGTTTGTTGATTTGACATTACACTTATCAATCGTTATTCAACACACAATCAAACACACAATCGTTTCTTATTCTACCAATGTTCTAACGGTCAGAATATAACCTAAAAGTTTGTCTGATCTTGATATTTGAGCGTAATGCTAAAAGTTGATTATTTCCTTATAAGGTAACTGCAATTCGACTTCTTTTTATATCGCTACAGGATAACAGTAATTGAGAAAATCCTAATATTATCTATTTAGGCTGACTAAAAATGCTTTAAATTCTCATAATAATACGGGGTACTACTCTTTTAACCTCTAAAATTTACAAATTTAGGGGTGTCGGAATTAGGTATGTACATGTAAATATAGCACGTCCTTAAATCAGACGTTTGTCGTAATTGTGTACATGGTTAGAAGTAATACATATGGCTCTATTGTGTTTACACAAGAAAATAACATATTTTACATCGTTTGCTATATTACAATTAATTGTACGCATTGTGTCTAAATTCCGACATGAGTATTGGAATTACGGACATCAATAGTCCCTAATTATTACTCTAGCAGCAGAGAGTATCGATTTTGATTAATATACCACCTTTGGAGATAACAGTTGAACTCATGTCATCTCCATTAAAAAAATCATTATTCTGGCCTGAAACACCCAAATAAAGTAAAATGAAACTGTTCTTCTGTAACATTATTATCCAATGCTTAGTGTCGGCATTAAGGGCAATTGTTAAACATAGAAAATATAATAGAAATTACATAATTATTGTCATTTTTCTTTAAATATAAATAGCCAGGTATATTAGGAGGAAATATTTGTTTAAAAAAGTGGACATAGTCATTATCACCACAGTAATATAAATTCTAAACTTCCTTAAGTTCCTTAAGTAATTATTCCATTTTTACAATCGTATGGCTAACGAACATGGGACTTAAAAATTTCAAATTACTAGTGAGGTAAACCCTAAATAAACCCTTTACTTTTAGGTTAACTATCGAGAAAATTTGTTGACTGAAAGTGTTGAACAGGCGGATTACTACTTCCTAATTTTACACGACCAGGTTTGAAAACGTGTTAACTGTCACCTTTTCATAAAAAATCGGTGCTCACAGTCTTGATTATTTCCTAATTTTCAATTGCATTTTGTTAAATAAAATTTGCACCGAAGGCCACGCATACATTTTTTCAAGCTACCAATAAAACAATTTAAGAAAAGGAGTATGCCATAAAAACGGTTGATGTAATCTAAATTGCACATTATTTGATTTAAGAATGTGTAATTCTATAATTTTGTATAATTTTGACAACATTGATATTTTGAACAACAAACTGTTGCGCTTTTGTAGATATAAGTTTACAATATAGTAAATGATAAAAAAATCTCTTTAAAGCCCTTTATTGATAATATTTTGAGGAATATTCACAACAAAAAAAAAACAAAAACATAAAAAATTGAAGCGTTAGAGGACATCAAAGGAAACCTCTTCCGTCGGACAGGCCGGAAAGATTTTGCAAGCAGTTTTCCACTTAGCCATAAAAACAAAACAGAAATTGATTCTATATAAGATTATCTCGAGAAGTACATACGTTTTAACAAAAATTATCACTTTTAGGTGTAAAATTAGGTTAAAAATTTTTATAACAAATAAAGTTTCGAACTTATCGTAAAATCCGTACGTACTTCTCTAGATAATGTTGTTCCGAAGCTGCATATAAAAGAAATTCAAGTGAATTGACGAAGATCAGTTGAAGTTATCTTTCCGGCCAGTTTGAAAAATGCGGTTTTGAGAAAACACGGTTTAAAGTATTGTGTAACGTTGATGTATAGAATTGTTATATTTTATTATAACCGGCGATGCCTGGACCATATATAATTATCATTTCAAATTAATATGTTCCTCCTCTTGTTTTTTTCTGTTTGATTTTGACGACAGACGAGCCTGTTTTGTAGCATCAGTGCGCAGAAATTATTGCAGTTTGGCTCGATGCTCATACATAATACCTCCATAATCTTCATAAGGCTGGATAATGCATCATTGACAACACATATGGCTATACTTGCTGCAATATCCACAATTACTTTGCTACTTTGAAGTGAAAATGAAAATGAATCACCAGGTGGACAATTCTCGTGCTGCGGCATTTCATCGGTCAGAATGTATTGAGCAGTATCGCCCAGATCTATTTTCTTCATTTTATCAATTGAATCATGATTATGACGAATGGCTAGTCCATCAAAATTCAAAACTCATTTATAGGCTTCTGGGTTAACTGCCATTCTTTTTTTACTATCCTCAGTTGACTTGTAGCCCTTTCTTCTTCTGCTGCTTTCTGCATACTTTTTTGGCAAAGTGCTTCTGTTGCGACAAAAATGGTGCAAACACCTTTATCGTAAAATGAGTGAAAATCTGACTAGAAAGGTCCCTGAATGCGCAAAACTTTTCAATTCCATCTACACCTATTCTTATGCGAATGGCAAGGATACTTCCGCTATTCATTTCATATCCTTTTTGAACAAATGGGCTACTCGGAATGAATGTTTGTTCAAAATTCTCACAAGAAACCACGATTTGAAATCTAAAGTCACGGTTGCAACTTTCGGCCAATTTCGCATTTGATTTGCACGTTTTACACACGACAACTTGTGAAATAGCAGAAAACACAGCAATAAAGTTCAACAGATGATAATTAAACGTCATCCACATCAACGTTGTAATAATCATCAACCGACATTTCTGTTTTGCAGGTGTGGACGGTGGATACGTTATCAGGTAGAGGCGACTCTAGTTCCAAACGATTCAATGCTTGTCATATTAGTTCTATTTGAAAATCTGCAGCTTCCTTTCTACTCCTTTCGATCACAATATACTCCGGGAATGTCAATAATTACTTTTGCTATTTTTTACCAACTAATCAAGAACAACTCACTTTACATCAGACAGCGTATAGGTCTATATGCTGTAAACTCTCACGCTTTTTGCATGTACGCTCAGCTAGACACTTGGCCGTATGTTCATCAAATTATAATATATATCTGATACAGTTGGAAAGACAGCTTCTTTATAACTGAGAATAAATGTGCGTTATAGAAAATAATGCTCCAAACAAGTTTTGTGTAAAGTACTGTTTTCTATCTCTTAAGATAAGTAAAATATCGACCATTGCGACTCTAATGACTGTTTTAACCCTGTATATTAACGAGCCATAATTTCGACAACAGTTTTTACTGTAAACCTGATACTTTAACGCATTATTTACAAAATACAGGTCACCCTGCGCCTGGCTTAGGTGATTGTCTAAAAGTTTTGCTTGAATCGTCATCTAACAATACAAAGTGAAAACCAAAAATTCTGATATCGAAAAGCAAGAAGTGCTAAAGGTGTGATAAGACACCAGTAGGAAAAACCATGCTCAAAGATTTTGCTAGAATAATTATTTTTTTTACGATTAGTTCAAATGATTTTCCAATCAACATCAAATTTTGTATGTTCAAATAACTTTATACACCAGCTGTTCACTTGAAGTGACACATCCTATATAACTTAAAATTTGACTGTAGGTTCAGAGAAACAATTTCCCATAAAACAAAAAAAGCGACAAAAAGAGACTTGTTATCACTTTATGTCTCGCATTAT
Organism: Melinopterus prodromus; assembly: GCA_964023965.1. Lineage (NCBI taxonomy): Eukaryota > Metazoa > Arthropoda > Insecta > Coleoptera > Scarabaeidae > Melinopterus > Melinopterus prodromus. The sequence continues at coordinate 42,308,712 of OZ030395.1, forward strand.
TAACGAATTATAAATTTTAATACTAAAATATATATTATGGTATATTATGGTAAAATGGAAGGTATACAATACAAATGGAAATGTAAAATCAAGTTAAAGGTAGTCAAAATTAGTTGTTAGTTGGTGTTGGTTTTATTAAGATTGAACAAAGGGTCAACGACACTGAATATGCCGATTTTTGCTATTATTTCGTGTTACCTAATCAGTTATTAATTAATTATGAATACTAATTTACATAGATCAGATTGAACTTTACGACTTAAGAATGCTCGTTCGAACAGTGTTAGTTTCATTGCGATATCTCTCAGGGTACTGGAGTCATTAGCATTTTCTATACACGTAACTTCCCATAAGGGGGTTGGAAGCCGGCCGTCCAAATTAAGAACGCAAACTGTCGCATAACACGCAGACATTTCTCTACGGTTGCTATTTCAAGACTCTATAATCGCGATCGGACTTTTTGACATTCCTATAGTTTAAGAAGAAGCTAATCGAATGGTGTTGGTTTTATTAAGATTGAACAAAGGGTCAACGAGATACAGCTTATTGAATATACAGGATGTCCAAAATTATCGGTTCACCATTGGTAACTTTGTTATTAAAGCAGATACAACGTTGGTTAAATAAGCAAACTAGTAGTATTTTATTCGGTTATTAAGAATATGAAAACAAAATAATAATTCAAAATTTGGTTTTCAAAATATTCTTGTGAATATTTTTTTTTAATGTGACTGCATCTTTTTACATAGTTGGAAGAAATTTTAATGAGTAATAACATTAATCGCACTATGCTTAACACTACATAAAAATAAGTAGAAACAAATAGATACATAAGTACTTAACAACAACAGCAACGTATAAAATTGTAAATTAATTGAATACATGTTTTTCACTGTAATAAATGTTCAAAAGTACCACCTTCTTGATCTACGCACTTTTGAGCTTTTTTTTACACTTCGAGTGGCTTTTAAGATTGTTCTGCCGTCGATGTTGTTTAATGCGTTTCTTACCGCTATTTCTAACTCTTCCACATTCTGATGTCTTTCCTGGGAAACTACGTCTTTCACAGAGCCCCAAAGATAAAAATCAAGCGGCGTTAAATCAGGTGACCGAGAAGGACAACGAACTGGCGCGTTTGTTCCTATCCATCGCTGGTCAAAAATTGTATTTAAGTAATTAACAGATTGTATGCTATTATGAGCAGGTGCGCCATCCTGTTGAAAGTAAATGCGGCCGTTTTGAATATTAGGAACATGGTCCAGGAAATCTTCAATAACTGGCGTTAATAATTCAACATAACGTTGTCCGGTTAACGTGCCGTGATAAAAAAATAGGGCCAACAAGTTTAGATCCTATTATGCCGCACCAAACATTTAAACTAAATCGGTTTTGTGGATTACGTGGATCCACTACTACAGGATTTTCTTTACTCCAATAATGCTCATTGTGTTTATTGCGCATACCTGTTTGAAAAGTTAGCTTCATCTGACCACAAAATAAACTTAAAATTATCTCGTCGTTCATTGCAAAAATTTATAAACCAATTAGAGAACACTAATCTTCTTTCTTCATCACCAGCTAATAATGTTTGCACTTTATTCATTTTGTAGGGATGGAATTTATTCTTTTTCAAAATTGCGTGAACAGTGGCTCTTTTTACTTCTAATTCTCTTGCACAGTTTCTGATCGATATTTTAGGGTAAGCTACAAAATGCGGTAGCACATTTGTCTCCGTTTCTTCATCAATAATAAAGAGCATCTTTCTTCTTACTTTAGTAAAAGAATTTTCGTTCTTTCGCAATCTTCGATACAGTCGCAGAAAGTATTGTTGGCTTGGTGCTTGACGATCCGGGAATGTGTGCTGGTATTGTAACAAAGCTTGTGCAGAATTTTTTCTGCAAACCAGATACGCCTCCAGCATATCACACTTTTCCAAATGTGTAAAAGGCATTTTATTTTTCAACAATGAAAATTGTTAATCTATCTTTCTAACAGTTTAATTTGACAGATTTAGGTTTATTTACTTTGTTTCCAAGGAAATTTGTGTATTTCATTATTTGGCACTACATTCAGTCCGGCCTACTTACCTTTTTCCGACAAATATCACAAAATTAAACTGCGCATTACGTGTTTAGTTTCATGTTTAGGGTAATCATGCATTATCAACTTTCTGTTCAAAATTAAATTTTCTTTAAAAATATTTGACAAAATACAGAGTGTTACAATGAAAAAAACATTTTTTCGTAAATATTTCGAAAACCAAATTTTCAATTATTTAGTTGTTACCATAATCTTAATCGCCGAAAAAAATACTACTAGTTTGCTAATTTAACCTACTGTGTAGTTATAATAATAACAAAGTTACCAATGGTGAACCGATAAGTTTAGACACCCGTTATAGTATATTAAGATAAGTTAGTTTCATTGCGATATCTCTCAGGGTACTCGAGTAATTAGCATTTTTCTATACACGTAACTTCCCATAAGGGGGGCTGGAAGCGCTATTTTCGGTATAAAACATATTCACAAAATCACTGCTAATGCAAAATAATCGAACAGGTGTTAAGAGCCATTGTAAAATTTTATCTATACATCATTTATATCGCATGTGACTTTTGATCTACCGTTGAAACCATCTAAATAAATTACTGGACTAAAAAACGCTTAAATAATAAGATACCAATATACCTGTGAAATTTGTATGGTGAGAAGAAATCTGGATTGAGATGCCCATGTTCATAGAATTTGCTATATTTGCTGGTAGATATAATAAACTTCTCAAATTTATCCTTGGCTTTCTGGAGATCATGCTTGCACAGTCTTATATAGTTCTCAACCAATCTTTGATCTGTAAACAGCAAAACAAAATTTCAAGATATTTTCTAAAACGAATGAAGTACAGAGGAAGACATGAGAAGCAGCAGTCGGATAAAACGGATTAGATTTACGAAGAAATAAAACTAAGACGTACCAACAACACTCGGTAAATGATCCTCACACTTAAGCCAATCGTAGAACAATTTCACGTAATGTTTCAACTTTTTATCGTCTTCTTTTAATTCCCTCTTAATGTTTTTGATTTGTTTTTCATTCGGCTGAACTAGTACTGAAGACATCATAACTTATTTTTGTCGACTAGGGCACTGCGAAGTTGTTGTTAAACTGGTAACGTATTGGCCGATGGAATATTTATCATATAATATATATTTACAATAGTGAATGTAAAATTTTAATTTTGTTCTCCTAATGTGTAAGTCTAATGTGCAAGTAAACCAAATAACTAATTAGTCGGGCTGGAGTTGAACGCGCCTAACTGATTATAGCAAACAAGATGATTATTATCAGTATGGAAAACACGTGACACAAACAATTACGACAAACTAATAAGTTAATTATATACTAGAAATATTTCTAATGATAAAACTATCATTTCTACTGTTAGTCTAGTCAATTTAAAGGCAAAATTATTGAACATAATAAATAAAACAATCGCCTATGAACAAAGTACCAACTAATAGTATCAGAAAATTTCAAATCATATCGAAATGTTTACTGCATGTTTGATGATGTTATTAGCAGTGATTACGTGATTAATAATGAATGATTCACAATAACATTGATGAGTTCAACTCAACTCAACCAATTTAAAAATTTAAACAAATTTTAAATATTGTAACACAAATATTATACATTTTTCAGAAAATGTTGTTCTTCAAACCTTCTGGATTGTCTTAAACCTAAAATGCAAATTCTTATATAAATTGAGATGAGAGCGTAATATTCAAACCAGATTAGATCTTTAGACTGTGTTATTCACTTGAATCAGCCACTATTCACAAGCGGTTACAAAGATATTACAATATGTAGACAACTCCATATACATTGATGTCATAGATAAGAATATCTTACTACAATTATAATTATTATCGTAACACGACAATACTATATGTATCATCTCCTTTCCTTAATTAATAGTAAAAATAATAATAATAATAATCAGTACCTCGTAGTTAATAAACATAAATTCATGTATGGAACTACAACTAATATAATTATCAAAATCAACTTGACAATATTTTGGAGACTGTGGCGAACTTAATAATAAAATTATAAACCCCTAACCACAACAAGTATTTTAGATAATAATAATATTTTAGATTAATAACTCATTGGAGTTTATCAATAAGGTTAACAATGTAAAATTAGAGGATGGCGAATTGTTGATTTCATTTGATGTTGCTTCACTGTTTCCTAGTGTGCCTATTCCGGAAACTTTGGAGTTTCTTAGGGAATTATTGAGCAATAACAACTTTGACCCGTCAGAAATAGATGAATATGTAAGATTGCCTGCCCTTTGTATGTCTCAAAATTGTTTTCAAATAAACGGAAAGTTTTTTGAACAACTTGAGGGAACTGCAATGGGTAACTGTCTCTCACCTTTTATTGCCAACTTGTTCGTGAGCAGATTTGAAACTAATGTAAAGTCTATAGCACCATATTTCCCTAAGACTTGGGTTAGGTATGTCGACGATATTTTTGCCATTTTTGACACCAAGAAGTGCAGTATTCAAGATTTTCTTCTCGTTTTGAATTCTAAATTCAACACCATTGACTTTACTGTAGAACAAGAAGTTAACGGCCAACTTCCATTTTTAGATACTCTGGTAGTCAGGAATAGCAAAAATATAATAGAAATTGACGTGTATCGGAAAGATACTAACACAATCAGGTTTATCCCTAATGATTCGCAGCATCTTATTCAACAAAAATTGTTATTATTAGTTGTTTAGTAAATAGGTTATTGAAATTTCCATTGTCCGCAGATAGATATCAGCAAGAATTATTGTTTATTAAGAATGTTGTCATACATAATGGGTACCCTGAGAAAATAGTTGATAGAATGATTAAGAAGCAGAATCAAAAAATGTATGTAAATCAAATATCTACTTTAAATACTTTGTCTGTAGAAAAGAAGAAATATGTTAAAATACCGTTCGATTGTGCATATACAAGGGGTTTGAGAAGTATTTTTACATCACAAAATCTCTGTATAGCATATTCGACTCATAATTCGACTCATAAAAACCTTCTTGGAAACCCAAAGGATGTAGATGTACTTGATAAATCTGGCATACATTGTATCAAATGTCATGACTGAAAAAGAATACGTAGGCCAGACTAGAAGAAGAATTTTAACTAGGTTCAAAGAACATGTAGCTCATTTTAAATATAATCGTTTTGAAAAATCTAGTGTGGCTCAACATATTTTAGACACAGGTCATAAAGTAGTTGTAGATGACTTAAAACTTGTAAAAGCTGTGTCAAATAATAGGGAACTAAACAGCTTGGAAAGTATCTTTATTCACTTGAATAGAGATAAATTAATAAATTCAGACAGGGGTCCTATACCTAGTTCGCCATTGTTTGACCTGCTTTAATTAAAACTTATTTTTTACGCTTCAATGATCAAAATTCACTGAGGTGTGACCAACAAATGGGTATATATAGGGTAATTTTTAACATGGACGTCACTTCCATTAGTGATTTGCTTGGGCAATATCCAGTAAAGATACTATGAAGTGCTAATCTCTCTTTTCCTCTTTTTAGGTTCTACTGAAGATGGCAACATAGTTGCTGAAATACGTATTTAGGTTTCTAAAATACTCGTTGTGGTTAGGGGTTTATAATTTTATTAACTAATATAATTATCAAAATCAACTTGATAAATGATAACAGTGTGGAGGTTTATAATTTTATTTAATTACATTACTATAATAAATCTTTCCTTTGTGACGTGTATCATTTAATCTTTTTTTGTGTCTGGATATTAATAATTGCGATTGTGCGTAACTATATTATAAACTGAAGCATTTCTAAATATTTTCTTAAGTAACCCTTTTACAGTTTGTAATTGTATTATTATATTGTAGATGGTGAAATGACCTAGTTATATGTTTAAAATTCCACTCTTTTGCAAATTGTTGAAATGATTTACTTGTCAATTCAGTACTCAGTTATGTCTGACACTTCAGACATAAAAATTTTACGTAAACCGTCTCACAACAATGCATTTTAATTTTATTATCACATTTTCTGATGTTTTGTTAGGTTTAAGTGGTTCAATTTCCGTATATTTGACATAATACTCCACTAGAATGAATAGCTCTCACCATTTATTTCAAATATGTCTAATCCTAACTTGAACAATTCTTTGTTCTTTGGTATATCATAAGGAATTATCGGTTCAGCTTTGTTTGAATTTGAGAAAGTTGCACATGTGCTACAGATTTTAACATAATTCTCAATGTCTTTATTTTAGTTTGTGACCAGAATATTATGCAATAATTTGCACGGAATTTGAATACCTTTATTATTAATACCAAATATCCTGTGTGGACGTATCCGAAAATTAGGTCTCTCATATTCTTAAATTTTAATTTCTTTGCGCTTTATACGCCAAATTATTAATTACGGTAAGTTCGTGTTTGAATTAGTAGTAAAATTTAACTTTTTCGGTAATCTTTTTCAAACAACTTAGCCAACCTTCTGAAATATATTATTTAACTAATTTTAAAGTTTCGTGATTTTTGGTTTCGACTTGCAACTCATAAAATTTTTCATTAGTTATAATATCTATACCCTATTCACGATAAGAACATAGTAGTGGGGGGTGGAAACTGAGCCCGATTTACACTGAAGCAATATGCTGTCAAGAGCGGCAAATAGAAAGGTTATGTCACGACAATGGTGTTTGGAAATTAATTTCGGATGATAGTTAAAAGATGTTTGACAAACGGGAATTAATTTCACTACTAATGTAGTTGTGCGTACGAGTACCTGCGTCGATTTTCTGATATACACGGTTATAACCTAAAGTTGGATAAAATAAATATAACCTATAAATTTATTGGTTGTATAGAAGAGTGCAACGTGATAGAAGCTTGTATATTTGCATTTTTCATATTGTTTACATAATGTAATTGATTTGAATCGATTTTTAGTTGAAAATAAATTCGAAAGACTACAATTTATTCCGAACACAACGAAAATCTGACGCAAATGACATGACGTTTCAAAATTCAAGTTAGATACATTCTTCTTTACCGACATTTCATTTGACAATTCAGTTGTTGGCGCGTGTTGGCTGGTGTAAACTTGGTTCAACTTTCAGCCAATCACAAGCCGCAAATTATAGCCCTATCTTATTCAACGCTTTATTCTTAAAGTGAATAGACTATAGTACCCAGTATCTAGTATCCAATAATTACTAGATGTTTTCCTGGTTTATATTCTATTTGACAATCGTATCTTTGCTAATGTTTGGAAATAATGTTTAACGCTCGAGCGTTAAACAGTCTCATTCATTAATCGCTCTTTTAATATACCTGTTGGTTAAATAACTATAAACATAAATGATTTATTAGGTAGCCTATAATTGATACTTCATCATCCTAGCTCTTCTAATAACGGAATTGCTGGCATTGCATAATATAGCAATAAAATGCGTCAACCACTAATCCGATCATTTAACAAACGTGCACATTAAAAGCTATCATTCCGCAGGTGATTTGAAATCTATGGCTTATTTCCGGAGTAATTAATTGCTAAAGTTAAACGAATGAAACTTACGGGGCAAAAACAGCGCCAATTCTTCTTAATCAAAAATCGGGGTAACGAGTTGTAGCATATTAATCAAGGACAGCATCGGAATTGATTCAAGCTTTTTCGCCCCTAGATTAGCGAGAAAATCGACGTTAAAAGAGGGGACATAATATGAGACCACAAAAGAGTAAAGTATTTTAAAAGCCATGCAAAATGTTACCTAAAAGAAGTGTTTATAAATATTGGAATGTATTAATGAGTTAAGAATAAAGTAGCGTTATTTTAAGAAAAAATAAGTATTATTAACAAGACAACACAATTTAACATAACGTTCAACGTGGCCACTTCCATTTCCAATGCACTATATTATTCGCATTTTTATCTCCCTATATCATACATCTTATGTATGAAAAATTCGTCCATGCAATTTTCGTTGAAATTTTTTAAATGATGGACGTTTCCAAATCAATATTTTTCATACCATTCCTATGGCGTTAGACAGAAATTGCATGCTTTTTCTGCGTCTGTTCTTACATTTTAAGCGATGAGTCACTCAGTTCTCGTGAGATACACTATAGTAGTAGTGCGTTCACCTCTTTCAACATCACTTTGCGTATTTTTCAAAATAAACGTAATTAAATCTTAAATTGTTTCCATCTTTTAGACAACATCCGGTTTATGCAACGTGGAATGTGACTGTAATTTGATGAATTCTAATATTTCTAATTTTTTTTTTGGCTCCCTGCATAAATTTACAAAGTGAAGGTAGTTTACTATTATGTCATTTTCATCATTTTAGCAACACTAGGTATATACAACAGAGAAGGTGATTATAATTTCGCATTTAATGACCTCTAATATTTCTAATACTTTTTTCAAATAGCATTTTTATATAGCTTTGAACACAAAAGTACTTTACTCTTAAGTCTTTTTCATATTTTGGGTAACACCCGGTACATGCAAGCAGATACTTACATTGCAATGTTTTCGTTTTATGTTAAACACAAACCAAAAAATTCTATTTAGTCCAAAAATATCATTATTTTATTTTTTTGTAGGAAATTGATACTTTGTTGCAATTTAATAACTTTTACGGGAACATGTAAAAGCAACTGCAGATTCTACACTGGTTATAAATTAAATATCTCGCTAATGACAACTGATTCAAGGATGCTCGGTTTGTAAAATAGGAAACAAAAACATACCATAGCCAACGTATAATTATTGCTTATTAATTCTGTACAATCCACAACTATAACATCTGTACTGCAGGCATATTTATAGTAGTTACATACTAGTTGTCAATTAGTGAAGGTAGTTAATAACGCAGTTAATTAATACTTAACATGCGATGTAATTGCAAAATTAGGAGTGTAGGTACTTTTATTTCTATTTAAATTATTTTTTTTAGTTACGTTCATCTATCCATTAAATATTAACATAAAAATGCTCGATTTTTTGCTATCTATATTGATACTTGTCGATATCTTTGTTGTTTGTTAAATCAGACGAATGTCATTTGCACGTTCATGAGGCATTTTTTCGATTAGAATTCAGTGGAATTCCCAGATTTTTAATATCTCTAATAGGTTTGTAGATATAACGCAGTGTTTTTTTAAATAGTAACCATAGTGGCTATGACTGAAATAAATAGAGCCTTTTTTCCTCTTTTCAACGATACATAACAACGGTCCAAAATATTCCAAAAGGAACGTTTTATTGAATAACATGAAATTAGTATATATCAGAGAAATTATAATTATTGTCTTCGAGATTTCTCCGAGTGGGCGTATGCCACTAGTGGTTTGACACTAGTACGTGCAAATATCATTCGTCTAATTTAAAGATATCGACAAGTATCAAAATAGCGAAAAATCGAGTTTTGTGTTATAACTCGAAAACAAACGACGATAGCTAATTTTTGTTTTCACCATTGAGTTTCTCTCAAAAAAAGACGACACAACACCTTACTGATTTTTCGATATCTCTTATAGTTACCGAGATCTCCTATAGTAACAGCGAATTTGGCCCACCCCAGTACTTGTACGAATTTTGTCCAAATTCTGACACGACTATCGGAATTACGGACATCAGTAATCCATAATTATTACACTAGCAGCAGAGAGTAGTAGCGATTTTGGCATTAATATGCTACCTTAGGAGATAACAGTTGAACTCATACCATTTAAAAATAAACATCCATTAAAAAAATTTAAAATATTATTATTCTGGCCTGAAACACCGAAATAGAGTAAAAAGAAACTGTTCTGTAACATTATTATGTAATGCTTGGAGAAAATATTTGTTAATAAAAAGTAGAAAGCAAAAAAATATCATTCTCGAGAAATAAGAAAGGAAACGAAAAAGGAAAACACTAATAATTCCTGATGCAAGAAACATAAAAGTACAGATCAGGGAGAGAGGACAGATTGAAGCAAACCAAGGACTTATTTTATTCTGATGAAACACAGTAAAAATGGTAAAACATAAATAAAAAAAATTGACTTATTGAATTCTACAGTTACAAATGTAACACAATTTCCTTAACCTGTCTGAATTTGGGGCGTTTACCTTCCGACGATGGCCACAAGTGCCAATAAAACTACATTAGGAAAAGACCAGCTCTTTTTTTATATACTAAATCATTTCGATTGATGTAAAATGGAGGAATTCATCACTAGTATCTAACATTAAATAATTAATAATATAATAATATAAATTAATTATATATAAATTAATAATATAAAAGCCATATTCTGATACACCATCATCCAGAACAAAAACAAAAAAATATGTTGTACTCTTTTTTTTTCAAGGTTAAAACCTAATATGCCCGTGCTATAAATAACAAATGTACAACTAATTAGACGCAGGGTCTCGGCTCGATGTATATTATCATTGTTAGTATTAGATTAAAATATATCATTTTCTATAAGAAGAGCACTTGCCTTAAAAAAGTTTATTGTAAAAAATATGACTATAGCACATAATTTGACGAGCTGATCATTATGGATATAGATTTCAAGCTTGCCATTTATAGTTTTTTTAATTATCGAATATTCTTTTAGCCGTGCATTATGTTCTTATAGAGTTTTAATTTGTATTGCTCATTTATTTATTTAAGTGTTTAAATATATTATAAAAGAATCATTTACATTTACAACCTCGCAAGCTATTGTAAATAGTTTTTTGTTGTTATAAACACTGTTTAAATTAATTAATTTAATCCACATTTATTTTTTAATGCACAAGTCACTTTATATGATTCTTCACGGTCATATATTTTATGAATTGTTTAAAAAATTACTTTTATATATTGCTAGTTTAAATTGTAGTGCATCCAAAGCAATATGGGATCAGAGTTGACAATAAACAACACTTACCAACATTATTGGGTAAATATTCCTCACACTTAAGCCAATCACGGAATAGTTGCACGTAATGTTGCAGTTTCTCATCTTCTTCGTTTAACTCATTCTTGATGTTCTTAAGTTGACCTTCGGTTGGTTGAACAAGTATTACAGACATGACAACTAATTTTTGTCGACGAGAACAGTTCCAGTATTATTGTTAAACTGGTAACTGTAAGAATAAAGTAGAGAAATATATACAGATTGGAGTACGGAACAAAAACGGACGTTCGTTTGTAATGATAATACAAAAACGTTAGAGGTCAAATTTTTTGCATGTGTTTGTTCTAACAAAAAATAAATTATCTTAGCTCGTGCCTTGTGTAAGGTGGTCTGAATTTATTTGATGCAAAGCGCGACCGTTGGGGGGGGGGGGGGGCGTAGTGATTAAAACCATCGCATACTAACGTCATCGCAAAAGTTGAAAATGAACCAATTCTACGGTTTAGATAATTGTCAATGAAAAAACATTAATTGTATTTTGAATATTATTACCGCGGAGGAGTTAGCCATAACGATATCCATAACTTTTTTTATCGATTTTTACTTTATCATACGCAGTATGCTAAAGTATTGTAATCATGCCGAAAAAAAAAATTGAGATTTTAGCGGAAATAGGTCTTTTTGGGTCCCCTGAACATTTTTGACCAAGGTACAAAAAAATGTCTGTGTGTGTGTGTGTGTGTGTGTGTGTCTGTGCGTATGTATGTCTGTGTGTAAACGATTTTTGTGGCGACGATTCCGGAGAAACTACTAAAGGTATCGGAACGAAAGTTCATATTTAGAAGTTTTGTTACCAAACTTAGAGCTGAAAAGCTTTTGGTTGAAAGGGGTCCAAAGGAACTGGTACTTTATTCTAAGCCTTTTTGAAAGATTTTGCAAATGAGCCGCCATTTCTGTAATTTCGACAAAATAGTTAAATAATAAATTAAAGGAGAGGAAATTTTGAATAATTTATGCCTATGATATTTTTTGGTAAAATTAATAGTTTAGCTTTAAGAGCAAATTCTATTTGATCGAGATCAGTCGCATCTGCATTGATATGAAACTTCAAAGTAGCCTGGATTTGACAAATATTTTTTTGTGCTGTCACCACAGAAATGTCTATGGCTGTCACACTCGAAAACAGCTGATTTCATCAGAGGTTGGAGAACCGCTATGGAACGTTGCCGCTCTACTGCGGCAAAGTAGAAAATACAAAATTCACAAAAATAAGATCGCCAATTTGATTGTTTGTTGATAAGAAATATCAACCCGTTGTTATCTAATTGTAAAAACGATAATTGAGAAAATTGTAAATAAAGTATAGCGATGAGTATAGTTACGTTTTAGTATGTTGGTACAGATGTGACATCTACAGTGTCATGAACGAATATAAATCTGTTAGAATTTGATTTAGCTTTTTAAACTTGACGTTTCGTAGAAGTGGTATCAACCTAACATTTCCTATCCAGAAATATAACCATTTTTAATTTTTTGTAATTACGTATTTCTCAAAAAGCAACACAAAAAACGTTGATGTCACTCCTGCCGAAAACTACATAGCGCGACTCGCTCACATGCGACGGCGACGCTTCGCCTTCGGTGACGCGCCGCATCACCGGTCGCCGCGCTATTCCGTACTTTCGGCACTTGTGACATAAATAACTATTATTCTAATGACGTAGTGTAGGTAGTGTCAAGTGCTGATGCTTTCACAATACCTACGATTTATCTCAATAAAATAGATTCTCATGCAGCTAAACTATTAATTTTATATATTGTATGATAAAGTCATGTGCCTGGCCACATCAGATTTTTTTAATAAAATATATACCAAGCGATAGAGCTGTTCAAGTAGTATACGCCAGAGTTTTGCACCGAAAGTTCAATAATAATAAGAGCGCCCGACGTTTATATAAACAATTGCAAATTCCTCCGTTCACCGACACCATAGAGAATCGACGTCAACCAATTCGTCACAGGAAATTCTGCATCCGACGACGGTATTAACAGGATACTACCCTTAAGACATCCTACCCTAATCCTTCTGTAAAATGAGAAATTGCTGCGCAATTCGCCAGGTCAATGCTATAAATATTTATAACTTTTACAAATATTGTTGCATAACTTTCCTTCATACATCAAATTGTAGGTGATTGCAAGGGCTAGCCACCCTCGAACGCTTGGAGTTTAGCACAGTTGCTAACAACCCCTAAATGGCGATAGTACGTAACAACCACAATAGTGAAAATTCGCCGGCCGCCAGAGATAATTGTTTATAATTTTTAGATATATCATTACTTAACAGTCTTTCATACATCAAATTGTAGGTAATTACAAGGGCTAGCCACCCTGCTACTCTCGGAGTTTTGCACAGTTGCTAACAACCCCTAAATGCAGATAGTATGTAACCATTCATATAGTAGAAATAGATATAGATCAAAATTTATAACTTAATTACAAATATTGTTGCATAACTTTTGCTCATCGTCAAATTGTAAGTAATTAGAATGGCACCCTCATACGCTCGGAGTTTTGCACCGTTGCTAACAACCCCTAAATGACGATCGTATTTAACTATTTACATTTGCTGGCAGCCGCAGATAAATGTTTATACTTTCGTCATTTAGGGGTTGTCAGCAGCGGTGCAAAATTCGAGCGTTCGAGGGTGGCTAGCCCTTCTAATTAGCTACTAACTATCTGATATGATTCTTATGCAATAATAGTAAAAGTTATAAACTATTATCTCTGGCTGCCGGCGAATTTGTACTATATTGGTGGTTACGTACTATCGCCATTTAGGGGTTGTTAGCAACTGTGCAAAACTGCGAGCGTTCGAGTGTGGCTAGCCCTTGTCAGTACCTACAATTTGATGTATGAAGGAACGTTGTGCAATCATATATGTAAAAGTTATAAACAATTATCTCTGGCTGCCGGCGAATTTTTACTATATTGGTGGTTACGTACTATCGCCATTTAGGGGTTGTTAGCAACTGTGCAAAACTGCGAGCGTTCGAGTGTAGCTAGCCCTTGTAAATACCTACAAATTTATGTATGAAGGAAAGTTGTGCAATCATATATGTAAAAGTTATAAACAATTATCTCTGGCTGCCGGCGAATTTTTACTATATTGGTGGTTACGTACTATCGCCATTTAAGGGTTGTTAGCAACTGTGCAAAACTGCGAGCGTTCGAGTGTGGCTAGCCCTTGTAAGTACCTACAATTTGATGTATGAAGGAAAGTTGTGCAATCATATATGTAAAAGTTAGAAACAATTATCTCTGGCTGCCGGCGAATTTTTACTATATTGGTGGTTACGTACTATCGCCATTTAGGGGTTGTTAGCAACTGTGCAAAACTGCGAGCGTTCGAGTGTGGCTAGCCCTTGTAAATACCTACCTACAATTTGATGTATGAAGGAAAGTTGTGCAATCATATATGTAAAAGTTATAAACAATTATCTCTGGCTGCCGGCGAATTTGTACTATATTGGTGGTTACGTACTATCGCCTATTTAGTGGTTGTTAGCAACTGTGCAAAACTGCGAGCGTTCGAGTGTGGCTAGCCCTTGTAAATACCTACAATTTGATGTATGAAGGAAAGTTGTGCAATCATATATGTAAAAGTTATAAACAATTATCTCTGGCTGCCGGCGAATTTGTACTATATTGGTGGTTACGTACTATCGCCTATTTAGTGGTTGGTAGCAACTGTGCAAAACTGCGAGCGTTCGAGTGTGGCTAGCCCTTGTAAATACCTACAATTTGATGTATGAAGGAAAGTTGTGCAATCATATATGTAAAAGTTATAAACAATTATCTCTGGCTGCCGACGAATTTGTACTATATTGGTGGTTACGTACTATCGCCATTTTGGGGTTGTTAGCAACTGTGCAAAACTGCGAGCGTTCGAGTGTGGCTAGCCCTTGTAAATACCTACAATTTGATGTATGAAGGAAAGTTGTGCAATCATATATGTAAAATTTATAAACAATTATCTCTGGCTGCCGGCGAATTTTTACTATATTGGTGGTTACGTACTATCGCCTATTTAGGGGTTGTTAGCAACTGTGCAAAACTGCGAGCGTTCGAGTGTGGCTAGCCCTTGTAAATACCTACAATTTGATGTATGAAGGAAAGTTGTGCAATCATATATGTAAAAGTTATAAACAATTATCTCTGGCTGCCGGCGAATTTGTACTATTTTGGTGGTTACGTACTATCGCCTATTTAGTGGTTGGTAGCAACTGTGCAAAACTGCGAGCGTTCGAGTGTGGCTAGCCCTTGTAAATACCTACAATTTGATGTATGAAGGAAAGTTGTGCAATCATATATGTAAAAGTTATAAACAATTATCTCTGGCTGCCGACGAATTTGTACTATATTGGTGGTTACGTACTATCGCCTATTTAGGGGTTTTTAGCAACTGTGCAAAACTGCGAGCGTTCGAGTGTGGCTAGCCCTTGTAAATACCTACAATTTGATGTATGAAGGAAAGTTGTGCAATCATATATGTAAAAGTTATAAACAATTATCTCTGGCTGCCGGCGAATTTGTACTATATTGGTGGTTACGTACTATCGCCATTTAGGGCTTGTTAGCAACTGTGCAAAACTGCGAGCGTTCGAGTGTGGCTAGCCCTTGTAAATACCTACAATTTGATGTATGAAGGAAAGTTGTGCAATCATATATGTAAAAGTTATAAACAATTATCTCTGGCTGCCGGCGAATTTGTACTATATTGGTGGTTACGTACTATCGCCTATTTAGTGGTTGGTAGCAACTGTGCAAAACTGCGAGCGTTCGAGTGTGGCTAGCCCTTGTAAATACCTACAATTTGATGTATGAAGGAAAATTGTGCAATCATATATGTAAAAGTTATAAACAATTATCTCTGGCTGCCGACGAATTTGTACTATATTGGTGGTTACGTACTATCGCCATTTTGGGGTTGTTAGCAACTGTGCAAAACTGCGAGCGTTCGAGTGTGGCTAGCCCTTGTAAATACCTACAATTTGATGTATGAAGGAAAGTTGTGCAATCATATATGTAAAATTTATAAACAATTATCTCTGGCTGCCGGCGAATTTTTACTATATTGGTGGTTACGTACTATCGCCTATTTAGGGGTTGTTAGCAACTGTGCAAAACTGCGAGCGTTCGAGTGTGGCTAGCCCTTGTAAATACCTACAATTTGATGTATGAAGGAAAGTTGTGCAATCATATATGTAAAAGTTATAAACAATTATCTCTGGCTGCCGGCGAATTTGTACTATTTTGGTGGTTACGTACTATCGCCTATTTAGTGGTTGGTAGCAACTGTGCAAAACTGCGAGCGTTCGAGTGTGGCTAGCCCTTGTAAATACCTACAATTTGATGTATGAAGGAAAGTTGTGCAATCATATATGTAAAAGTTATAAAGAATTATCTCTGGCTGCCGACGAATTTGTACTATATTGGTGGTTACGTACTATCGCCTATTTAGGGGTTTTTAGCAACTGTGCAAAACTGCGAGCGTTCGAGTGTGGCTAGCCCTTGTAAATACCTACAATTTGATGTATGAAGGAAAGTTGTGCAATCATATATGTAAAAGTTATAAACAATTATCTCTGGCTGCCGGCGAATTTGTACTATATTGGTGGTTACGTACTATCGCCATTTAGGGCTTGTTAGCAACTGTGCAAAACTGCGAGCGTTTGAGGGTGGCTAGCCCTTGTAAATACCTACAATTTGATGTATGAAAGAAAGTTATGCAATAATAATTGTAAAAGTTATAGACAATTATCTCTGGCTGCCGGCAAATTTTTACTATATTGGTGGTAAAGGTTATTTCGTTATCGTTTGTTCATTAATAATTCCACATATAGGCCAGTCAGTCTCTAGCTATTAGGGATAAAAGTAATTTTCCCTTTAATGATAGAAACTCCTACCGATTTGCACGTGTACTTCCAATTTTGACCGCAAATTGTTTAAGTTAATTTTAAACTATCAAACATTAGTGCCATCTCCAAAAGTACTACTGTTACTAATAGTCCAGTCATTACGTTGGAACGGGTTAGAAATGCAAATGAACCGCACAGTGGCGAAAATACCCGAAAACCTGGCCAAAACCCAATTTAACCCTTCAGCCGCGGGAAACACGATTTCCCCGTTCATTTTCCCGCATTTTCCCCGTTGCCGCGGCAGGAGGGTTGTTAATGAAAATGCTGCAATTGTCAAAAATCCACTTCAGTTACGAATAAAAGGTACCAATGCATTTGTAGAACACAAGAAAACTTGATTTTTAGTTGCGAGTACTTCGTAAAATGACCCCCAAGGTCGACTTGTTGCGCGGGAGAATTATTCTTTACTGAAAGTACAATAATTCAATACTGCCTTCAAGTACAATTTTCTTTGTACTCATGGTTATGTGAATATTTTCTTACAATGGACATTCTTCCCGGAGGTTTGTATTTACTTAATGCACATTAATAATAATGAATAAGATAAAGCATTTCGTTATAAACTTATAATTTGTATTAGAAAATAGCTGGTTCGTATTTTTAGTAGTCGTTGCGTTTATTTGACTCTAAGTAGTGACAAAGTTACATATTCCACTTAATCCTGCCGAATGGTGCATACTACAAGATAGGTACCTAGTACCTTTAGTTTTCAGATAGTACGAAAATGTCATCCGACTTCATACGATTTTATATGAAATGCAATATATTTCTATGGAGTTGCAAACTGATATACATCGCAGTATCAACCAGGCGCGGCGACCGTATAATGAGGCAAAATTCACCTTCTTGCGCTATTATAAAATATGCATTAAATATGTGGACAAAGGATTTTTTGGGGTCACTGCCTTTTTTTTCAAATTCAAAATGGCGGTCTCAATATGGCGGCCAAAAACTCGCGAATTCGTGCGAAACTTGCCTCCTGTGATACCTCACGCCCCGTGATCCCAAATATGTCCGATTTAAAGAATTCAAAATGGCGGATTAAATATGGCGACCATAAATGTGAAAGCTATCGATTTGCATGAAATTTATTTCCTACCATAATTCAAGCTCCCTTATACCAAATCTCATGGCATCTTTTGTAAATTGAGATTGATTCAATATGACGGACCCAAAATCTAAATATATTCAGATTCTCATGAAAATTTTTTCCTGTGACATTTAAGGATCTCTAAACCAAAATTTGTTGGCAGATTTTTTTAAATTCAGAATGGCGGATTTAATATTGCAAACCAAAGTCTGGAAACTGTCTGATTTAATTGAAACTTATTTCCTGTGATATTTGAAGCTGTCGATTTCAAATCTGATGTAATATTTTCAACAGAATTTACAGGCTGATAAATCGAATTAAATTTACTTTTTTAAGCATGTAGAAAAAGAAAGGTAATTTGTCGGGCAAAAAAAAAAACTTTGGAAAAACGCACAATAGTACAATAGTATCTGTCGCGGCGCAATCTACATGTAATGTTGGTTGCTTACGGACCAGGGTTAATTTGGGCATATTCCTTGTGTGTCCCCCTCTTTGACCTAGGCCTGAGTTTTCCGGTTTTCCCACCACTCCGACGGAAGAAGAAGGAAGTGCGATAGAGTCTTCAGCGAGAGTTTGAATGCGTATGATCGCCCCAAAACCCGAATATCGAAGGATTTGCCCGCGTGTGAACGCCCCAAAAGTGTATTACGTGAACAGAGTTAGCGCACCTTGGCGCCCCATTAATATTGTGTGTGTTATTCATTGTCGTGCAACAGTGCACCCCATCATTGTGTTAGAGAAGAAATCCACCCGAATTGACGCGACGTGTACCTGCGAACAGCCATTTGATCAAAAGCACCTAGAGGACGTCGGTAAGTGGTTCTCCCATTTTACCAAGCCTTAAGTGTATAACCAAATTCAGTATCCCATCAAACTGCCCGAACATTCTGGTCCGTCGAGTCGCGGATGGTTGTTTACCAGGTTTACGTTGCTTAATTTCAATTCATTTATTCGTGGTAATTTTCAGATTTGGTTTGGATAGCATATGTGCCTTGAGTTTCCGTGTTTTTTGCACACAACCCGCTCTAGTCTGGATCTTGATTTTGAACCCGCCCCTTTTGAAAATGTTGTCGCGCGCCGATGTAGAGCGTCTGCAGCTCCACCTAGCGGAGTTACGGCTCAGTCGGGCTGAATCTCTCGTGGATGTTCAGACAACTAGCGAGTTGATAGAATCGACGACGCAAACCGGTCCGCGTTCGTTGTTTTTGGCCCGTTGTAAGAACTTGGATTTGTCGTTTGATCAATTCACCCGTACTCACGCGGATATACGCAGTACTTGTGTAAAGTTAGGGAAAATAGATGAGTATAAGGATGACGTTGCAAAGGCCGAAGAATATAAAACCGCGTATTATGGCATTGTATCCGCGAAAACGGAGCTGGAAAAGGAGTCAAGCGCCGCCGCTCTCGCGTCTAATTCGAATGCCGCCGCCAGCGCGCCTTATCGCCCAATTAGATTACCAGATTTGCAATTGCCGACGTTCGATGGCACCCTCAAAGGTTGGCAATATTTCTACGACACCTTTTCTTCGCTAATTCACGCGAACTCTAGTTTATCGGATATCGATAAATTTCACTATTTGGTACTGTCCACTCGGGGCACTGCTAATAGTGTGGTTAGTTCTCTGCCATTGACTGCTGCCAATTATAGTACCGCCTGGAATTCTCTCGTGGAGAGATACAATGACACTCGCGTTTTATCCCTGCATTATTTGGATTCAATTTTCGGTTTGAGACCATTAACAGATAGTTCATATGAGAGTTTGCAATCGTTTTATAATGCGGCCAACGATAATATTATCGCGCTAAGCAACTCTAGGGTTCCGGATTTATCGGATTTCATTCTGCTGTCATTGTTATTAAGACGTGTGGATTGCTCAATGCGGGAAAACTTTGAATTACGTTTCGGGAAGAAGCAATTCCCCACTGTTAAGGATTTTTTGGGTTTTTTGCGTGAAAGGTGTCAAGCGTTGGAAATGTCCCACTCTCATATGACACCCCGTCAAAGTTTGAAGCACAAGGTCGCCTCCACTAGCCCTAAACGCTCCCTTTACTCCGCGGAGAACACCATGACGTGTCCGCGTTGTAACGGCCCTCACCGTCTGTCAAATTGTGGAAAATTCTTGGCGTTGAACCATCGTGAAAGGCGCGACTTTGTAAAAACAAACCGGTTGTGTTTCAATTGCTTCGCGAGTTCCCATATGATCAAGGATTGTCAATCTAGATATAGTTGTAAGGTTTGCAGTGGCAAGCATCACTCCCTATTGCATTTTGATACCAGCCAGCATCGAGCTCCCAATTCCGCTCCCGATGGAGTCCCCTCTGATCGTTCGCCAGAGGCTCCCCTCTCTGTGCCTCACTCTCTATCATGTTCCACGCCCGCTACCGTTTTGCTTGGTACAGCAAGCGCCCTCATTAGGGATGGTCATGGGAATTACCAAACAATTAGATTGGTTGTGGATTCGGGATCCCAGCTGTCATTTATTACGGTCAACTGCGCTAGACGTTTGCAATTAACTGTCGATCCTAAGAGCACGCCTATTTCAGGACTAGGAAATTCTAATATCTCGTGGACGAAAGGGAAAGTGTTCTGTGAATTACAGTCTCCGCGAGACCCTCGTCTTATTTTGTCCACTTGCGCGGTAATTCTGCCCCAGATCACATCTGATCTCCCGAATTCTCGCTTGCCGCCACGCCTACGTTGCGAATTACAGCATGTTTTACTCGCAGATCCCGACTTTGATTGCCCCGGCCCCATTGATTTTTTGTTAGGAGCTGATTTGTTCCCCCAGATTCTACGAGGTGGAGAGTCTTTGTCTCTTTCTTGTGGATTGTCGGGAATTGGTACGGTTTTTGGTTGGATCCTCTTAGGAAAATTTAAGGATAGCCCCTCTTCATCGGAGTCAGCAACCTCCTTGATAGGACTTGATCGTTTGCAGCTGGATTTGAGACAGTTCTGGGAACTGGAGGAGCCACACACGGCTATTCTTGGCAATCCTGACGACATTGAAGTCGAAGAACATTTTGTTAAAACTCATTATCGCACCAAAGAAGGTCGCTATGTAGTTTCTCTGCCCTTTAAAAAGGACACCCCTCTAGATTTTGGTCATTTTAGTAGATTAGCGCATAGTCGATTATTTAATCTCGAATCTCGCCTTAATCGCAACCCCCCTTTACGTTTAGCATACAATACCTTTATGAAGGATTATATTGAATTAGGACACATGACTCGATCCCCACGACGTGGATCTTACATCATTCCCCACCATTGCGTATACAAGAATCTTCAATCTCTTGCTAAGATTCGCGTAGTTTTTGACGCCTCGGCGAGACCTTGGCCCGGGTCGGAACCGGCCGTTGCCCTAAATAATGTTTTGCTGCCAGGATCCAAATTGCAGCGTGATGTATGCGACATTATTTTGAATTTTCGTTGTCACCAGATTGTTTTCACGACTGATATCTGCAAGATGTATCGTCAAATCTTGGTGGCCCCTGACGATCGCAAGTTCCAGCATATTTTGTGGAGAGATGACTCTAGCCAACCCATTGAGGAGTTTGAACTCCACACCGTAACATATGGTCTTTCTTGCGCACCATTTCTTGCTTTGAGAGTCATCCAACAACTGGCGTCAGATGAGAGACAGCGTTTTCCTCGTGCTTCTCAGGTTCTCCGTGACGACGTGTATGTGGACGATATTGTCACTGGTGCAGACACGCTGGAGGGCGCCCGTTGTTTAAAAAATGAACTCGTTGCGCTTTTATCGAGCGGTGGATTTGCCCTGAAGAAATGGACGAGCAATTCAATGGAATTTTTGGAACAGATTCCGGAGGAGGATCGCGAACTATCTTTAAGCATCACCTCCTCGGATTCCCTTTGCGTTAAGATTTTGGGTATTCGGTTTGATGCCAGATCAGATTCTTTCCGTTACAGCGTCTCACCCACGTCGGGACCAGCAACTAAACGGTCTGTACTTTCCAGTATCTCACGCATTTTTGACCCTTTAGGTTGGATTTCTCCAGTAGTTTTTCTTGCCAAGCGTGTTATGCAGGACATTTGGAAGGCGAGGCTGGATTGGGACGATCCCCTCCCGGAATTTCTCGTAAGGTTATGGTCGAGCTTTCAGATACAGCTGCCTAAGCTCTCCGAGGTTCGGATCCCTCGACTAATTCTCCCAACGAACCCTTCTCGTTTTACAATTGTTGGGTTTTGCGATGCATCCCAGGACGGGTATGCTGCCGTAGCGTACTTGCGTACCGCATCGAGTCCCGATAATGTTGTGATTGCCTTGTTGAAGTCAAAGACGCGGGTCGCTCCTTTGCGTTCCGTGTCCATTCCCCGTCTGGAGTTGTGTGCTGCTGTTCTTTTATCAAGATTGCTTCAGTCCCTATTGCCTTTAACTAAGCGTTTGGCAATTTCAGAATTTGTATTGTGCAGCGACTCCACGATTGCGTTGTCTTGGTTGCGGACCCCGCCTTACAGGCTGAAAACTTTTGTGGCAAACCGAGTTGTGGAAGTCACAACCACTACTCGGATAGACGATTGGTACCATGTCCCGACAGAATTTAATTCCGCCGACTGTGCTTCTCGTGGTTTGTTTCCGGAACAAATGTTCTCCCATACTTTGTGGTGGCAAGGTCCTTCTTGGCTGACACAGCCTCAAGATCTGTGGCCAATACGGAACCTATCTCTCCCTTCCATTCGTGATCTCCCCGATACGAAACCCGATAGTATCAGCTGTGTAGCTGCCCAACCCTCGAATTTTTGGATTGATTGGACCCAACGCTTTTCAAGCCTGCTAAAATTACAATTTAGTATGGCATTTGTGTTGCGATTTATTGCAAATTGCCGCAAGACGTCGATTAAGACAAGCTTTATTAGCACCCTCGAATTAAAAGACTCCCTCCACTGTTTGATTCGGTATACCCAAACATTTTATTTTCATGAAGAATTCCTCTCAATACAAGAGCGCAGTGCTTCGAAACGCCTGCTAAAATTATCGCCCTTTATTGACCCCGCAGGCCTCTTATTGGTGGGCGGCCGACTTCAATCTGCTAACCTACCCTACAATGCGAAACACCCCATTTTACTACCAAGGGACGCTCACTTGACATTTTTGATTGTGAGTCACTATCACACCGTGTATATGCACGCGGGTACTCGCACCTTGCAAGCGTTACTCAGTCAACGGTTTTGGATTATTTCGTCGCGAAGCGTCATTCGACGATGCATTTCAAAATGCTTAGTCTGCTCCAGATTACGAGCCCAAATAATTACCCCTCTTATGGGTCATTTACCCGCTTCTCGTGTTAACCCGAGCCGCTGTTTTACTGACGTCGGTATAGATTTTGCAGGGCCGTTTAGATTGAAGGAATCAACCCGTAAAAATGCCCGCATATATAAGGGTTACTTGTGCGTTTTTGTGTGCATGGCTACGAAGGCTGTGCATCTCGAAGCGGTGACGGAATTGTCAACTGACGCATTTTTGGCCACTCTTGACCGGTTTATTGCGCGCCGGGGATTATGCAGTAATATCCACAGTGATTGTGGAACAAATTTTGTCGGTGCGTCGCGGTGTTTGCGCGAATTCTATGAGTTCTGGAGCGACAAGAACGTGCAACGGCACATCGGTTGCAGGATGGCCCAGCAGAATATCAATTGGAATTTTATCCCCCCTGCTGCTCCTCATTTTGGAGGACTGTGGGAAGCTGGTGTTAAAAGCGCCAAGCATCACTTGACTCGTGTTGTCGGAGACCGACTTCTTACATACGAGGAATTCGCCACCGTTTTAGCGAAAATCGAAGCCATGTTAAATTCGCGGCCCCTCTGCACCCTGTCCTCCGACGTTGAAGACATAGATTACCTGACGCCCGGTCATTTTTTGATTGGCGCGCCCCTGTTGGCTCATCCCGAACCTAATTCTGAGGATACGGTCACACTGCCAAGGCGGTGGCAACTCACTCGGCAAATAGCTCAGCATTTTTGGCGACGCTGGTCGTCTGAATATTTGCAAACCCTACAGCAAAAGTCCAAGTGGACCACCCGTTCTCAAAATTTATCGGTTGGTGATTTAGTTTTCTTGATAACGCCAAATTCGGCTCCGTTAAATTGGCCTTGCGGCATTATTAGAACCGTTTACCCTGGCCAAGATGGCATAGTCCGTGTGGTAGAGGTACAGACTAGTTCCGGACTTTATAAACGCCCAGTAAGGAAGCTTGTTGCCTTCCCCCCTCTCGACAAGATCTGAAAATTATCTCTTTCTTTGTTTTTTTGGTTTTTTTTCTCGTGTTTGTTTTATTATTGAAAATTTCTGAGGAAATTTGGTGGGCGGCTATGTCGCGGCGCAATCTACATGTAATGTTGGTTGCTTACGGACCAGGGTTAATTTGGGCATATTCCTTGTGTGTCCCCCTCTTTGACCTAGGCCTGAGTTTTCCGGTTTTCCCACCACTCCGACGGAAGAAGAAGGAAGTGCGATAGAGTCTTCAGCGAGAGTTTGAATGCGTATGATCGCCCCAAAACCCGAATATCGAAGGATTTGCCCGCGTGTGAACGCCCCAAAAGTGTATTACGTGAACAGAGTTAGCGCACCTTGGCGCCCCATTAATATTGTGTGTGTTATTCATTGTCGTGCAACAGTGCACCCCATCATTGTGTTAGAGAAGAAATCCACCCGAATTGACGCGACGTGTACCTGCGAACAGCCATTTGATCAAAAGCACCTAGAGGACGTCGGTAAGTGGTTCTCCCATTTTACCAAGCCTTAAGTGTATAACCAAATTCAGTATCCCATCAAACTGCCCGAACAGTATCTACTTCCTTGTGTGAAAAAGATTCATAAACTGTAACAATTAACAATATACAGGGTTACTTTCTACATTAATTTTTTTTCTAGAAAAGATCTGTCTCATCTTCATATAAGCCCCAACAGCAAAGTCTTGTAATGTTGCAGAACATAAGTTTTGTGAAAATCGAACATTTTTTCTCGACATATTGATTCCGCCAGCTTGAATTAAAAAAACTAGATGAATAAGATTAAGATTTAGGAGAATTGTGATATTGCAGGAAATACGTTTTATGCAAAACGGATATATTATTATATTTTCGGTCGCCATGTTGGTTCCGCCATGTTAGTTTTAAAAATAAAAATACGGTATCAGATTTGGATCAGATTTTTTTAAACATTTCTTACCGTTGGAGAATTATTTAGGTGTTCCGGTAATTCTGGCTAACCCTGTATAATGACTGGACTATAAGCAGATAAAACGATTAATGTTAGTGTTTGAACTTTGAACTGGTTCATAATAAATAATTATTCTAATATTTACATAAACTAAAGATTACATTGTACATTGTGAATTTACCTAATTTGTAATAGTTTTACTGCATTGATAAGTAGTCGAAAATGAATTGTTGATATTGTTGGAGGAAACATGGATGAAATAAAATATAGTTCCAAAATTTAAAAGAAGTTAAGCTTAAATTAAATTTTCATTCGGTACTTGCTAGAAAATCGAAGTACAACCTGTGATAAAAACAGGTGCAGTTTTTATAAGACTACGTCAATCAAACTAAAATTAATGGTATGAACTATAACACAGTTAATTAATTATTGACCTTAGATCCGTATTATACCGGCTCTATTAGATGAACCACATACAGCTAGAGATATTTCTGTGATACCTGTCCTGAGTTGGCCTATGCCAACCAGTTGCAATCAAAAGCATTTTACTCGTATCAATATGTCTTTTTTTTTCAAAACTTGTTTGGAATGCCAAAGAATTCATTCCGCTGAATCACTGGATCGATTATGCTTTAACTCTTCTGATAATTATCGAGATTGAGCTATAAAATTATAGTAAATTTTCGATCCACAGATACATGAGGGCTCTGTTTTTATATGAAAATATGTTGCTGATCTGTACTTAGACCGTTGCGGCTTACAATGAACAAGGTCATATGTATTCAATTCTCTTAACTTGAGCAACTGGATGAACTTGCTGGAAATCTTATCCTATAGGACCAGCAAAACCTCGCAGGACAGTTGTTGATTTATCTAAATGTTTGAAGAGATTACGCAGTTCATTTGAGTGAAGTAAGTAAATACGATTATCGGAGCGCACTGCAGTTTTCGGTCATGTTTGCAAGCATTTTTCGCCTATTTCGGGACATTTTAACGTAAAATCAGAACAGACGTTTTGTAGCACAATACTTCAACTTTCGAAATACGTTAAAAAAATTAAAATCGGACCACCTCCGACGCATCCAGGCTCGCCGAACCATATTGCATACAAAAATTCAAATCGCAATTGTGCAAATTTATGCAAGTTCCACGTGACCTGGGACCGTCGGCTTCCTGATACTATTTTTGTCACGAACTAAAAGTAATTTTTTGCTCTATTGTCTGGTCTAGTATGTCCTTAATTATGTGCTCGTGACATAATACACTTTTATACTAAGCAGACTGTGATTGTGTTCTGCGTGACACAAAAAAATAACACCAACCCTTGCAGATAGTATTCTATCAAAGTTATGTATTTTTGTTCACGTTGCGGCAGTATAAGTTATTAATATTTGTTTCTCAAATTTCAAAACTCTACTCATTACGTCATAGAGCACCATAAGCAAGTTTCATTACTAAAAAAAATTAATAGGTATGAAAGCGATCCACCCTCAGGTACTATCGTGGCCATATATTATGTTCCCTGTTTGACATTGATTTTCTCGCAAACGTACGGGCGAAAAAATTTGAAAAAGTTATGATGCTGTCCTTGATTAATATGCTACAACTCATACAAATTAGAAAGCTGTATATGTTAGTGTTTATCCGATTTTTTCAAATTAAGGAGTAATGCCACACTTGCGCGAGAAAAAAATTGCCGCTTTTGTAGGTATATTTTTTTATTATATATGTAGTAAATGTATTACAAAATCCTTTTAAAGCTTTTTATTGGTGATTTTTTGAGGAATATTCACAATAAAAAAACAAAAATAAATAAAAAATTGAAACGTTAGACGACATCAACGGAAACTTCTTCCGCTGTACAGGGTTGCACGCCGCACGGGCCGGAAAGATTTTCAACGCAGTGCTTCACTTAACTATAAAGACAAAACAAAAATTGATTCTATATAAGATTATCTAGGGAAGTACGTACGGAAATTAGAAAATTCTGCTTTAAAACACAATGGGGCACGTTTGAACACAAATTATCACTTTTAGGTACAAAATTAGGTTAAAAACTGGTTATAACAAAAAAGTTTCGAACTGACGGAGATCAGTTGACATTATCTTTCCGGCCAGTATGAAAAAAGCCGGTTTTGAGAAAACACGGTTAAGAGCTAGCATTCCGCAGGTGATTTTACTCTTTAATTCGTTGAAATCTATCGATTATCTCCGGAGTAGGTAACTAATTGCTAAAGTTAAACGAATGAAATTTACAGCTACAATATTTCTAATTTGGAAAAATTGAATAAACGTCAACATGTACAGGTTTCTAATTTTGATGAGTTGTAGCACATTAATCAAGGTTAGCATCAGAATTTTAGAAAAAAAATTCGCCCCTAGATTTGCGAGAAAATCGACCACAAAAGAGGGGACATAATACTTGGCCACGATAGTACAAGGTGTTAGAAAAATTATGAATCACTCTTTATTTTAAAACCTATGCAAAACTGTTATTTGTAGAAGTATTTAGAAGTATTAGAGGTCATCTTAATCAAATACGAAATTATAATCACCTTCTCCATTGCATATGCCGGATGTTCACCTAAGACTATTACCAATTTCTGAAAAAAGCCTATTTTTTATAAAAGTGTCTGGATTATCTTAAACCTTAGATGCAAATAGTGAATTGCAAGCGTTTCCTTGCATGTACCGGGTTACCAAAACTGTAAAAATACCGAAGAGTAGAGGTCTTTAATCACCTTCTCCGTTGCATACACAGCGTGTTGCCACAGAAATGAAAACGGCATTAAAGTACCCTATCTTCGATGCTATACCACGTATACCCTCTAACATTTCTAAGAACATGTTTCAAATAAAAATTTTGCATAGCTATTAAAGTAAAGGTACTTTACTCTTAAGAGTTTTTTATAGTAGATCGATCAGATCGCTCGACTAGATTGTATATTTGGTGTTTTCCGTTTATGTGGTTACATTTTAAAATATTTTCACCTTTTATTGTTTACCAATTTGTTATTAAGACTTTTTATCGGATGCTCGATTGACACGATTATAGAATTAAATTATCAATTGTGTTCATTTCGTGCGTGTATTTTTGGTTTTGAAAGGTGCCAGTTGCTCATTATACAGGCCTTGCTCGATAAACATGAGCTGGAAATTCTTAACTTCTTAAAAAATTAACAATGTTTACTCCAGAATATTACAAAGTAATAAAAATTCTTTAATATTGGTTGGCAATCAGACCAAATCTAAAATCTAGAATAAAAATTTAATGATTCTGAAAGAAATATACATATAAGTACAAATAATATTCTTAATAAAAAAATTTTATTGCACATTAATAAACGATATAAAGGCAACAAATTTTCTTGCAATTCCCTTAATATTAAAATGCTATAGATAAGTTGCCGAGCATACAGGGATTACAACCGTGACTAATGACATAAAATAATGTGTAAAAAATGACACAACCATAAAAACAACGGAGATTTTTCAGGGTGAATGCAATTTAAATTTAACGGACAATATAGGATATTGGGTATTTTTTTATATTTTTATATATTTATTATATTATTATATTTTTATATTTGTTGTGTCTCAATTTTAGAATCGAAACTAATAAATACGAGGTCTCTATCAATGCCATTTACAACAAATAAAACAACGAAAACGGTACAAAATAATTAATAGTATAGTCATTAACACTACGTCACCTTTTATTACTAAAAAAACTCTTGCCCGCCACTTGAACATTTTGTAACGGAAACCATGGCGCTGTCTGTGTATCGATTGGTTGTAATGATCGAACACCGGCCAATAAATTAGTGTGTTCTGTAATCTGGCTAGAATATAGTTTTATTTTACCTCTGGTCGAATTTGCGACAATTCATACATTATTTATAATCCAAGGGAAAATGGTTATTACGTAAACTCGTCAGTAATGTAGAATCAACTAAAGAAGCAAATGATAATTAACCTAGGTAAGGATAATTTTTGGAAAAAACACCTGGATTTGAACCAGGAACCCTGCAATTTCCGGTTGACAGCTCTCCCATTTGACCTACAGAGGCTGTGGAAATTTACAGGTTTTATTTGTCACTCAAGACTTGCAATCCGAGTTTCGAATTAAACAAACCCGTCGTGACACCTATTGGGGCTAGATGGAAGTTTGGTAACTAGGAAACGCTAAATGTTTATTGCTAAACAGCTCATACAGATGTATAAATTCAAGGGAAAATGGTTATTAATAATATTATATAATATTATTAATAAGATTAAATTCGTGAACTTGGAGGGTTCCTGGTTCAAATCCAGGCGGTGGTGTTTTTCCGAAAATTATCCCTACCTGGGTTAATTATCATTCGCTTCTTTAGTTGATTATTTATAATATAAAACAGCAATGGTTCTTAAATTCGCCGATTTTAACCTAAAGCGCACCGGTTGTCGCTGCACTGAGATGCCAGTAGCTGCAGAGGCGGGTGTCGTAGCAATGACATGGAGTAATTGGTCTGGACAAGTGCAATGGTGTTATTACTCCATGTGTATTGTAAATTACTTTTAATTATTATTACAAAGAAATATGACTTAAAATGACGGTATATACAAACATACATACATAATATATCATTTTTAGTTGGACTATTTTTTAATATTGTTCTTGTTTTTCTTCTAAATCTTAGGGTGTGCACTGCACGCTCTGCACGTATGGACCGCACGCTACTGGCAAATTCCCAATTCATAGAATCGGTGCTCCCAGAGTAATCATTGTTTACCTAAACTGTAATTGCGCTTTGTTCAAACATTTCGTGTAAGGTTATAATTTTGTATGCTACCATTTCAGCAATTTAAAAATAGAATGTTGCCATATAAAACTGTTGATAACGATAACGTTACCATGCGTTTAGCGTTTAATAGTGGATTTATTCTAAACCAGGCGTGATAGAAACAAACGGTTTGCTTTGGCAGTGGCGCGTCATCCCATGGGCAAAGTGGGCATTTGCCCAGGTCCCCTAAAAACGGGGGGGGGCATAAAGTAGTTTGGAAACTAAATTCCGTAATAGACTATCACACCATGCCTGTCCTCATTAAAGTTGCAAGCAGATTCAGGCTCCTCTCAGCGAGGCCCCAACTAATCTGTAACTAATTTATTACCGTCTCAAGAATAAGAGTTTTATATTTGCACTCCTGCCGGTTGGAGACCAAAATCGATATTTTATAAACTATAAATTAATTAGGTAATTAATAAATTATCGTAGCAAGAATATCAAATTCAACTTTAGAGTAGTCTTGCCTATGGGGCCCCAAAGAGAGTGGAGACAGTTTTAGCAGTTAAAGTCATTTTGTTTTGCAATAAAAGAAACTATATCTAATACTGTACAAGACTAATGAGAAACCCTTGAGTAAGTTAGAAGAATTCATAGAAGAGTAAAACTGTATGAATTCTTCTAAGATTTTCAATCGACGCTTTCCCTTTTGTGAATTCTATTTTTGAATTCTATTCTGTAAAGATGAATGCTCCAAAAGTTTAGGTAAAATAAATATTCTGATCTGCAAAAGGGTCTTTATTATTACACAGTGTGTATAAACAGAAACGTAACCACTCAGTATAATTCTTTCTAAAAAGTTGACAAGAAACAGATTCCAATAAAAGTTTTAGTCAATTGCTTAAACTACAAATTTGAAAATGCTAAGAAATGAAACACTTTATATTTAAAAATATTTAGTATTTATAACTTAAGTCATTTTCAAAAACGACGAGCTATTGACACGGTAGAAGTCCTTTTAACATTGTTTTTGTTTAACATTTAATCGTCTTGTTACATTTACAACACTGATTTCAGGGAATTTGGCCTGATTCTTACAAATACATACCCTGTATATTCAAAAGTCATTCAAGTTTCTAGGTTAAAGTCTTTTCCTTGACACGTTACGGTTCTTCTTGTTAAAACTGATATAGCACAAGGCATTCGGCACAAGGCACAAAAATTGTATTTTTTTGATGATATAATAGAATGTTAGGTAATTTTAGAAAAAGTAATAGGAAATTACATTTTATTATATAATTATATATAATTAATATAATATAATTACATTAATTATATTACATTAATTTTATCTCAAAAAAACTATAAAAGTGCATCACAATTTAATAAGTACGTATTCAGAGGATATATGTATAGGTATATTGATGATGGCGTATTTAAAAATTAACTATCGCAGTATTTGAAATATTTGAAAATATTAAAAATATATTTATTTGTTAAGAATACTCTATATTTATTAAGATAATATATTCTACTTGCTAGGAATTTTGATTTTAAAATTGTTAAGCTATTTATTAGTTATTTTGTAATTCTCAAAAATAATCTGTTGGTATTTTAAATAATTACATTGTGCACGAAAATCAAAGTTTTTTTTTGAACAAGCCGGCGACCTACCTAGTAAAGTCAATTCAGGTACGCTGAATTCAGTGGTCATTTTTCTAGGTTAGGCTATTTAATCGAGTAATATCGAATTCAAATTTTTAGGCAGGCTCCCGTTTTTGAGCGCAATTATACGATTTTTATTGCTCTGAAAATTCGTATTGGAGTTTTTTTTCAAGGAATCCGAATGGGACATTATTTTTGCGATCCGACAAATATTTAGTACTGTTTCCATACAAAAAAACATAAAAAAATTACCGAAAACGACCAAAATCATTTATTTAATGGAAATGGCTCATAATTTGTTATGATTTCATTTTGTTTATAAAAATACGTTCCTAAAAATTTCCTTGCAATCAGAGAAGAAAAAAAATATACCGTCCATAAAAAAAATCCAGAAAAAACTCTACATTTTGTATGGTAATTGCACCTATTTCTATTGAAATGAGTTCAAAGTTGGTTGGACTATATATTTGTGTAAAAAAATAAAATGAGCCACTGGTACGACAACCAAATTGGTAGAAATCACCAAAGAATATGTATAACCAAATATATTTATCAATTTTTTTCCTTTTTCTTTATTTAAATTCAAATAAATTATTCATTCATTTTCAGCTTTCAAACTATTTTTGGCCGAATCGATAAATAAATAAATAATAAATAGGTAGTCTCCAGTCTTGCGGTTTATACTCACCATGCAATGTTACAACTAATCCACTCCCAAGTGATCGAAAAAAAATTTCGAATTTCGAAAATTGCTGTTGTCATTACTGTTGTAGTTACTAAGAAAAATTTTATTTATTATTTTTTGATGTTTTTTTGTATTAAACTGTACTAAATATTTGTCGGATCGCAAAAATAATATCAAATTCGGTTTCCTCGCACCAAACAACACTCCAATACGAATTTTGAGAGCAATCGAAAATCGTTAAATTACTCTAAAAAACGGGTCCCGCCTAAAAATTTCAATTCGATATTACTCGATTAAATAGCCTAACCTAGAAAAATGACCACTGAATTCAGCATACCCCAATTGACTTTACTAGGTAGGTCGTCGGCTTGTTCATTTTTTTGACTAGCACAGTGTTATGTAGGAATGTACTTAAATGTTGTTGCAAAAACCCTTTCCTATTATTTATGATTTTTGTTCATTGTTCCGAAAATTTATATCAGTATTATTAATATACAGTCTGTCCCACTTAAAAGTGTAACACCTACATATCGTTTTTATTTTTGGCCCAATTTTAGTAATTTTTTTTCCAGACATAGAACACATTGCTCTATTTACTGCCCAAAAGCCAATTGCCTTCTATAACGAACTATGACAAACTAAATCGAGAAAATCAAGACTTTTTTTTTTTATCGAAAAATTTTACTAGTAGTAATTGTTCACAATTGCCTCAAAATCCATAAATCCAAACTTTCATGAAAGTTAAAAAATATTGAAATTATCTTCAAAAATAAGTACGTAAAGTCCCTAAATATCATTTGCATAGCCAGCTGCGCTTAAAAAAGTGTGCTATGGAAATTTTGTTTGATATAAAACCTGAACTGTCAAAGTGCTTCGTCGTATTTAATTATTGTCTGAATAATAATGGTTACACTCGCTGAAAAGGTGGAAATAATAAGACTAGTCGGTGATAATGCGCTATCAGCAAGGGAAGAACATTGACAGTTCAGGTTTTATTTCAAACAAAATTTCCACAGCATACTTTTTTAAGCGCGCCTATGCAAGTAATATTTACGGATTTCTGAAAACAAATTTCAATATTTTTAAATTTTCATGAAATCTTGGATTTAGGGTTTTCGGGCAATTGTAAACAATTATTATTAGACAAATTATCAGTAATAATATAACAAGAGAGTGAGAATAAATTGAAAATAATTTGACAGATTGTTTGAAAACTTGTTGCCAGGCAATAGTCACGAGAGCCCGCAGGGCTCGAGTGGCTATTGCAAATGGCAACAAGTTTGAACAAAATCTGTCAAATTATTTTCTAATTTATGGAACTCTCGAGTTATATTTGACTAGATTATTTTTTGATTCACAAATTTTTACAATAAAAAGGATCAATAAAACTATCATAAAATTATTGAAAAATTTTATTTAATTAATATTACTTACAATATATGAAAATATCGTTGACACATTGTGAATATATTATCTGACAGTTGCTAGACAAATAAAAGCTACAGTGATTATTCCCGAGAATAATCACAAGAGATTTATTCCCACTATAATAATGACATAATTGGTTGAAACTTACCCTTGTGACAAATAAAGAAGCATTTCATTGGTTTTAAGAAACGTCAAACAATAATCAGATAAAAAAGTCCCTAAAGTGATTTATTTTGCCATAACAAGGTGCTTAGCATTTAAAGAAGACAATTGCTTTTTTGGCAGTAAATAGAGCAAAATGTGTTTTATATTTGACAGAAAAAAAATACAAAATGTATAATCTATATTATTTAGAAAAAAAAAAATGATTCTTCTTGATTCAACTTTGTATATGGGGGCACCCAAATTCAAAATTGCCCAGGCCCCATGATGGCATAACGCGCCGCTGTGCTTTGGGGTTAGTAGTAGTAGATAGATCAACAGAAAGATAAGATTATAAGAAAAGAAACAAACAAGAAGTTGGAATTGGTTGCACAGTGATAATTTAAAAAATTGAGAAGACATTTTTGCTGTGACAAATATTAAATACTATTAGTTGTTCTGTTTTAAAGTAAACGCACCAAATTCAGACAGGTTAAGGATATTTTTTTTTGTAAAATTTGTAACCGTAGAATTAATGTTTATGTTGTGGTAATGATTAAACCAATTATTTTAAACAAATATTTCCTATAAATAAATAATATATATATAAACATTCAAGTAAATTAAGTGTTTTAAATATTGTTAAATAAGATTTATTTTTAAGAAATGTTAAACATTTGTGTTTTACCATTTTTAATGGAGCACAGTATAAAATAAGTCCGTAGTCTTCTTCAGTCTTCCCTCTCTCCCTCATCTGTATTTTAATGTTTCTTGCTTCTGGAATTTTTAGTGTTTTTCTTGTCGCAGCTTTTTATTCTGTTCCTTTTTCGCTTCCTTTCTTATTTCTCTAGAAATATTTTCTTTTGTGCTTTCTTCTTTTTTAATAACCAATATTCTCTCCAAGCAGATAATAACGTTACAGAAGAACAATTTCTTTATACTTTATTTGTGTGTTTCAGGCCAGAATAATGATTTTTTTAATGGAGATGGCATGAGTTCATCTCCAAATGTGGTGTATAGCAATAGAGCCATATGTATTACTTGTAACCTTGTACACAATTCCGACACACATGTCTGATTTAAGGACGTACTATATTTACATGCACCTAATTCCGACATCCCTAAATTTGTAAATAATAGTGGTTAAAAGAGTAGTACACCTTATTATTATGAATATGTAAAGCATTTTTAGTCAGTCTAAATACATATTATTAGAATTTTCTTAATTACTATTATCCTGTAGCCATGTAAAAAGAAGTCGAATTGCAATTACCCGAAAATGAAAACATTAACTTTTAGCATAAAACTTAATTATCAAGATCAGTCAAACTTTTAGGTTGTATTCCGACTGTTAGAACATTGGTAGAATAAGCAACGATTGTGGGTTGATAAGTGTAATAATAATAATAATAATAATAATCTTTATTGGTGCTATATACATATAAATGTTTACACAAGTCAAAGAAAAAAAATCTGATGTGGCCAGGCACATGACTTTATCATACAATATATAAAATTAATAGTTTAGCTGCATGAGAATCTATTCTATAGAGATAAATCGTAGGTATTGTCAAAGCATCAGCATTTGACACAACCTACACTACGTCATTAGAATAATAGTTATTTATGTCACAAATGCCGAAAGTACGGAATAGCGCGACGAGCGGTGATACGGCGCGTCACCGAAGGCGGAGTGTAGCCGTCGCATATGAGCGAGTCGCGCTATCTAGTTTTTGGCAGGAGCGACATCAACGTTTATTGTGTCGCTTTTTAAGAAATACGTATTTAAAAAAAAATAAATGATTTCTGTATAGTAAATGCTAGGTTGGTACCACTTTGACGAAAGGTGCGTTCCGATTGGTAGGTAATGGTAGCTAATGGCGGTGGTAGAATACGAAATTATAGTATTTCTTACATATCGTGATAATGACACATATTAGTTTGCATGTACATAAACATGAGTCACTAGCAATTTTCTATTGGAAATACTATAACGGCGTCTGCTACCGCTGCCATTATCACTAATGAAAACGCACCTTAAAAAGGTAATTCAAATTCTGACAGATTTATATTTGTTCATGACACATCCCTACCAACATACTAAAATAAAACTACACTCATCGCTATACTTTATTTATAATTTTCTCAATGAATCATTTTTAGAATTAGATATAAAGACGGGTTGATATTCCTTATCAACAAACAATCAAATTGGTGATCTTATTTTAATTGAAATTTGTATTTTATAATTTTGCGCACTACAGCGGCACGTTCCATAGTGGTTCTCCAACCTCTCATGAGATCAGCTGTTTTCGAATGTGACAACACAAAAAAATATTTGTCAAAATCCTGGCTACTATGTAATTTCATATCAATGCAGATGCGACCGATCTCGATCAAATAGAATTTGCTCTTGAAGGTAAACTATTAATTTTACCAAAAAATGTTATAGGCATAAATTATTCAAAATTTCCTCTACTTTAATTTATTAATTAACTATTTTGTCGAATTTACAGAAATGGCGGCTCATTTCCAAAATCCTTGAAAAAGGCTTAGAATAAACTAAAAAGCTAAACTATTAATTTTACCAAAAAATGTCATAGGCATAAATTATTCAAAATTTCCTCTGCTTTAATTTATTATTTAACTATTTGGTCGAAATTACAGAAATGGCGGCTGATTTCTAAAATCCTTGAAAAAGGCTTGGAGTAAACACCCAGTTCCTTTGGACCCTTTTGAACCAAAAGCTTTTCAACTCTAAGTTTGGCCATGAAACTTCTAAATATGAACTTCCGTGCCGATACCTTTAGTAGTTTCTCCGGAAATGAATTAACAAAAATTGGGTACACACACACACACACACACACACACATACACACACACACACACACAGACATTTTTTTGTACCTTGGTCAAAAATGTTCAGGGGACTCATAAAGCCCTATTTCCGCTAAAATCTAAAAAAATTTTTTCGGCACGATTACAATACTTTACATACTGCGTATGATAAAGTAAAAACAGAAAACAATGTAAATTAGTTAAACTAGTTAAACTAAATTTAGATCTGCAAAATTACTATTTAGGAATTCATCAAAATTATACACAGATTTCTGTAATAAATACCTTTTCATGACTGACTTAAAAACTTTTGGAGAGTAAGCCCTAGTTGCAGCCGGAAGAACATTGAAAAATTTCAAAGCCCAATAATTGGCTCCATCACGAGATTTCTGCAGTCTCAGAAAATGCTGGCGATACTGGTGATTTGTCCGTGTGGAGTAAGAGTGAAATGAGTCAACTGGAGCAAAGGTTGCTGAATTTATCTTCGCATACATCAAGCACTTCAATATAAAGACCGATGGCAAAGTCAGAATATTAACATCCCTCAAGTAATCCCGACAATCATCTCTATAATTTATACCGCGTATTACTCTTATACAGCGGCGTTGTAATGAAAAAATTTTGTTGGAGCGGCTACTGTGTCCCCAATTAAATATTGCATATGTTATAATAGAATGGAACAATGCAAAGTATGCAACCACTAGATATTCTTGTGAAACTGTTTCTTTCAGTATTCTGAAGAAATATATTACCTTTGCAAGTTTCTTTGAGACCGAATCAACGTGATTGTCCCATTTTAGTTTGGAATCTATTAAGACTCCCAGAAATCTGACACACTCACCGTCATCACAGTTCTCAAGATGCCGCAGAGTAAACAGTAAGGACATACACTTGTCGCGATTGATGTGCAGTTTGTTTGAGGAGAACCATTCCTTCATGTTATTGTCGATTTCATCTAACGTTCGGAGAAGCTGTTCGTAGTTATCTCCTCCATTGACTACTGTTGTGTCATCGGCAAACAGAACAATTTTTGAAAGAGGGCTTGCATTCTGAATGTCGTTTATGAAAATTAGAAACAAAATCGGGCCCAGAACAGAACCCTGTGGGACTCCATATATACATTCTTGTTTTGTTGACATGTTATTTCCAATTTTAACATATTGATTAATGTCAAATCAACAAACCAGATGTCCTAAAAAAAGTCAAATCAAGTGTTCGTTGCTATTTTAGGAGTAGAACATATTCACAAAATCGCTGCTCATACAAAATAAACCAACAGGTGTTACCGGCTATTAAAAACTTTTATCTATACAGTATTCATATCGCATGTGACTTGATTAACTACTGATTAACACATCTAAATATAGCTATGAGGAAAAAATCCAGCTATTAATGCTATAGGAAACACTTAAATAATATACCTATAGACCTGTGAAATTTGTATGGTGAGAAGAAATCTGAATTCACATGCTCATGGTTATATAAATTACTAAATTTGCTGGTAGATATGATAAACCTCTCAAATTTATCGTTCAGCAATCAGCAAATATCAAATCAAAATTTCAACAAATTATCTAACGCCAGGAAAGTGGAGAGGAAGACATGAGAAGCAACGTACGGATAAAAATGAGTAGATTAAAGAATACATAAAACCAAGACGTACCAATATCATCAGGTAAATGATCCTCATACTTAAGCCAATCGTAGAACAAATTCACGTAATGTTTCAACTTTATATCGTCTTCTTTTAACTCATTCTTAATGTTTTGGAGTTGATTTTCGTTCGGTTGAACCAGTATTGAAGACAACATAGCTTGTTTTTGTCGACTAGCGCACCGCGCGAATTATTGTTAAACTGAACACTTATATTAGCCGGATGCATGACTCGAGTGCTCCTAGCGACTATTGAAGTCTTTGCAGTTTTGTTTTGCGCGCAGTCCCCTACTGAAATTCAGGAAGTTATAGTTAGGCCCTTCATCCACAAGCAAGATTATTGAGAGGTTTCCAGTTGCTTTGCCATAAGCAACTATTCCCGCGACTATTTGCAAGAGATTATTCAAATTAAAAAATATAATAAACGATTATTTCCGAGTGAAAAGCGTTAGCGAAGTAGTTATATTCCTCACCACCTTGGATTTTGATAAAATTTTGTACAAGTGTTATCTTCACGTAGCTATATTTTCTTTTCTTAATTAAAAATTAAAAGATTAATTTTGATTACTTCAAAATGCTCATTTTTGTGTACATGTATATTCAAACTGTTGCTATTTTTTTCAATGACATCAAATAGGTACCTAATAAGTACTTATCTCGAATTAACATCAATCGATGTGAGTTGAAAAAGGAATTAATTTTTATCCTTGCTGCTAACTGACAATACATGCACCAAATAACTTATACTGGTATAATGCGCCTAGACAGAGAGGTTGTTCAGCTTTCAAAGCGTAATGGAAGATACTCTATTCTATTTCTTTCTACAATCACAACTTGCTCTACGCGCATGCGCGAGCACTACGCGCATGCGCAAATTAGGCCGCAACAGTGTTGTTTAAAATTCGCGGTCAAATTCAGTCAGCGCGCCTGCGCATAGCGAACAAAAACATTTTCGCCATCTCCTTTCATACGCGGAAAAATATAACATTGGTCGGATAGGGTAAGACGCAGGGACTGACATGCACAACATTATGAGAGTACCGAATATAAATTACATGTTTACATACTTTTTTTTACTAAAAATCAAACTCAAATAAAAAAAAATCATATGAAGTATTTGTATAACGGTATTGTAATATGACACTGCTCAAAAAATAGAGGAACACTTTTTTCAAAACCTGTAATGTTTAAAATAATAGTTTTAAATAATAGCAAGTTAAATTTGGTATACTTCAACGGCATATATTTAACTAAATAAAATTACAGAAACAACTCTTATGGGTCGATTCTGTGTTTTCACTCGTAAAATTCTATAACGTTATAGATCTATAGCCTATAGGTTTCGATAAGAAATCCTTATAGAACCCTATAAGTCTCTTATAGAAAACCACATAGAAACGGGATTCTGTGTTATACAGTCGTTTTTCTCTCTTTCCGGCTGCAATCCAAGCCCTCCCTACTAATGTACCATTATTTTTATTTACGCCACTGGAAGTTTATTAGGTTTTTTTACGCAGAGTTCGGCTGTCATGGCGGACAGCCGAATCAGCTGTTTGGGCGGAATTTACTAACCGTCGCCCCGTTTGATTTCAGCAGTAGTAGTTTAGGATTTGTGTCAGTGCGGCAAAGCAGATGAATCGGTTAGGTGGGTACGCCAAAACTGTTTGTATCTTCAATGATAATTTTGTTTAATTAAAAACTTATAAGATTGGCAATCGTGCGCCAGTTGGCAATGCTATTGGCATATATTTCTGTCACAATTTGGTGCAGTGAGTGAGGTTATAAAAACTGTACTGGCAATCAAGAGAATATATACAAGAATTCAATCGTTAAAATGGATCCACATATAGGAACTACCAAAGTGATAATTATATGCTTCCGAGATAGGGCTGCTTGCGATTACAACAAGCAATCAAAACATTTGTTTAAAGAAGGTACGATATTTGTACATGTTATTGTAAATCATTTTTTTTATTATGAATTAATTGTAGATATGGGAATGAATCAATCATAATAATTCAACCAGACGATTATTGTTTATGATGTGAATCTATGGTTAAAACTTATGCCAATTGCACAGGCCAATTGTGTTCGGACAAACATCAAGGTGTAACGCGAGGCACTAAACACTTGATCATCGAATGATTGCGATGAATCGTTGAGACTCACGTAGGCGATTGCCAATTGCACAGGCCAATTTTGTTCGGCCTAACATCAAGGTATAACGCAAGGCACTAAACACTTAATCATCGAATGATCGCGATGAATTGTTGAGACTCACGTAGGCGAGTCAAATTGTACTGTTAAAAAGTGTGCAAATGTTCTATGCAAAATATTATGATTTCAAAGCTTTGGGACTAGATTAGAAGCTTTATTCAAGAGCAAGGTTGCCTGGTCTCTGCTATTGCGCCGGAGTCTGCGACATTTGAGGTTAATCTCAGGTCTCCGGCAGGCATTCAAACATCTCCGGCAAATCAAATATGAAGAGCGTAGTTTTACATTCTTGTAAATAATATATTGTCTGCTTAAAGGTAAAAGTCATTAACTAACATTTTGTTACATTTGATTGAAACACGAAATAATTGTAGGCACAAAAACTTATGTGGAGGCGATCATTCTATTTATTGTCATTAGTCAGGTTTCGTATATTTTGTTGTGTGATAAATTATGCATTAGTATTATAACTGAAACTATTTAGAACACTGCATTACGTATAATTGTTTAAGGATTTTATTTGTTCATAAATGTCACTTGAACTGTGTACTTAATAGCTTACAGGTTTTGTCATAGTGACGTTATAGGACTGCTCAGAATCGCTTAGAATACCCATAAACACCCCAATACGAATATTTACGAGTATCTATAAGGGTATCTATAGCCTATGAGGGCACACAGAATCGCAATATTCCTTATAGATCTATAACTACTTATAGGTTTGGCCTTATAGACGTTATAGATGTGCACATAATCGACCCATTAGTTACTTCTAAGTTACACTTAAAAATGTAAGTTAATAACTGCGAAGAGATTCTTGGGGTATGCATTCCCATTCCTCAATCAGGGCTTATGTCAGTTCCTGTATGGTTAGTGGATTAGGGCGCTTGCGAACACGTCGGTCAAGCTGATCCCATACGTGATCAATAGGATTCGGGTCAGGACTTTCCATTCCATGATCTGAATTCCACGTTCTTGTAAAAAGTTTCTGGTGATGCCGGCGGTATGTGGCTTTGCACTGTCCTGCATTAGGCTGAAATTTTGACCGACGCCATATGCAGCAGGAACTAACTACATGGTCCTCCAAGATGTCTCCGATGTAATTCATGGCATTTAATCTACCAGGAACCACAACAAGATCAGTTCTGTTGTCTATACCGATTCTAGCCCAAACCATCACAGATCCACGACCAAATCTGTCCACTTCTTGTATAGTAACGGCTGCGTAGCGTTCACTAGGACGTCTATATAAACGTACTCGACCATCAGAACGAGTTAAACGAAATCTGGACTCGTCTGTAAACAGCACAGGCGTCCAGTGACTCATTTGCCAATGTCTGTGAACCAGAGCCGACCTAATTTGCGCTGCTTTGTGATGCTGCGTAGGAGTGGTGCGTCGACAGGTCTTCTTGGTTTCAAATTCGATTCTTTTAATCTGTTTCTAACAGTATGATCAGAAATGTCTATTCCATGTGCTTGTCTTAGGTTGTGTAGGAGATCTCGTGCTGTGGCGGTACGCTGACGTAGAGAGGAAAGGACAAGAAATCGGTCTTCCAGCTCTTCTAACAGGGGAAACTCGAAGGCCCCTGCTAACATAAGGGCGACAGCACGAGTAACTTGCACTTCACGAAGATTTCTTATGTTACTTATAATGACGCTTCTAATCAATGAAAATTTACTACTGAATTCATTTGGCATCCTTACTAGGCTTTCATACGTGAATTCAATGTATACTTAACATTTTTCCATTTTGTTTTGCGTTATTAATTTAAATTTTTAAGTGTAACTTAGAAGTAACTAAGAGTTGTAGCATTGTTTTTATGGGTTTCTTTAGTTAAAGCACTTTATGGCACCTTAAAGTATACCAAATTTAACTTACCTAGAATTATTATTTGAAAAGTTACAGGTTTGGAAAAAAATGTTCCCCTAATTTTTTGAGCAGTATATCCCGGTACATATTTGATTCAAAAATTTCAGGTGTCTATATCTCCTTACTTATGAAATAAGGACATATCGCTCCACCGAAAACCCTTTGTCTTAAATTCTGTTGTTTAAGTTAATATTATTATCTCGATTATTTCAGGTATCTCGATTATTTCAGGTAAGTGCCTCATACATTTCACATACAACAGTTATACCAAAAACGAAAAAGTTGTTTTTTAACTACCAAATAACAAGTTTTATATGAACTTATCAATTTATTGAAAAGTTACAGGCGTTTAGGCATTTGAAATGTTGGCAAACCGGAATTTTAAACGGCCCCATCTGCTTAAAGAATTGATACTTATACCCGGAACGACATTTACTTCCCAGAAAAAAAAAATAGGATAAAGTTTATTTGGATTTGTTCATTTGCTTATTCAATTTATTTTTATTACGTTTTTTGCTTTGACCTAAATATATTTAGTTTCTATTGTTGCAATCAAGAAAAGAGACGAAAACGAAAGAATGGTGGCAAGTAACCAGCAGTAAAAATTTAATTGGTTAATTTACGAATTATCAAGGACGAATTAAGACCTAACACAACAGTCACGTAATAAATGCCTAGCAGAAATAACAACTGACGCAAGCACAAATTATCCTCTATGAGAGGCGACTAAAGTACTTAAGAGACCAATCAGTTATCAATTATTTGATATGAGTCTCATATATTTTAATATTAATCTCATTACTCATTTTGAGTTACCAAAATCCGGTATATTTTAAAGACAACTTTTTATGCTCTTCTAGAAACGTTCCTAAAGTTCCTCAACCTATGTTGTTTGTTGCTCTTAAGAATGTATATGCTTAATTAATATTTATTTTCAATAATTTGTTTGCTTGACCGGTATTTTATCCGTTATTAATCAATTTTACACTTTTTGATTAGTCGAATGAATAATAATAATCGAAACAATTGTTATGAAATAATAGATTCATTTATCTTTAATTCATTAGTAATCATTATACACATGTATTATCATATTTTGCGAGACATACATACTACATACAAAGGTATTATTTTCTTGTCGAAACTAAAACGTATAAAAAAATTTTCTTTTTACCTTATTACTACTTACTTACTTTATCTCCGACTCACATATAATAAGTTCATTGCATACGTATCTATGACTATACCAGGTGGTCGTTTTAACTTGAGACTCCTAAATATCTCGTAAAATATGCATGGTACGACAAAAGTGTCTTAAACAAATTTGTAGGACTCAAAGGGGGAAATGAGATGACGATATCAGTTTCATTGCAGATGGCGCTGCAATCGGTGAAAATGATGCTAACTTCATTTTTTTAAATGGGAATACCCAATTTTTTTATCAAATTATGATATTACGCTAAATAAGAAGAATCTTTTGTCTG
The DNA here is from genome assembly GCA_964023965.1 of Melinopterus prodromus. Taxonomy (NCBI): domain Eukaryota; kingdom Metazoa; phylum Arthropoda; class Insecta; order Coleoptera; family Scarabaeidae; genus Melinopterus; species Melinopterus prodromus. The sequence continues at coordinate 42,352,657 of OZ030395.1, forward strand.
AAACTTTTTTTCGTACGATGCATTTTTTTCGTGCGTAAACAAACCCTATGCGCATGACGGCGCAACGCGCGGAATACCTAAACGTGTCCTGGCTACGCACATACCTTCCTACGTTGTACCATGAGTGTCTACTAAGTCGTCGCTTTGACTACCAGACAGCGAGCGCATCCCACGCAGTGGCAGCCGTCGTAACTACCGCAGCCGCCAGAAACTTCCATCGTCAATAACTTTTAATAGATGCATTGTACGAAAAAAATATTCAGACAAAAGATTGTTCTTATTTAGCGTAAAATCATAATTTGATAAAAAATTCGGGTATTCCCATTTAAAAAAATGAAGTTAGCCTCATTTTCACCGATTGCAGCGCCATCTGCAATGTAAATGATATCGTCATCTCATTTCCCCCTTTGAGTCATACAAGTTTATTGCAGACACTTTTGTCGTATCATGCATATTTAACGAGATATTTAGGAGTCTCAACTTAAAACGACCACCCGGTATAATCCCCCTCATTATACGCGCCAATGATTATAATGACACTAGCGTCGTTTAATAATGACAGTTCGTTCAAATAATGACCTCATTATTTGAACGAACTGTCATCATTATACAACGCTAGTGTCAAAGTCTGTTAAAACCTAAGTGGATGAGAGTTATTTGACAGTTCGCCTCGCCATCATCGCCATTGACAAATACATTTAAAATATTTTGCATAAAATGGAATTTATGAGTCGTAGATAAAACGTCGTATTTGACTCGCACATAACGGGTATAAATCGCTCGCTTCATGCTCGCGATTTATATCCTTAATTATGTGCTTGTCAAATAATATACTATTTCCGTCGTGCGTTTATTTATGAGTCAGTTTAGTGAATAGGAAATCGTTTATTAAAGTACTCCATTAATGCACGATTTCTATTAATGCATGATTTGTTATAGCAAATCACAAGACGCAATGACGTCGTTTGATTGGTCAATCGAACATATGTGAAATGAAATCTTCCAATCAAAACATACATAAATTGTCATATAACCTAAACTGACATCGGCGAAGAAAAAACTATGTAGACGACGCTATAAGAATACGATCGACGGAAAATTTTTGTAACCAACTCGAATATTAAACGGCGATTAATGATCTCGACAATTAACGCGCTCGTTTCGCTCGCGCGTTAAACAGTCTCAATCATTAATCGCTCTTTTTAATATACTTCAGTGGCGGCCCGTGGTATATTTTGATGGTTGAGCCACACAACATGAAAAATATGCCTTGGTTTTTTAAATAAGGAAAAAACTTTTTTTAAGGTTTTCAAACAGTTTTATTAAAGTTATATATTTAGATATTAAGTATAAAAAATTCACTGAAAATAAACGTAAAGTTACATTTTGCGATATATAAACTCCATTCGACGTTCTTTTTTACTTGAAAATAACTCAATCACACGCCTATTGAAATCTTCAATATTACCGAGAAAAGCTTTTTCAGAGGATAACATTCCAACCGCACTAAGCCTTTTTTCCTTCATCGTATTCCTTAAAAATGTCTTAGCTCTTTGTAACATAGAAAAACACCGCTCAGCTTCAGACGTTGACATAGGTATCGTCACTAAGATTTTTAAAAGCTTTAGAGTTTCTTAAACATTGTTACCCATATCTTATTGTAAAATAAGCGATAAAATTGAACAGCTCCAGCAGAAACACCCTGCAATTCTTCTCGTTTGTAAAGTACTTGCAGTTCCCTTTTCAACCTATTTTTTTCCGAAGAACGATAAAAACGAACTATTTCACAAAGAAAATTATCAGGAAATTGCTTGCGATATTTAGTAAAATTTTCCACTGTGAATAAGCTACTAAAACTAAACAGCTACTAAATGTCCCGTAAAACTAAATCTCGTTCTTATTTGCTGGACAATAGAATCACAAATTTCCAACGCGTCTCTTTTCGTATTTTTAGGAGCTACTGTACGTTGTCTTTTTTGGATGGTGGTCCGTCTTCTGAGAATTCCAATTTAAATTTAGCAATAATTTCATCTATTTTATCGCGTATTTGCTGTCTTGCATTTTCAAACTTTTGCAAATCGTGCTTAACCCTAACCGCGTCGGTGTTTTTCTTTTGCAGTTAGTTAAAAATTAACTCCACTCGACGCCAACTTAATATTTTCGTCATTTTCCAAAGTTTCCATTACATTTATTAACTCTTTTCTATACTCAAAAGCGGCGTTAACCCCTCGCGAATGAAAATTCCATCTCGTTTGTGACGAACGGGGTAAAAGTCTCTGAACAATTTAGTCCAGAATACTCGTTCTTTGTGGAGACGTAGAAAAAAATAAACAAATCCCGGACTCATGCATCCCGGACAAGTGTGCGAAAAATATTTGAGTTGATCGATTAATTTTGCACTTTTTCCTTAATAGTACATGATAGAAAAGGCGTATTCTGGAATGAACTAATTTGATTCATTGTGTATGACGCGGAGCGGAACTTTTTGTGTCTGATTTAACCGATATGAGACGCCAAATACGAGTAACACATGCACGCCGCTCTCGAAGGAGCCAGCTCGAGTTTGGCTCCAAATGCACATACAGAACGTGACCAGTGTTGCCACCAACAATCCTTACCTGGCCGCTACCGTTCACGAGAAATTCCGCTACCGGCCGCTACCAAAGCGTTGAGTTTCGTCGACGGGGGGGGGGGGGGGGGGGGGTAGGAACAAAATTCAAAACAAATATTCGGCATACTATTTGGAGAGAGAGAAAAAACATAATTTCGGGCGATTTTTGATGTCCCAGGGGTGATGGAGGGCCGTTGTTTGCTATTCTGCATAGAGATTACCCAATGTAAAAAAATCCGCTACCAATGAGCAAACGCCGCTATCCCGCTACTTTACAAAAAATCCGCTACCGGTAGCGGAATTCCGCTACTGGTGGCAACACTGAACGTGACGTCGCTAGACCCCCACCTACCCGCGCACCGCCCCGCGCTAGCCATAGCTCTAAGGAACTGCGGTGCCAGAAATAAGTTGGCTCCGATGGTGCTTGCGCGGCGTTATAATAGCACGGTTAACCGCGTTGTGTTGAGGAGTGAAATGCGTTGCGATGTTTCAGTACTCATTAAACCTACGCAGGCATTGTTTAACATTTAAAACAAAAAAAAAGGTTTTTAGAATTAATTAAAAATTCTTGCTGACGTTGAAACTACAGGTAGTGCCATGGCTCCCTGGCTCTATATAACGAGCCGCCCCTGATATACTTGTTGGTTAAATAACTATTATGTGTGATACGATGACACCTTTTCCCACTCACCCTGTCATTTACTTTACTTGTTTATAGAAACCATCCAACTTTTATAAACATTTAATTGTATCTTTTAAATAGCTATCATAACAGTATTTGGCGTTTGATGCGTCAGCATTAGGACTTCCAATCCCGGATAATATACAGATCCCGGGATTTCTGGATTAAAGATTGTGTAACCCCGGGATTGAGCCTGGGATTCATGAGAAAAAGGAATTCGAATTCATACGTCATGTCTCTTTATTATGCATATAGACTAACTGTTTGCATTTTAAATAAAACAATTATTGTTTACAAAAAAATATAGGTATAATGACTTAGACCCAGTTCTAAAAACGTCTTCAAGAAAACCGTTATTTATTGTTCAAAATTGATGAAATATTCAGCGCAACTTAGAATAACAAATGTTCAATTTCTTATCATAAACAAATTGAATATTACCTGTACGTCTTTCGGTTTTGTCGAATATAGTTCAAGTAGCCCAACGCACATTATAAAACTACATGTTTCATTAAAAACTTTTTGGTTTAATTTGGGTTTCATTTTCCAGTTAAGTATATCCGAATTAATTTGTATATTTATTTTATACATACTTTTATTTTTTTTTGTTCGCTGTAGTTTTTACGTATTTACTAAATTTATATTCTGTAGTACATCATTGAATATAGGTAAACAAATCCGCTACTAATTTTTTTATATTGTACGTTTATGTTTTCGTTTCTATTTTAAATACAGTCTGTATTTGTTGTTGAGGTAACTAAACAGACTTAAGATGGGGTTCGAAATGAGTAGGCAACCGAACATACTTCATAATATTATTTCGAGTTTTTCAGCGAAATGATTAGGTATTTCCATTCAAATTATACGTCGAACAGAACTTGAAACCTTTGCCGATAATACAAAAAATATCCGGTTCAATTCTGTCCTGTATAGGTGACGAATTTTGCGATTGTTGATGGCAATGTCGTAGTTTTCTTACGTTCAACAAAAAAGCGACGATATTCACAGAATTCGTCACCCATACAGGACAGAATTGAACCGGATATTTTTTGTATTATCGGCAAAGGTTTCAGGTTCTGTTCGACCTATAATTTGAATGGAAATACCTAATCATTTCGCTGAAAAACTCAAAATAATATTATGAAGTATATTTGGTTGCCTACTCATTTCGAACCCCATCTTAAGCAAGCTGAAAAGGTTCATGGTTTGCCTTCATATTGAAGTATATCTACTTCTTGTAAAATCTGTTCTCCCTATTATAGCAACATGTTGGTGTAAACGAACATTTTATGGTTGATACTTTATTTAATAAGAAAGGGTGCTGTTATAGATTGTTCATACTATAGCAGCTCAATTCATTTATTGAGATCAGTGCCGACATTTCGCCAATTAATATAAAAATAAGAAAATAATTTATATTTATCTTTTACGGGATCCCGAGATTTAGATTTATAATCCCGTGATCCTGAAAAAGCTCATTATTTGTCGGGATCCCAACATCCTTTGACACTTAGCAATTTATGTTAGATAGGGGGCGGGGGGGTTAAATAAAACAATATTATCTGTAGTTTATTTTAGTGCTTTTAAAGGATATTAAAAAGTCCTTTTTAAGAATATTAAAAAGGCAATTTATACCATCTTCGTATGGTTTAAATCTGTATAGGGTAAGATGGAACACATTTGGACATGGGGCACTTTTGAACAACTGCAATTTCCCTCTCCATTTGCTAAAATAATTTAACAAAACGTACCTTATGTTATGAACAAACCGTTTATGTATATTTACATTAGTATTTAAATATTGTCGCAAATAGAGAAAAAAAATTCAGTATTCCCATTGTGCCCCATGTTCAAATGTGCAGCTACTCTACCATACAAATTTCAAATTTGTGGCAAGTTTTGGTGCACATAATAAGGTAAACGTCCCAAATTCAGACACTGTCCTAAATTCCGACATATTTCTGTGAAGTTGAATAAAATAAGAAATCTACAACATTAAACTTTATTTTAGCACATCCGGTTTGTTGATTTGACATTACACTTAACATCACACAATCGTTTCTTATACTACCAATGTTCTAACGGTCAGAATATAACCTAAAAATTTGAATTATCTTGATAATTGACTATTATGCTAAAAGTTGATTTTTCCTTTTAAGGTAACTTCAATTCGACTTTTTTTATATAGCTACATGATAACAGTAATTAAGATAATTCTAATAGTATCTATTTAGGCTGACTAAAAATGCGTTATATTTTCATAATAATACGGTGTACTTACTGTTTTAACCACTATTAGTTACAAATTTAGGGGTGTCTTAATTAGGTACCTCCATGTAAATATAGCACGTCCTTAAATCAGACATGTGTGTCGGAAAGGTGTACATGGTTAGAAATAATACATACGGCTTTATTGTCTTTACACAAGATAATAAGATATTTTACATCGTTTGCTATATTACAATTAACTGTACGCATTTTGTCCAAATTTCGACACGAGTGTCGGAATTGCGAACATCAACAATCCCTAATTATTACACTAGCAGCAGAGAGTAACGATGTTGGCATTAATACACTAGCTTTGGAGAAAGCAGTAGAACTCATGCAATCTCCATTAAAGGAAAATTATTCTGGCCGGAAACACCCAAATAAAGTGAAAAGAAACTGTTTTTCTGTAACATTATCTAATGCTTGGAAAAAGCATTTGTTAATAAAAAAGAAGACAGCTCAAAAGAAAATAATTCTAGAGAAATAAGAAAGGTAGCGAAAAAGCAACAGGATAAAAAGCTGCGGCAAGAAAAACACTAAAAATTTCAGATGCAAGAAGCATGAAAATACAGATGAGGGAGAGAGGGCAGACTGAAGAACACGAAGAACTTATTTTACACATAAATATAAATTCTACAGTTACAAATATAACCAAAATTCCTTAACCTGTCTGAAGTTGGGGCATTTACCTTACAAACAGTTTATTATTTCAGTTTTGTTTAGTCTATAGCCAATTGTCTAAAACTACCAATATCAAATTCATTCGTCCCATTTTGTTTATTCTTTGGAACAGGTCCCATCAGCTTCAGGTCTTCAGTTTTTTTCAGCCACTTCCCGCTATCCATCAAATGCCCCTTCCAATCGTCACCAATCTCGCTAAGTGGCTTCAGAGTCCCACCAAAATCCTTAGGAAGCAAATCACGATCAAAGTAATCCAGCAACCCATCTACAGTTTTGTGTAGAACAATCTAAAATGCAACATTTACCGAAATAGAAACGTTTTCAATGAGTCAAGTCTTACTCTATCCTTCAGTTTTTCTTTCATTAGCGCTGTGGTCAGTTTGAAAAGAACTTCACAATATATTGGCATCTGTACGGCATGCACAGCCTTTATTCTTGATGGCATTATCTTTACAGCAACTTCAACTCCTTCCTTAAGGGCCATCATGTCGACCTTTTTTACGAAATGTAAGCCAGCGTTACGAAAGTCAATTATGATAATGAAGCCGGCATTCAGGTCGTGGTGAAACATGTAGTTCCCTATTTATAACCAAAAAAGTCATACAGTAGTTAATGATACACAAAAAATAAGTGATTTTTTCTCAGAAAATCAGTTGATTGTATACTAAAAATTGTTGATATTCATAATTTCGGAGTTAGTTTACTACGTATATAACAAGTAGTTGAAAATAGATGATGTCGGAAACGGTAAACGAAAACGTAAAATAATAACGCATAACAAAATGTAAATTAATAAAGCAAAACAAAATCGAAATGACACAGCCTTGAAATGCTCCGAACGCTAACGCGTTATCCGTACCCATCGAGATTAGAAAGGTTACCCTTTCATCGGAGGATGGGTGCACCGTCGAGCACGCTTACGCTGAGAACTCTACCACATGTCATCTCTCTCAGCGGCTTGTCATTACCCACATACGTAGGATAGGGTACCTCCACATCGAGAAGGGTATAAACGTCATGTGATCTATACTTTATAACGTCTATCCGCACTTGCTATTCGGATACACTAGATATCAGATCGTTAAGTCTTCATGATGGACCAGCTTCCGAAGGCCCCGTTTGATGAGTCACCTGCAAGCACCAGATGCCTGGTAACCCTCGCTCACATCTATTCCTGCCTTGGTCGCCGTTACGGACTAGGTCAACCAGGAACCTGGAATTGGTTGGACTTGACACAACACAGTTTTACAGCACAGCCTCGTGAGGTCTGCCAGCTGGCCTAACCAAAACTTCTAAACAGTACAGGCGTCCAGTGACGAAGTTGCCAATCTTTGTGATCCAGTGGAAAACTCATTCGCGCAGCTTTGTGATGCTGCGTAAGCCGTAGTGCGCAGACAGGTCTTCTTGGTTTTAAATTAGCTTCTTTTAATCTGTTTCTTACAGTTTGATCAGAAATATCTATTCCATGTGCTCGTCTTATGTCGTTTAGGAGGCCTCGTGCTGTGGCAGTACGCTGGCGCAGAGAGGAAATGACAAGAAATCGGTCTTGATTTTGAGTAGTTTTACGATTTCGACCTTGTCCAGCTCTTTTAACACATTGGCCAGTCTCCCGAAACCGATTCCATAAACGCTGAATAACAGAAGGGGAAACTCATCCCTGCTAGCATAACGTCGAAAAGAGTGGCCATGCTTAATAAGTGTAATAAAACGGGAACTTTGGGTATCTTATTGAATAAGATAGAATAATAGAACTTTATGGAGGTTCCTGTCTTTGAGGCAGTTACAAACTGTTCGTACAGTTTATTGTTTTATGGTGGTGTTTGTCTGCATGCAGAAAGAGCGGAAATATTGAGTTTCAGTTCGTGTCTGAATCAACAGAGACAAACTTTGGGCTGTTTGTGTGTATTCAAAAGGCGTATAGAAAAACTGCTAAAAGTCACGTTCTGACCATTTGTCGTGATATATTTAGGCACTTCTCGGAACAGGGTATTCCATGGAGAACCAACACGAGAGGGGCGGTTCTAAGGAAGGGACATTTTTTGCAAGGTTTCCTTGGTTGGTTAATTAGATTTTGGTTGCAATGATTGGATGGTTTGGGTGTAGATGATGCAGCCCATAAGGTCTTCCTGGGACGGAGACAGCGCCTCAAATATTAGTCTCTAAGTAGATTTCAAAACGTTTACTTGTGCTTCCTTCTGTTCGTGCGAATTTGCGTTAGGGGTTCTTGACTTAGTTCAAAACTCCGCTACAATCAGCATACCAGAGGGGCAATATTCGAGACTACAACCGATACCAGATATAGCAGAATTCACAACCTCCTTACAGCTTCCTGATCGAGAGAGATTCAAGACGAGTTATTTGCAGTTTCCAGAGCTCCATAAAAGGTTAGAAAAGTTGTATTGTTTAAGAATATCTCAGCCAGCGTCGTAATACCACTAGGGTGATAGATCACAAGGGCTAATCTCTCTGACATCGTGTTTGTATTAAGTTTAAAGTTGGTTTATATAAAGGAGTTTTTCCTATTATTTCTTGACTGTTAATATATATTGTTTTGAGAACAACCGTCTTTTAATTAGAAGTTTCACAGGGTTAAATATCGAGGGGCACATGAGACAATTGGATAAGTATAGAATTTTAGTAAACAATTAACGCTACCGTTATTTTAATTGTTGCCAATATTTTCCAACAAGATTCCAGGACAAGAACCCATAAATTTAATATCCCAGAGCAGGATTAATCTAAGTATTTGCCCTGCTACAAACCGGGACAAATTCACTTTAAGAAGACAGTATTTTTAGTTAGACAAATAATCAATATAGTTTACTTCTCTTAAAGAAAGACGTCCCCAATATTACATTTGGTGGCAGCGGTGGGATTTGATTTAATTAGTTATCAAACGCGTAATTAAAGATTGAATAAACGAAGAAAGAAAAATCTGAAATTTAAAAATTTTGCAAGGGGAAATTTTTTGTGAAAAATCATTGAATAAGGTTGAAGGCTCTGAGACATTCTTTTAAGATACCTGTTGTGTTTTGTTTTTTTTTTCAGTCTTGCATATTTTATTTTCGATTTTTTTTTTGTGTATACGCAAATAATTAGGTATTCGACGTGTCCGGAATTGTTCGTTGGAGAATTTATTTATTTGCAGGATTGTTTTATTGTGTGCTCTATTTTTTTTGTGTGTGACCTGTTGGGAATTTTGTTCGTATTCTTATTCGGGAATATAAAATTAGGAGAAAAAAATGGCACTGTCGCCAGGTGCTGCCGGTGCGACCGAACGCCCCGTAAATGTCGCGAGTCTTCCGTCTTTTGCAGGCACTCAAGGCGAAGATGTGGAAGAATTCTTTGTTAAATTAGAACAAAGGGGACGCCTTGAGGGATGGACGGCAAGACAAGCGCTAGACGTAGCGAAATTGGTAACTGCAGGACAGGCATACCAATATATGCGTGTGGAGGCGGATCTGTTTGCAGCTATTACTACTTTTAAAGAGTTTAAAGCGGCAATAACAAAGAGGTTCGGAAAGAAGTTAATCCCTGGTCAAGGTGCGATCAATTTGGGGAAATGTATCCAGAAAAACGGTGAATCCGTGGATGATTTTGCTGCAAGAATACGGAGTGCAGGAGTCGACCTGTATGAGGAAAATATAGCGGGCGCCGCTGTAGACGATATGGACGGCATCAAGAAGCGGCATGAGAAAGATCTCGTCAAGCAATTAAAGGACGGGCTGGACGAAAGGATTGATGACCTGATAGGTCTCGAATTAAACAGGAACCCAATGTTCACGTTTGACCAGATTGTCACGTTGGCGCAACAGGCCGAATTTACGTACCGGAACAGGAGGCGTAAATTTGCAAACTTGCAGGTGTGCGAAGAAACAAGGCAACCACAGGAAACAGCGAGCAGAAGCAAAACACCGCCAAGAGAACAGCGGAGAGAAAGGCGATTAGAGAGACCCGAAAGAAGACAACAGGACGTTTTCCGAGGTTGTTATGGTTGCGGTAGAATTGGACACTTTATTAAAGATTGTCGAGCAATAAAGAATAACCAAACCGTTAACGACAATTATAGGTCTAATCGAGGAAACCGACAGGGCAATAAACAAAACGGTAGGAGGTCTTTAAACTGAAAAGGGACCGCTTCATGGATCCAGGAAGCGGCCCGAAGATAGACAGCGTCGGGTGGTTATCACAAATGGATCAAGTTACAGAAATGGGTTGCCATGTAAAAATTAAGTTAAATGGACATTATGTGTTATTATTAGTAGATACAGGAGCCAGTAGGAGTATAATTAAGGAATCAGTGGTCAACAAATTAAAATGTAAAGTGCGCCCAGTTGAAGATACGCTTTTAAAAGGTATTTCCGGAGCAGGTATAAAGCCTTTAGGGCAATGCATTGTTAATTTTAGTGTTGGGAGAAACCATTATCCCATCGAGTGCCTGATTTGCCCGGATTATGTTTCCATACCTGGAGAGGGACTAATTGGCAGGGACACATTAAGAAAAATGCACGCGACAATCGACATGTACGGGAACGAAATTGCTTTTGGATCATATCGATTAAAAATGTTAACAGTATCGGAGAACGATGTTTATCATTTGAATGAAAAGAAATCGATACAAGAAAAGAGCAAACCTATCATTGTAGACAGATCGCAGAAAACAATCATCAGAGAAGTCCAGGGAAATATTTTCGATGCGCCGGATAATTATTCGCTCGTCACATGTGCAGCGGAAGATTTACAGATGAGACGAGGTTCAGCAGCGAGTTTCAGGGAGAAATTTGGTAGAAAACCACTACTAATTAACCAAGGAAGAAAGACAGGAGATATTGCTGTAATTAAGGACGATTTTACGAAGAGGGGCATCAATCGGTTTGTATATTATTTAATAAACAAAAGAAGAAGTACCGAACAGGCCAAATTATCGGACGTGAAGAAGTGTTTCACCAATTTATTAAAATTATGCAAGAGGAATAACGTAAAGCACCTAGCGATGCCAAGATTTGGCGGAAATCTACAATTCGACGACATCAGGGACGAAATAAGTCGCATCTTCAAAGATAGTGGACTCAATATAGATATATATTGTCTCAGGAAAACTACTCCAAGAAGGATGGCGAAAGATGAAGAAACAACGCCGAAACCGGAAGAAAAAATTGTCTCGGATTCAAGCGTACGACTTGTCGAAACAATTACAGTACCACCAAGGTGCCGAATAATGTGTACAGGGAAGCAGGATATTGTATCACCAACACGGGAGATAATTATCGAACCTGTAGAAGTTTTATTCCACGGCGTTATAGCAGCCAGGTCTTTATCGAAGGCAACAAAGCAGGTACCAATATGTTTGATAAACGTATCAAACGAGCCGGTGAAATTGTTAAAAAACACCATGATAGCTCATTCTTCGCAGGTGGGGACCACTGTAAAAAAGGAACACGTATTTACAGTAAACGAGGAACAAAGGAAAGGCACGACCGCCGATTTTAAATTCGAATATTTGGAGAAAACCCAGGCCACTAAGTTAACAGGACTTATAAACAAATATAAGGATGTTTTTAGCGGATCAGAATTAAAATTGAGCTGTGCAGACGACGTACAACACAATATTATTACAGAAGATATACCGCCAATTACGAAACCACCATACCGAATTCCATTCTCTCAACGACAGGAGTTGAAGAAACAAATAAGTGAAATGTTGGAACAAGGTGTGATTCAAGAATCAAAATCTCCATGGAGCGCTCCGGTAGTGATGGTAACGAAGAAAGCTCCGGAAGGAGAAAATAAAATCCGTGTGTGTATCGACTATAGAGCGTTGAACGCAGTAACAAAGCGCGACTACTTTCCCTTGCCTAACTTGCAAGAGACATTGGACCAACTTGGAAAAGCTCTGTATTTTTCGACGCTAGACATGCGAGCAGGCTATTGGCAATTAAAAGTTAATAACAAGGACATAGAGAAGACAGCTTTTTCTACGCCCGACGGACATTACGAATGTTTACGAATGCCGTTTGGTCTTGTCAACGCTCCTAGTACGTTTCAGCGTTTGATGTATGTCGTTCTTTCAGGAATGACAGGTGAAGAGTGTTTAGTGTATTTAGACGATATAATTGTGTTTAGCAGAACCACTGATGAACATATGGTTCGATTAGAAAATGTTTTTAAGCGACTACGAAGTGCCAATTTAAAATTAAAATTTTCGAAGTGTATGTTTATGAAGAAAGAAGTTAAATATTTAGGACATATAGTTTCTAGAAACGGAGTGAGTCCAGATCCAGAGAAGATAGAGGTAGTTAAAAATTATCCAAGGTTAAAAACGGTAAAAGACGTTAGAGCGTTTCTGGGATTATGTGGTTTTTATAGGAAATTTATCCCGGAATACGCTCATCATGCGAAACCACTGACCGTGCTAACAAAAGCGGACCAGCCGTTCCAATGGGAAGAAGAGCAGGAACAAGCGTTCCAATATTTCAAGAATAGATTAATTAGTCCGCCGATTTTGCGCTTTCCGAATTTTCAGGAGCCGTTTATTTTGTCTACCGATGCATCAGGAAAGGCAATTGGAGCTGTTCTGAGCCAACGTATAAACGGGGTAGAAAAGCCAATTGCCTATGCAAGTAGACAATTAAACAAAGCAGAACAAAATTATAGTGTTAGCGAACTGGAATGCCTCGCTGTGGTTTGGGGAATTAAACACTACAGATGTTATCTATATGGCACAGAATTTACCGTAATATCTGACCACCGACCACTTAAATGGCTTATGTCATTAAAGGATCCTACCTCCAGATTGGCGAGATGGGCCTTACTACTTACCGAATACAATTTTTCCATCGACTACAAAGCGGGAAAAGCACACAGTAACGTAGATGCGCTGAGCCGAATCAGGGAGAACAAGTCGGATATCAGCTGTACAGAAGACCCAAGACAGAATAACAAGAAACAGGTGACTTTCAAGGCGCCACCTAAAAACAGAAGTAACGAAATAAAGAGCAAGTATGTGAACGTCGCCATAGTAGACGAAGATGTGTCCTATCTACCTGTGATTGGAAAGGCGGACATCAAACGCGAATTATCGTTGGATGACAAATTACAAAAGGTAATCCAGGACCTGGAAGCGGACGACAAAGACGACGATAAATACTACATTGACATGGACGGGCTATTGGTTAGAAAAGGTGCAAATCTAAATACAGAGGATCGAGTTGTTATACCTGCAGCCATGAGAACCCAAGTCATACGGTTATATCATGATTTACCGTACGCAGGACATATGGGAACTAACAAAACCTACAATTTACTCAAGTCTAGGGTTTATTGGCGAAATATGGAGAATGACGTGAAGGAATACGTAAGAAAATGCATATCATGCAACGAACGCAAGACGTCACCGCATAACAAAAGGGCACCACTTCAAAGATTTATGAGGGTAACCCGCCCTTTTGAAGTGTTAGCGATGGACGTTGTCGGTCCACTCGTGACATCCAACGATGGGAACAAATATATTTTAACTTTTCAGGATTATTTTACAAAATACCCCGAAGCAATCGCGATCCCTGATCAAAAGACGGATACAATTGCTAGGGCATTTGTTGAGAATATTGTTTGCCGCCATGGAGTGCCGGAAAAGTTACTCACGGATCAAGGAGCAAACGTGACGTCTAAACTTATAAAAGAAATTTGTAAGATACTAGGCGTCCAGAAAATACAGACATCCGCTTACCACCCGCAGAGTAACGGAAGTTTAGAAAGAAGCCATCGTGTTTTGAAGGATATTCTATCACATTACATAGACAAATCGCAGAAATCGTGGGACAAATGGCTGTTTCGCTATGATGGCTTATAGGTCATCAACACACACGACGACCGGTAATACACCATATTTTCTCATGCATGGCAGAGAAATGGTCTTACCTAATGACGATGTGTTTTCCCCATCTCGAACCCGGTATGATTACGACGAAAATTACGCTTCAGAGATGACAGAACGACTGAAACAGGTATATGATATTGTGCAGCACAACATGGAAAAGGAAGCTGAAACGCGAGAGAAGAATTACAATAAAAAATCCGCGGAAGTTACGCTTAAGGTAGGGGATATAGTGTATTTGTTTAACCCGGCTAGTACTCCTGGGCTAAGCAGAAAATTAGCTAAGTTTTGGTCTGGGCCACATGAAATTATAATGAGGTTAGGCGAGGTAACTTTTAAAATAAAGTCACTGGATAACAACAAAGAACAAATTGTTCATGTAAATCGACTTAAAAAGTACGATTCAGGTAAAGAGGTGCATGAAAGCGACGATGAAGGTAGCGGTTCGGATCAGGAATATCCAGCCCCTAGAGGTTTGAGGTTCGCGGATGGACTTTTCCCATTACCAAGGATGGAAGAACCGGTAGAAGAGGAAACCGAGTATGAGCCGTGGATAGGTACACCGCGCTCTATGAGGGACAGTGATATACAATACCCAGCCCCACTGGACCAAATTGATGAGATTAACGACGATGATGAGTCCCGAACCGACGAACAAACCACAGAAGGTAATAATAATTCAGGTAGTAGGTTTTCCGGTAATGCGGAAGAAGATGAGGTCCAAATTCAAACCCCAAGGCGGCATCACACCAGAAGCAGTGGCCGCGTATCAGACCATCCCTGGGTATTAAAGCGTCGCATCTAAAAGTTAAGATATGTTATTATGTACGTAGAATGTAGAGTAAATAGAGTGTAGAACATAGGACGTCCTTTAGTGTAGGCAGGGAGTAAAAAGGTGTATAGCAGGTAGATAAAGTATTTTGCACGAATTATAGGGATGCGGTAGAACGAGGCTGTTGGTTTTTTTAGGTTATGCTAAATGCTAGATTATACTGACAGATGAAAAGATTTACTGCATGTTCTCTCATGTTGACAGATCATAGAAGGCGAAAGATGAGTACCGGAACTACATTAATCGCTTTCCTGATCGCCTTGAATGTGGGAATAAGCAGCGCCCTGATAGCATACGACTGTCAAAATCAGGGCATGAATATCACGACGTTCAGCCTGACGGAGATTGGCGCATGCAAAACGCCGTCGAGCCGGGTGAAGGAGACTCAAGAAATGATTCAGCTGGTGCAGCTGCATGAGATAGAATTGATCCCGATCTACCAGTGTAAAATCCACGTCACACGTTTGATTTCACACTGTGGGATGCATTCGCATATGTCCGCGGTGACGAATGGTTTGGCAACGTTCATCTACCCGACAAGCAGAACGATGTGCCTCGAGATGCATCAGACGCGGCGTTTGATGAATTTCTACGGAAAAACCCTCGACGACCTTGTTATAAATGGGACGACACACGCATCGGTATTGATGGCAGGTCGAATGAACGCAGAGAACGTCTGTCAGGGAGGAGATTACGAAGACCATAAAGGACGTTGGACGGACGTAATCGCACAAGCCGCTCTAGAGATCACTTTACATCAGCGGACCATACCAGCGAGGGTCGCGGAGAACCAAGTGATTATGCCAGGAGGTGTGAGCTGCCCATACAAGGAAAAATCATGCGTGGATTCCATTTATGGTCATACGTATTGGGATCATGTAGATGAGAACCGATGCTCACCGGACAAATACGACGTATTGTTTGAAGGTACCGCGAAAAAGATGACACCTGTGAATTTGACTCTGGCCAATTACGACACGATTGTCTATACAGTGGATAAAGGCGAAACACTTTTTGCAATGCCAACTGCCAGACCAACAATGATATGTGGGCAGAGTGCGTATGAAACGGATCATCCCCGTTTCTTCATCATCAAGCCCTCTGAGAATGGAAGATTCTATTTTTCCAAGGGTAAGATGAGCCTGTTCAACATGGACCCCACCACATATGTGAACACGAAGATCGTGTTCATTGAGAAGCACATCCAAGGACAGTTGACTTCATTATACGCCGATGTAATAGCGCAGCGTTGTGCACTTGAGCAGCAAGTGCTGAGAAATTTGCAAACGTTAGCGGTGACCGCCCCAATGGAGTTCGCGTTTGCAAAGATGAAAGTTCCCGGATACATGGCCGTAAACTATGGAGAAGTGGTACATGTACTCCAGTGTGCTCCAGTCGAGGTGAAAATTAGGCACATGGAGCGATGCTACCACGAACTACCCATCGTATTTGAAAACAAGACGTACTTTATGTCGCCGAGAAGCCATGTTTTGCAGAAGTACGGAACCGAAGTGGGCTGTAACCCGTTCTTGTATCCCGCGTACAAGCTAGGAGAAAGGTGGTATAAGGTTTCGAGAAACCTCCACGAAATCCCACTACCACAGATAATGGAACCAAACAACGAACATAAATGGTCGTACACCAACCCTAACAACCTCTTCGCCGGCGGGCTATACACCCAAGAGGACATGGAGAAGTTGCGAAAGCTCATGATGCTCCCTTCAGAGCGTGGGGCTGTCCAAGGGATGTTGGCAAGAATAATGGCGGGACTCAACACGGATATGCAGGGAACAAACATAAATGGTTTAGTAACACACGACACCATCAAAACTTGGGTTCTGATGATGTGGGAGTCGGTGTTCACATGGTTTACGGTGTTTGGAACCATATCTTCAGGCTTTATCGGAGCCTATATGATATTGCGAAGCTTCAAGTTCCTGGTCGACACCATTGTACATGGACTGGTGCTGTACGAGATGTTTGGATGGAGCATCCGCTTGATAGGAGCAGTGTGGGACAGCGTAACAATGTTCTGCATCCACAAACAGCAGCAGCAGCATAGGCAGCAGAATAATGAGACAACAGCAAGCCAGAAGGATGACCTGCAGGCGATCGAGGTCAATCCGAACGGACCATGCGGCGCGACCGCGCCCCAGACCTGCATCGAGATGGAGCCGAAGTTGTACCCGGTGGCGGAAGATCACCAAGACCAGAGCAACAGCTGGAACTAGTAGTCTAAGCGATGACGACTGGGCAAATAGAGACTAAGTTAAGTATAAAGCAACTACAAGTTGATACTGCTCATAAGTAATTGTTATGTACTTTTTCACATGCGCGTCCGGATCGGGACCCACATCCACATGAACCATACGAGATCGAGATGCCGGTACACCGCTACATCACAACCACCCCCCCGCCCCTGGATTATGGACACTTGATAAGTGCAGTGACTCAGTGACGCTTTAATTAGTGCGATGAATTCCAAGCGAAGTGTACGGGGCAGACTCATAAGATCTAATGTGTAAAGATGATCTCGACCGGAAAATTGTAACTTTAGTTAAGTTTCATATTATTAAGGATTAGTAGCGTGTTTTGTATTTTTGGTAAGAGAGAGAGGCCCTAATTTCAGGTTTGATTTTATTCGTGAGGTTTAGTTTGATTAGTGATGAATAATTCGTCAATAATGATTCATCTAAAGCGCCGAGGAATGTAATAAAACGGGAACTTTGGGTATCTTATTGAATAAGATAGAATAATAGAACTTTATGGAGGTTCCTGTCTTTGAGGCAGTTACAAACTGTTCGTACAGTTTATTGTTTTATGGTGGTGTTTGTCTGCATGCAGAAAGAGCGGAAATATTGAGTTTCAGTTCGTGTCTGAATCAACAGAGACAAACTTTGGGCTGTTTGTGTGTATTCAAAAGGCGTATAGAAAAACTGCTAAAAGTCACGTTCTGACCATTTGTCGGGATACATTTACGCAGTTCTAAGAACAGGATGTTCCAGGCTATTGCAGACGCAAACCATGGAGAACCAACACGAGAGGGGCGGTTCTAAGGAAGGAACATTTTTTGCTAAGTTTCCTTGGTTGGTTAATTAGATTTTGGTTGCAATGATTGGATGGTTTGGGTGCAGATGATGCAGCCCATAAGGTCTTCCTGGGAACAGAGACAGCGCCTCAAAGATTAGTCTCTAAGTAGATTTTAAAACGCTTACTTGTGCTTCCTTCTGTACGTGCGTATTTGCGATAGGAGTTCTTGACTTAGTTCAAAACTCCGCTACAATTAGCATACCAGAGGGGCCATATTCGAGACTACAACCGTTTACCAGATATAGCAGAATTCACAACCTCCTTACAGCTTCCTGATCGAGAGAGATTCAAGACGAGTTATTTGCAGTTTCCAGAGCTCCATAAAAGGTTAGAAAAGTTGTATTGTTTAAGAATATCTCAGCCAGCGTCGTAATACCACTAGGGTGATAGATCGCAAGGGCTAATCTCTCTGACATCGTGTTTGTATTAAGTTTAAAGTTGGTTTATATAAAGGAGTTTTTCCTATTGTTTTTTGACTGTTAATATATATTGTTTTGAGAACAACCGTCTTTTAATTAGAAGTTACACAGGGTCAAATATCGAGGGGCACATGAGACAAGCATTGAATTTTAGTAAACAATTAACGCTACCGTTATTATTAATTGTTGCCAGTATTTTCCAACAAGATTCCAGGACAAGAACCCATAAATTTAATATCCCAGAGCAGGATTAATCTAAGTATTTGCCCTGCTACAAACCGGGACATGTTCACTTTAAGAAGACAGTATTTTTAGTTAGACAAATAATCAAGATAGTTTACTTCTCTTAAAGAAAGACGTCCCCAATATTACATAAGGGCGACAGCACGAGCAGCTTTCACTTCACTTATGTGTCTAATTTTATATTTAATGGCACTTCTAATCAACTAAAATTGAAAACTGAATTTGTTTGTCATCTTCAGTAGGCTTTCATACTTGAATTGAAAGCATACTTGACATTTTTTCTATTGTTTTGTGTTATTAATTTACATTTTTAAGTGTAACTTCAAAACTCTTATAAACTTGTATAAATTATACTATACGGAGTATAAGTTTAACACCCGAGCAGTGAAAAAAATCCAACTACCTAAAGATATATTTTCAACTTCTTGTCAAATAATAATAACTGCAAATGGAGTGAATATACAGTGTAAAAATTCAACTCGCGAGGGAAATACATAGCGGAGTTGCATGGGTGTTAAATACAACTCCAAGTTTATGTTTGTATAAAGAAGTGCTTACCGAGGAGATAGATATACTTCAACCCAGTGTGGACACTGAAATGCGTAATATCTGCATCTTCTACGTGAAGAACCTTCAGTCGGTAACCTTCTGGCGTCAGGAATGGTAAAGTAATAGCCACTCTACAAGAAATAACAAACTATTGGTAATTTTGTCGGTATTATTCTAATATAATATGCTTATTAGGGTGGTACTTATTTATCTAGAAAAAACCCCTTTTTTTCTGTGTGACCCTCTCAATTTGCTGTGTTATATCCATAATTAATTCCTGTGATATTTGAGATCGATCAAAACATATTAATCGGTAGATCCAGGGGCCCAAAATCGAAATTCAATTTAATGATATTTAAAAAAATCTGATATGGCCAGGCACATGATTTTATCATACAATATATAAAATTAATAGTTTAGCTGCATGAGATTTTATTTGATCGAGATCGATTGTGTCTGCCACAGTGCTGCCACCAGCTGCCACATCTATAAGGTTATCTATGGGCTGTCAGTGGTTGGGCGTTAGTGAGCTACCACTTGTATAAGGTTATCTAAGGGCTGTCAGTGGTTTGGCGTTAGTGATGCCGAATATTACTGGCTAACGGTCGCGGTAATACCGACCGCGCACTTTCAGCTACTATAGCGCCATCTGTCGACGGTCCAAATAACTATTGGCCACGCATGCGCAGTTTGATCACGGGCACCACATCGATAGACAAAATATATATCTCCGTCGCACATTGTTCGAACCGAGACTACACATTGCCGCTATAGGACTAGCTCCGTACAATCCCTAATACGTATATGGATAATATTGACAGTAGGTACGACCTACTGTCAGAATGAAAATAATTGTGAAATCTTTGCTAAGTTTTAATGCAGACACGACCTCTATCAAAAAGAATTTGCTGCTACAGCTAAACTATTAACTTTATCAAAAAATGTCATAGCCATAAATTATACAAAATTTCCTCTACTTTAATTTATTATTTAACTATTTTGACGAAATTTCAGAAATGGCAACTCATTTGCAAAATTCTTGAAAAATGCTTAGAGGAAACAGTCAGTTGCTTTGGACCCTTTAGAACCAAAAGCTTTTCAGCTCTAAGTTTGATCATAAAACTAAATATGAACGTTTAGTAGTTTCTCCGGAATCGCCGCCACAAAACTCGGGTACAAACATACCTATTTCCTCTAAAATTTAATTTTTTTTTTGGCACGATTACAATACTTTTTCATACTGCGTATGATAAAGTAAAAATAAAAAAAGGTTTTATTTTGTTTTACTATAATAAATTTACATACCACAATTATTAGCTGAATTTAAAAAATAAACTATTAACTGTTAAGTCTACATATCAAAGAATTTCACACATTTGCAAGTACGTAATTTGTTAAAAATATAATATACTGTGACCTCCAAAAATTGACATCATATGGAATTTTTTTTATTATCGGTTTATCAGGTGATTTCATGCTTCATAAAAGTTCTTTTTTTGTAATATAATATACAGGGTAGATCAGAAAATTTGATTTGATTTTGGGCCCCTTGACACACCGGTTAATATTTTTTATTACATCAAAAAATTCACAGAAATTAAGTACGAATATAACGTAACAAATACAGGGGTCAGATAAAACATAAAAATTTAAAAATAAAGACCACTCTAATACCTAAGGTAAACGTCCCAAAGTCAGACACTGTCGTAAATTCCGACATATTTCTGTTTAGTACAAAATAAGAAATCTACAACATTGAACTATATTCTATGACATCCGGTTTGTTGATTTGACATTACACTTATCAACCCACAATTGTTTCTTATTCTACCAATGTTCGAACGGTCAGAATATAACCTAAAAGTTTGACAGATCTTGATAATTGAGTGTTATGCTAAAAGTTGATTTTTTCCTTATAAGGTAACTGCAATTCGACTTCTTTTTACATCGCTACAGCATAATCGTAATTAAGCAAATTCTAATAACATCTATTTAGGCTGCCTAAAAGTCCTTTATATTTTCATAATAATAATACGGTGTACTACTCTTTTAACCACTATTATTACAAATTTAGGTGTGTCTGAATTAGGTACATGTAAATATAGAACGTGCTAAAATCAGACATGTGTGTCGGAATTGTGTGCATGGTTAGAAGTAATACATATGGCTCTATTGCTGTCTTTAGACAAGAAAATAATATGGTTTACATCGTTTGCTACATTAAAATTAATTGTACGCACTTTGTCCAAATTCCGACACGAGTGTCATTATTACACTAGCAGCAGAGAGTAGTGATTTTGGCATTAATACACCACCTTTGGAGATAACAGTTGAACTCATACCATCTCCATTAAAAAAATCATTAGTCTTGCCTGAAACACCCAAATAAACTAAAAAAACTGTCTTCTGTAACATTATTATCTAAAGCTTGGAAAGAATATTTGTTAATAAAAAAGAAGGAACCACAAAAGACAATCCTTCTAGAGAAGTAAATAGGGAAGCGAAAAAGGAACCGAATAAAAGTATGGCAAAAAAAAAACACTAAACATTCCAGATGCAAGGAGGGAGAGAGGGTAGACTGAAGAAAACTTAGGACTTATTTAATACTGTGTTTCATTAAAAAAGGTAAAACAAATGTTTGACAATCTTTAATAAAAAATCTTATTAATAATATTTAAAACACTTAAAATCACCAAATAAATACAAAATTCTACAGTTAGAAACGTAACAAAATTGAATTTTGGGCGTTTACCTTATATGTACCTGTGAAATTTGTATGGTGAGAAGAAATCAGGATCCAGACGTCCATGGTTGTAGAACTTACTATGCTTGCTAGTAGATATAATAAACTTCTCAAATTTATCTTTGGCTTTCTGGAGATCATGCTTGCACAATCTTATATAGTTCTCAACTAGTCTTTTCCCTACAAACAAACAAACATCTGATGTGGCCAGGCACATGACTTTATCATACAATATATAAAATTAATAGTTTAGCTGAATGAGAATCTATTTGATTTAGATCAGTCGTGTCTGCATTAAAATAAAACTAGTTAGCCAGGATTTGACAGATAAGTCAATAATTAAAAAAATAAATAATTCCTTCATTAACATAAAACAATATTAAATACAACAGAATATTATTTATATTTAGGGCGGAGATCAGCACACTTGTTTCCAAATTGCCTTGCTCTTCCACTCACCCCTTACGCAATCTAGAACTAAGACATAATTGTACCAATAATATAACAATAATTCCGAGAACATCAAAACAAAAACAAACAAAAAATTACTCTAGAGTCTAATTACACGTAATTGCAGCAAATCCAACTCAACAAAACACCTGTCCATAAAAAATAAAAATTAAAAAGCCTCCAATGTGCGCTCAATGCCTAAAGTCCTGAGCAAACAGACAACACTTCCTCTTTCCCCCAAAACTGTTTTATGATATTTTTTTCATATCTTCCCTGAGACCATTGTATATATGACTGACCTGGTAAGAGAATGACCGTTTCTACAGCCCAGCGCGATGGGCAGGTGGAGCAAACAAACCCCTGAATCTTAAATTAAGTTTATGGACATCCGTTCTACAGCGTATCTTCCGCATGAGGTATTGTGGGATCCTCTTGGATAGCAACTTATGATATAATATTGCTGCTTGCAACACCCTAGTGTTATCCATGTTCAACCACCCCAAGTCGCACAGACCAATCGATACAAAATCATACTTCCTCAAACCAAAAACAAACAGAACACATGCATTTTGGACACGCTGCACACGCTGCCTATCCGACGCCGTCAGGCAAGGACCGTACACGGTATCACAATATGTGATCTTTTTACTATTGACAGTAGATATAGTGAGATATTGTCGAAACATCAGCATTTGACACTAAACTGGCATTAAACTGAAAATATTTGGAAAATCCTGGCTCACTATATAGTATTATATCAATGCAGATGCGCCCGATCTCGGTCAAATAGAATTTGCTCTTGCAGCTAAACAATTAATTTTACCAAAAAATGTCGCAGACATAAATTATTCAGAATTTCCTCCACTTTATTTTATTATTTAACTATTTTGAGGAAATTACAGAAATGTCAGCTCATTTGCAAAATCCTTGAAAAATGCTTAGAGAAAACATCCAGTTCCTTTGGACCCTTTTGAACCAAAAGCCTTTCAGCTCTAAGTTTTAGTCATGAAACTTCTAAATATGAAGTTTCGTCGATTACAATACTTCATCATACTGCGTATGATAAAGTAAAAATTGTAAAAAGTGATGCCTGGAAAGTATAGAAGAAGATATGGGAAGCAAAGGTTAGATAAAAGCGGTTAAACAAAAGAATAAATAACACCAAGACGTACCAACATTGTTGGGTAAATGATCCTCACACTTGAGCCAATCATAAAATAATTTCACGTAATGTTTCAACTTTTCATCGTCTTCGTTTAATTCTTTCTTAATATTCTTGATTTGATTTTTGTTTGGTTGGACAATTATTGAAGACATAGCGCTGCTGTTTACGAGAAGAACTGCTTGTGTTTTCGTGGTAAACTGGATGGTGGTGATCACGTAAATATCGTATTAAACCTTTTATATGAGTGCAATCAAGGGAACAACAAACGCACGTCTCTTGTTTTTTTATAAGATAAGTTAATCGTCAACTTAATTATAAAGAAAAATATTATCCAGTACTGTCGTTAATACCAGTATGCTAATTGAAGATTTTATATCCATGACAACAATTTTAAGGACACACTCAACTTTTACCCACGGTTAACTTCGACTTTTGGCGTCAATAAGAAAATCTGATGTGGTCAGGCACATGACTTTATCATACAATATATAAAATTGATTGTTTAACTGCATGAGATCGGTCGTGTCTGCATTAAAATAAAACTCGTTAGTGGTATTTTGATACTATTGACAGTATTAGTTTGTACATATATTAGTTTATGTCACTAGACAGCATCTTCTCGATCAATTCAGAAAGTTGGTAATACACAGGGGTTCAAAAAAAGACTGTTATTCGGAGAATTTTAGAGATTAATCAATGAATAGAAAAATGCCTGCAAAATATGTGTCTTTCATACAGGGTATAACACACAGGGTGAGTCAGAAATGAGGAAAAACATGGTATCACTTTTTTACTACAATCTTGGATACATTGAAAGAAAATCTACCTCTTTATTTTTTTTGTGAGACTAAAAGCGAGTAGAAGAAAAATGTGTATTTTGAACCAGTTTAAGTTTATTTGCGATTATCTGCGTAAGTAGAAGCGGACAAGTGGTCCTTTTCACATCCACGCACACATATAGGTACTATCATGTACATATAGGTACTATAGTCCCCTCTTTTGACGTCAATTTTCCCGCAAATGTAGGGGCTAAAAAATTTGAAAAAATTCTGATGCTGTCCTTGGTTAATATGTTACAAGTCATAAAAATTAGAAACCTGTATATGTTGGCGTTTTCCCGATTTTTCCAAATTAAGGAGAATTGGCGCTGTTTTTACCCCGTAAATTTCATTTGTTTAACTTTAGCAATTAATTACTCCGGAAATAATCCATAGATTTAAACGAATTGAAAAGTAAAATCACCTACGGAATGCTAGCTTTCAAATCGCATTTTTGTAAGATCTTTGGGTTAGTGCTTGACCCACAAATAGCTATATTATGCAATGCCAACAATTCCTTTATTAGAAGAGCTAGAATAATAAAATATAGACTATAGGCTACCCTCTAATTCATAGGTTTAAGAACCACGAACAGGCATTTGGAAGTCTCATGGGAATTCTTGGCAATTTAAATCGGGTTTCGGGATTAGCATTTACAATTAATGAGTGATCTGCAAAATATTCTATGTGTCAACAAATTTACTGCTAAATTTGTAAAAGTTGTTTGATATTTTTGTTTTATACGCCCAGTGCTGACGTTTGTAATATATTTAATATATGAAGAGTTGTATTTATTTTATATTGTTTGTGCATGTATTTAAATATTAATAATAAATAAACTATAGAAACTGTTATACTAGTTTGAATATTAATATAACAATTATTATCAAGCAAACTTAATTTAGTATTCACCACTAATCGGAAAATCTGCTAACTCCATGTTATTAGATCTATCCGCTTCCATCAAAATCTTGTTTACAACCTTATTGTATAAAAACTGACGAAAACATAAACGCCCATCGATAGAAGAGATTTCTCTCGTACCGGGTCACATATTATAATCAAAATAATGCAAAAATTAAGAATTTAATTGTTAGTTAAAATTACTACCTTGACAAGTTATCGTTCTTTTTGTGTATTGATAATAAGCTGCCCCGGTTCTCTCAGATGTGTCGGTTCTCTCCGACATGACAGCACCGCTAACGCCTCCCTTCCCCGCAGCTCCCCAAAGACCGTAGAGCGTCGGAATTCACGCAGAGTTTCAGCACGATCTTTTGTATTAAAAATGCAAGATACACAATGATTATGTAATAAACTTTAAACCTATGAATTATTGGGTATCCTATAGTCAAAGCTGGGCACAAAAGCGTTAATCCGTTAATCGTTAATTAACGAAGTTAATTTTTTCGTTAACGAATTAACTTTTAAGTTAACTTTCAAAACCATTAACGGACTCATTAACTTCCGCTACATTTATCATCCGTTAATTCAAGTCCGTTAAATCGAAAATAACATAATTAAACATTTCAAACTACTATTGACATTCTGTGCATATTCGGATTTTGGGTTTTGTATGACGTACTACTGTGTGCGACACGGCGTCCGTACATAAAGCATGTGCGTGAATTGTTTACTTTTTAGTTACTGTTTGTAAGTACAGTCGCGGAAATAAATATGTTCACATCCTAAATTTCTTGTTTCCATGTAACTCAGTAACTACCAAACGAAATTTGATCCGACTTTCATCCAAAAATTTGATGATGAATACGTACTATTTTCCGCCAGTATACCTATTTATTATGTAATAGCCTTCCTCCAGCTATTTTTTAATATTGTTACTTTTTAATAACTACCAATTGTTTCAAAATATAAATCTAAACTTAAAAAGAAACCTTCTGAAATGCTTTTCTTCTAACTGCAACCACCTTAGTTGGTCTTCTCAATATCTTATAAATATCTTATAAACATTACATCTCGCAATGTTACTTTAGTTACCACTGTGGCTAGTTTGAAAAATTCCTACGGCAATTTTAACTTATGCTAACGAAAGATCTGTTGTTATTAGGTTATACTCAACATAACCTATTTTTTATATAAAAAGTTAACGATTAACGGTTAACGTTAACTTCCGTTACATTTATAGCAAATTAACGGACTATCGGTTAACGAAGTTAACTTTTGCGTTAACGGATTATCGATTAACGAAGTTAACTTTCTGATTAACTTTGCCCAGCTTTGCCTGTAGTCTATATTTCATTATTCTAGCTCTTCTAATAACGGAATTGCTGGCATTGCATAATATAGCTTTTTGTGGGTCAAACACTAATGCAATGATTTTACAAAGCGGCACATTGAAAACTAGCATTCCGCAGGTGATTTTACTTTTTAATTCGTTGAAATCCATCGATTATTTCCGGAATAATTAATTGTTTTAGTTAAACGAATGAAATTTACGGGTGAAAAACAGTCCCTTTATGGTGTCCATTTTTGTGTTTCTCCATTGAGCGTCCATCTTGGTTCTTGGCTATACCGTACTGATGAGGACTATTAGTCCGAAACACGTGTCTGCGGTTGCTTCTTCGATGACGGAATTGCCCGACAAATACCTTTTTCCTTATATTAATGTAAACTGACTTCAACGTTTTTTTTTTCTCACAAATGCACGTGCGAAAAAGTGCCTTCTTAGTTGCTTACGGAAAATTTGGGGAGGACTTTTCGGTCGCACTATATGAACCATTTTACGTTGCGTGAGTTTTAAAAATCGGCGCTTTAAAATTTTCGAAAATACGAGTTTATTGTGAAAGGTCGTCCATTCAACAGAATGCGTTGCTTAGCAACGACACCTGCAGTCATATCAAATTGTCAGAAATATTTGCAGTAAAACGTCACTTCATTGACTTCTGCTACCTTAAGAATCGCTAGGTCGGGCGGTTATGGCGTTGCAAATGAAAATTATTTGTCTCTGCGTTAATATTATATCGATGAATTGCCGATGTAAGTAATGCATATTTTTCAAAAGTTCGGACGTTGGATAAATATCACCACATAAACTACAACTATACATAAGAATGTGATCAGAATACAAAATTTAGTTGCAAGACCAAGAGGTAGTAGATAACCAATAGGGTGTGGAATATAAAACATGATAGTTTTAGTTACATTGTTTTCTGAAATATTTATTGGAGATGGGTCATAAAACGCTACGCAGCGTGTCAGTAAGCCTTCTAATCAAGTGACGCACTCTCTGCTGTTTTTGCTGGCCTCTTATATTGGTCACAAGTTGCCAGACAACCTGTAAATTTTAATATGGTTGGCTATGATGTTTTTTTTTTTATCAGCGAGGTGCAGGCAAGTAACTTAAACAATTTAGTGGGTTAAAAAGCTTTTAAGCAACTCAAGATTAGGTAATATTAATTATATTAAAAATTACATCGTTTAATTAAAAAGTTTCGGGCATTATGTACCTATTGTATTATCAGTAATAATATAACAAGAGAGTGAGAATAAATTGAAAATAATTTGACAGATTGTTTGAAAACTTGTTGCCAGGTGTCCTCGAGGTAGCCTCGAGTGGCTATTGCCAAATGGTAACAAGATTGAACAAAATCTGTCAAATTATTTTCTAATTTATGGAACTCTCGAGTTATATTTGACTAGATTATTTTTTGATTCACAAATTTTTACAATAAAAAAGATCAATAAAACTATCATAAAATTATTGAAAAATTTAATTTAATTAATTATTACTTACAATATATGAAAATATCGTTGACACATTGTGAATATATTAAAATAATTAACAATTTAAATTAGTACAATGAAAAACGCAATTATTAAAAATATTTCGAGACTCATTATTTATTGAGGATTTGGAATTGCTTGTTATATTAAGTGTTTCCTCCTGCGTATTTTCTCTCAGATTATTTATTATATTTGAATGATGTTCTTGGTTCAATTGTAAGTATGGTTTAATCGAACTTGCAGAATTATGACCAGTGACCTTGATTAGTTCTTGTTCTCCTACACCAGCTTTTTTTGAAAGGTTACTTACTGCACTTGATCTGGCAGAATGGTTAGTTATTTTTTTAGTAACTGTGTCTAGACCTACTTTTTCTGCGGATTCTTTCATCCATTTTGAAATGGAATTTATTCCCACAGGAACGTTTTTATACCAAAAACCATGAGTTTGCCAAGCCGGATTTGGAGTAAGAAACAAGCGTTCGGTTTTAATATTTTCTTCACATTTACTCATTAGTTTTTCAAAAAGACGAACAGGGCAAATATCTGGGTTATTTATGTTTGGAGTCAACCATTTACTATTAGCGCACCTTTGTGCTCCACCCTGTGCAGTTTTTGTAAACATGGGATTGTATTCAATGCGGCCAGTATTTAATCTTTTTATGTCGGTTTCGTTTTAAAATAATGAACTAAACATTTCGTAGCTTCTCCTCCCCTCCAATCTAGTTCATACGATGCAACGTGAAATAACTTTCTTTGCAATCCACAAGGTGTATCTTCGTCCCAATAGTTAAAAATTTGCAACAATTCTGTATTAGAAAGTGCCACAGAACTTTGTTTGTGCTTTTCAGGATGTTTTTGTAAAATGTTTCTTTTTTGTATCTCTTGCATTCCGAGCATTTCTGAATTCTATATCATGGAAAGGATCAAAGGACCTGTTATACTTATTAAAGTAAAGTTCTTGAACAAATTTTGCCGTTTTATTCCACATTGTCTTTATTACTGCTTCTTTATAATCATTTCCGTCTTTTCTTTTCATGTTATAAGCCCAATCTTTTAAAATCAATGCCAGAGTAGCTGTTGTAGTAGATTGATCCAGAATATAATTTCTTTCTTTGGTGAAAGTCTTAAATTGTCTCCATGATATAGACTGATTACTTATTAGAGTATTTTTCGAAGTAGTTTCTAAAATCTTTTTTGTAATTTCTCCATCAGAAAAGGTACTAAACCGATGACTTTCACCCATTTCGCGTTGACACAATTAAGTAATTATTTTGACAAGTATCTGACAGTTGCTAGGCAAATAAAAGCTACAGTGATTATTCCTGAGAATAATCACAAGAGATTTATTCCCACTATAATAATTACATAATTGGTTGAAACTTACCCTTGTGACAAATAAAGAAGCATTTCACTGGTTTTAAGAAACGTCAAAAAATATAATCACTAGAACATCATTCAGATTTATATCTATTACATTTGCTAACTGAAGTGAAAATCAACTAATGAATCATCCCAACTTTGTTTTAAAATTTAAATATAAATATTGTGTTTTAAATAAATATAAACTTTATTAGGTATTAGGAAAAGCAAGAATAATATAAACATCAATAACAAAAACAAAAGATTCTTACTACCTAGAATATCTAAATGGCAAATAGTAACACAAACCTGATGGACAACAGGAATAAAAAGAAAAAAAAACATTATTGTTGAGAGAGCAACATGTCCTTAAGCGTGATTTTAAAATTCAAGTTCAAAGTTTCCAATATAGTAAAATGAGTGTTTTTAGCATCATTTTTGATAATTGGGAACGTAATAATTGCCGAACCGTTCCAAATAACTAAAATCTAATTATACCCGCGTAATCAGCGTCAAGAATTGTATCAAGAACCACAACCTTAATTTGATTGAAGGTAGTTGGGTTTTTGCCAACTGGCTAAAATTTTTTAAGAAATCACATATTTTAAACTATAATTTTGAAGTGGCACAATTATCTCAAAAATTAGGACCCGGATCAACATGAAACCTTTGCTATCTTTACTAAAATGGGTGCGCTGATTACAAATTTACATAGGTAAAGTCTCTGTATCTACTGGTTACCGAGTTGTGCTGAAACTACGGTTTGTCAAATAATACAAAAATAAGCGAAACGGACCACATAACTTGAAAATGGTAAATCTTAGGCATATAAAAGAATACATATTTTTGATAGACTCAACGAGAGCTATCATTTGGTAGTGGGTAAACCTTTCTATCACCAACGGTTGCACTGTTCAATTTTTTTCTATCTAAAAGTGCTAAATTTAGACCAAAAAGATAATTATAACTTTTTGATAGATAGAGCGTTCTACTGTAGTCATGCTTATGCATTGGGATGTGCTGAATTCAACGGTGAGCTCGGTTTTTCCGTAACGCGTACCGTTTGGCCAGAAAGTGGAAAACCATAGTTTCCGCGGTTTCTCGCGGTTTTCTCGCGAACCGCGAATCTTAGAGGTACGCGAAAAGAAGACAGTTCAGTAACAGGATAGCTCGACTCTCCAGCTTCAAAATATTAAGTTGCCTATAATAGGGCGTATATGTTCCCTTCTAGGTATGTCAAATGCAAAACGCATGCAATTATTTTGTAAAACCTGTAGTTTACGTTTGCTGTGAGAAGACAAGTACTGATAGAAGACACTGTTACAATAGTCCAAGTGGCTCAAAGCTAGAGTTGTCATCAGGCGCCACTTAGTTCGAGGATATAACTCCGATTTAAACTTATATAGGGAAGAGAACTTTGCATAGCAACATGAAATCACACGACGCTCATAATCGTCAAACAACAAACCGCAATCAAAGGTGACTCCCAGATTTTTTACTTTAGGTTGGAGATTAATTTCAATTTCGTCAATAACTATCGGCAATGTTTTGTATGACTTTACTAGTTCATATTTTTGACGAGTGGCAATACATATACATTCAGTTTTTTCGGATTAATTGTTAAACCATTGCAAAGTGGCCATTGAACTATACTTGCTATGTTGTTATTAAGTACATTAACGGATTCGTTTACATATTCGGCCAGAAATGACGAGTATAATTTAGTGTCGTCTGCGTATAGGTGCAGAGACACGTCTTTAGACACAGCAAGTCGAAGGTGTATAGACTGAAGAGTGTAGGTCCAAGAATACTGCCCTGAGGCACACCTATTTAATTATAAAGTAATTAATTAGGATTCTTCAACCATTTTTTGTTTACATGTTGATACTTATTTTTGAGTTTTGGGTTTGTAGTAGACACAAATAAATTTTAAATTAAATATTTTCACGTTATTTTACGTGCTTTTGCTTAGACGAGGGTACATCTTATTTTCCATTTGTGTTACGAAGGAGGAAAGGTAGACTGGTATACAAACGTCGCTATCGTTCGTTTGTGAGATATCTGCATCCATAAAAAGCTCGCTTATATACTTTATTACATACAAAATCAAGAAAATAAAAATAATAATTTATACAGTAGACTCTAAAAGTCTACTCTCTAAAAGTCGGAAAGTCGTGAATTGTTTTAAAACCGCAAAAATCTGGTGCCTTTTTACTTCTCTCGCAGTCGTGGCTAAACCGATTGGCAGAAAAATTTTAATCATTTCATTCTAGTGGAATGTTTATAAACATTTATTAGCTTATTTACGTGTGTTTAAAGTAATTCTATTTGTTTAAATGATTCGTTTTTCTCGAAAGTCAGTCTGAATTTTGTTCTCCGAGTTGGAAATGGCAAATTATAATCTTACAGTAACATTATTCATTAAAAAATTTCTTCCTGTTGTTTAAATAATCAACATTCATTTTAATTTCTTCTAGGTACGGTATAAAAATCAGCTTTTTTGAGAAAT
The DNA here is from genome assembly GCA_964023965.1 of Melinopterus prodromus. Lineage (NCBI taxonomy): Eukaryota > Metazoa > Arthropoda > Insecta > Coleoptera > Scarabaeidae > Melinopterus > Melinopterus prodromus. The sequence goes on from OZ030395.1 coordinate 42,384,690, forward strand.
TAACTTATAAATGTCATGCTCGAGATATTTTTTTGGATCGTGCTGGCCAACTGTTATTCTCAAGTGACATCATTTACATTTGGGATGATTTTCATTGTTTAAATAATAAAATATTATTCGTTTTCAATAGCATTTATTCCAAAAAATTTAAATGATTCGTAATCCTTTTTTCAGTTTCAATATCATTTATTCGTTATATTTTGGGATGATTTCCATTGTAAAATAATAAAATATTATTTGTTTTCAATATCTTCTATTCGAAAAAATTTAAATGTGTTGTAATCCCTTTTTTCGGGAAATTGGGGCTACATTTCTGTTTTAAATTATAAATTTCCTAACGTCAACAAATTTTATAATTACATTTCTTTCTCCATTTCTTATGATTTCCCACCACTATGTGTTCAAGATAATGTCGATTTGTTGCTGTCTTGAATCGGTTGCCTGTAGTGTGATGAAATATTGAAAACGAATATTATTAAAATATAGATGTTGAGAATAACAGTTCACCAAACCTATCCAAAATTATAATTTTAGGCGAATTTCAAGAAAAATTGTTTAAAGAATTGCATTTGTTTAAACAAATGTGGGTATATTATATCATATAGGCTAGATATCTCGAACATGAAATTTATATGTTAATTTCACAAAACAACAGACTTTTCTACCATAATTAGAAACAAAAGTTGAAAATGAATAATGATTTCTAAACACTATTGTGTTTTTAATGAATTTTGTCACTCTAAGGTAATAAATTACAATTTTGAACAAAATTCAGACGGATTTTCGAGAAAAACGAATTATTTCAACAAGTAGAATTTGATTAAATAAATGGAAATTAACTGACAAATGTTTCTAAACATTCGACTAGACGTATAGCAATGATTTCTATGAGAAAAAAAGAGAATTAAATGATTAGAACGGTCAATTTTCTGAATAATGTAACTTTTTCATTTATAATAGGTTAAATTCTTCTTTGGAAAGTCCTCTACAAGTCCTATAATTTTAACATAAATTTCCCCAAATTCCGAACAATTATTCGAAAAATACCAAAAAAAGGTTTTTTCCCATGTAAATTTTAGGGATCGATAGACACCATTAAAAATCAAAATTTCGAAAAAAAAAATACTTTTTCTAAATTTTTTTGGGCTTGGATACGATTTGGGGAGGATAGTTGCTTTCTTCAAACACATAATCACCCTGGTGTCCATAAGAGAAAGACTGCTTTGTAATAAACATAATACCAAAATAAGGAAGAGGGGACAGCTTCCCCCCCTTGCCTCCCTCTGGATACGCCCATGGACTCACTCCTGTTATGTAGAAATGATTCAGGAGTATAACGCACATTATTTAATTTTATTTTGTTCAGCCGTTTCAAAGGTACTAACTAGCCTTTAAACACAAGACTCAATACTTTTGCAACCGATCGTAAGGAACATAATTATGTTTAGCATTGTGATCTAAAATCATTCAAACGGTAAAAATATATAACACAATTTGCTGCCAAGCCATGCGTGTCTCTACACCATCTACTGAAAAAGCTAATGAAAAACAATAGTGACCTTTGTTGGCCACATTGACTTGGCCCCTATTAACTCTAGAAGCCAATTATGTAGTTTTTTTTTTCATTTTATTTCATTGCTTTGTTTTGTAGTTTTTCTTGTGTTTCTTGGAGTTAATAAACATATAAACATATATATTATTATCTCTACAATAGTCAATAATTCAACTAGTCAAACAGCTTCTGGATAATTTTTTTAACGTTTTTTTTTTTTCTTTTTCACTTTATTATTTAACTACGTTCCCATATTATTTTTAGTCAATAGCTAATTGTCTAAAACTACCACCAACATTGTCATCGTCCATTCCATTTTGTTTACTCTTCGGAACAGGTCCCATCAGTTTTAGGCACTCAGTCTTTTTCAGCCATTCCTGATTCTGCGTCCAATATTCCTTCCAATCATCCCCAAACTCATTAGTAGACTTCAGCGTACCACCCAAATCCTTAGGGAGTAAATCACGATCAAAATAATCCCGTAAGCCATCGACAGATTTGTGAAGAACAATCTAAAACGCAAGATTATCCAATTAAAACAAGAACTGGTGTATTATACGAGAATATTTACTCTCTTTCTCAGCTTCTCTTTTAGGAAAGCTGACACGCAAACGTACAAAACTTCAGCATATACGGGCAGGTTTAGAATATGCACCGCTTTGACTCTGGCGGGCATTATGTTGATACATATTTCAACACCGTTCTTGAATGTCATCAAGTCAACTTTTGGTAAGAAATGCACACCAGCATTGCGCAAGTCAAGTATACACACCATCCCGCTGTTGAAGTCTTCATGAAATGTGTAATTTCCTAAAATTAAAGAAAAACTACTTCACAAAAAAGATGCAGCGTGATTCATGACTAGAGACAAAAAATGGGCGGTTTTAGCATCAAATTGTGGGCCTACATATTAAGAGCGGATTCTCCGGGTTTTACTCTAAAATTACCACTTTCTTTAGTTTTTTTATAGGCGAGAGTATGCAATAAATCGATTCCAAATTTAGCACAAATATTTATTAACCTTTCAGGTATCTACAAAAAAAAATAATAAAGAAATATTATGAATCACGCTCACTAGCCACCAGCGACCAAGACACTGCACGAAGATCTGCGGTCACTGGTTAGCATGATTGGGCCACTCCTGGTTATCTGAAATAATCCAGAAATGCCCAGAAAACAAAAATATTTATATTTGAGGAAATGGTGACTTGTCAAAGTCAAAATATCGATATTTCTCATAAAACTTCTGGTTCATCAAACGATTAAGGGATGTTTACTTAACATCCAGTTAAAATTTTTCTGCTAATATGTTACACCAGGGCCAGACTTTATTCCTTCCTCCACTTCGTAGAATATATTAATAATATATTGTTGTCATAGTTTTAAGGACGGCAGAAAAGCCTTTTTTATAATTTCCTGCTGCTGCATAAGCCGTAATTTTGATAGGTTTTGAGCCACGGTAAAGATGTTTGGGTGCGAAGCGCCAGACAGTTGAATTGAAGCTGTAGGTTGTTGTTTTGAGTTTCTCCTCCCGAAACACCGTTCTAGCAACTCTCTCGACGACAAGTTGGCATTATCGACATTTTTATCAAGTGTTGAATTCATCTAGAATTTTTTCGACTTCGGTTTTTCGCATTTGTATCAACACTGTGATCCCGCAGGGCAGTACATATGCTGGGGATTTTCATTCGTCCAGATCTTATAATGGAATTTGGTCCACCCAACATTGTACATATTATCAACAGTCTGGATGTCTTCTGATTGGTAGAACATAGAAAGTTGTCTATTCTTTTCAATGTACAAGCCGCATCGGACTAAGTGCTGCAACACACAGCCCCGCGGAATATGTCTTTGGTAGAATCCACTATTTCTCCCGCAGACCCATCATGTTCGCAGTACAGTTGTCTGTATGTACTTCGATACAATTGTCATGGTGCCAGATTCTGATACCCAAAACTCACAGGCATGACAATAGGAAAATATCATGGCAAACCACTTTGTTAGTATATTTCTTCATAAGTAGGTACTGTGATCCCATACAACAAGAGTATAATCTGTCGTCTTCTATATATGTGCGTGGATGTGAGAAGGGCCCAGTTGCGATTTCTAGTTACGCAGATAATCGCAAATTAACTTAAACTGGTTCAAAATACGCATTTTTTTATTCGCTAACTAGTCTCTTTATTGTCTTTTTTATCAGATGTGTTCGCGTGAAACCCGTCTGCGGTCGGAACCGCATGAAAAATCCGTTTTTGTTGCGAAAGAAAAAATCTGATGTGGCCAGGCACATGACTTTATCATACAATATATAAAATTAATAGTTTAGCTGCATGAGAATCTATTTTATTGAGATAAATCGTAGGTATTGTCAAAGCATCAGCATTTGACACTACTTACACTACGTCATTAGAATAATAGTTATTTATGTCACAAGTGCCGAAAGTACGGAATAGCGCGACGAGCGGTGATGCGGCGCGTCACCGAAGGCGGAGCGTCGCCGTCGCACGTGAGCGAGTCGCGCTATCTAGTTTTTGGCAGGAGTGACGTTTATTGTTATCAACGTTTATTATCAACGTTTATTGTGTTGCTTTTTGAGAAATAAAGATTTAAAAAAAAATAAATAAAGGATGGTTATATTTCTGTAGTTATTGAACAGAGAGGAACGTTCGTTTTTACTTCTACACATTGACCTGTTTTTCTGCGTTTACATCCTTATAGATTTATATTTTCTCATGACTCTACACTCTCTACAGTGTCATGAAGTGTCACATCCGTACCAACATACTAAGATAAAACTACACTCATCGCTAAACTTTATTTACAATTTTCTCAATTTATCGTTTTTAGAATTAGATATAAAGAAGGGTTGATATTTCTTATCAATAAACAATCAAATTGGTGATCTTATTTTATTGAAATTTATATTTTGTAATTTGTCGCACTAGAGCGGCAACGTTCCATAGCGGTTCTCCAACCTCTGATGAAATCAGCTGTCTTCGAGTGTGACAGCATAAAAAAATATTTGTCAAAATCCTGGCTTAGTAGCCAGTTTCATATCAATGCAGATGCGACCGATCTCGATCAAATAGAATTTGCTCTTGCTGCTAAACTATTAATTTTACCAAAAAATGTCATAGGCATAAATTATTCAGAATTTCCTCTGCTTTAATTTATTATTTAAGTATTTTGACGAAATTACAGAAATGGCGGTTCATTTGCAAAATCATTAAAAAAGGCTTAGAATAAACTACCAGAACCAAAAGCTTTTCAGCTCTAAGTTAGGTCACAAAACTTCTAAATATGAACTTTCGATCCGATACCTTTAGTAGTCGCCACAAAAGTCGTTTACAATTAAATCGAGTTGAAGTTTGCATATGGACAGGTTTCTGGGACAATGCATAAATCAATAAAAAAACTGGAAAATTTTCCAAAATTTGCTAAAAATTTTGAAAATTGACCAATTGTGGTAAAATTTTGCATGTGGACAGATTTCCGGTGACAACGCATGAATTAATAAAAGAATTGAAAACTTTGCCAAAATTTGCAAAATTTATTTAAAATTAGAATTTGTAGCCCCCAGGCCCATGGCGCTATAGATTAAAAGACCTATAAAACCTTAACTGATATCGAAATTGTTACAAAAATGTTGGAGTCGGCGTAACTTGCAAACATGTGCGAAGTTTACCTTTATGGTAATAGGTTTAAAATGTTATAGTACCTTTGCCATAACTTATTCTATCCAAAAACACTTATAACTCCATTTCGGACAACTGGTCCCTTTTCATATCCAGGCAAACATATTCCGTCTCCAAACCATTGCACTATAATTTCTTCGTCTTCCGCTGTCGACAATATATCGGCAGACGTACTAGCAAATGCTTTTCTGTCACGAGTGTGAATTCCCAGAATATTTTCTTTTTTGTTGTCTATCAACACGTGCAGGAGCTTTTTCTTGAGTGTGTCTTATCCATGATTGTTCACTAGAGAATTTAACAGAATAATAAATCGCACACTGCAAGATCTCGTGGCTCGAAAAAATTTTAGCTCGCGTGGAAAAATTGTGCGCAATCCGACCGATCCGCGCGCTCCGTATTTTTGACACGTGCACGCCGTCGGCTAATTGCTTATAACCTGGCTAATTTTGCAAATATTGCCTTGAACCTTCGTACACATTCTTAAGACCTTAAATAATAAAATAACGTATAGAAGAAACATCGATTTTTTTATCATAAATCCGGAAGCTCCCCTTAAGGAAATCAAAATCATGTCAAATTCTTAGTACACGTTGCACATTGGGGTATTTGACCGACAAAGCTGGTCATAAATCAAACTTCTAAATTGTTATATTCTAAAAAGTAAACCAGTTTCTGGGATAGGTAAAGGACCGATGTATAAAAAGGCGGCAATATTTTTTTCAACTGCGCCCTGCGCCAGGTGTCCTTGTCAGCCAAAAGTTTTATTATGGCTGAACATAGATGCACATAAGTTGACGATCTTAAAAATGGTTTCAATTTTGTGTTTTAACGAAAAATGTAACTTTTTTGTTATACCTTCTTTAGGACCAAGTATGAACACTCATTCGATATTGTTTATAGGGCCGACATTCGCGGTTATAAAAAAAAAACAGTTTTATGCGGAATTTGAGTGTTTTAATTTAGAGTTTAGCTCAATTGAGCTCTTGAAAGTGGTTCAAATTATAGTACACATATTTGACATCACAACTACTGCAAAATCTGCTGCGGAGTAGTTTTATCATGGAGGAGCTATGTACAGTAGGGTGACCAACTTTTTCAATTGCCAAATCGGGCCGGTTGGGGATCGCGGTTGGGTTGGGTTAGTGGAAAATTAAACAAAACGTGCTGAACTATAAACAAATTGTACCATTGGGTAAATTGACAACAGCAAATGTTTACTATGACCTATAATATACGTTTTCACTTTCAATAAAAGAAAAGAAGCGTAAGAAATAACAATATAAATAAAACAAACATTCCTTAACTTTCACTAGTTAAAACAAAAAAGAAACATAACACAACATAAATCAAACACAATTCTACAATTTTTACAAATTGTACCACAAGAACCTAACTTAAAACAACATTTTTATTATGATAGTATTTTTTAACTAAAAATAATCATTAAATAAACTGTATGCAACTATTGAAACATACCTATATCAGAATAAATATAAAATAAAACAAAATATAATAAAATTTAATAAAGTTTCTTTAACTTTTACAAATTGCACTATTACTTGACTCTTCCCGTCTAGACGATCTCTTATTTTTTTAAAAACATTGTTCTCTCCTCTTCGTTCTGTAGCGCCAAAATTGGTATTTGTACTGTCTGCTCCAATGAATCCATAATTTTATTGGACAATTCTTCAGCCGTCTCGCGAATATTTTCGTGAACATTTAAAATATTTATTTGAATACATTTTTGGACATCAAAGTATCAACCAGGATAGGAGGGAGTATTTTTATGTCTCTGGCTAGATGTGTCAGGAAATATTGTCACGAATTGTTCCTCACATTTCTTCTCAACTCTTTCTTTACTAGAGGATAAAACACATTTGTTATACGTGCTTCTGTGTTACTTCGTACGAGACACATCTTCTTTTCAAACATTTACATTAGAATGCAGTCTATTAATCGAAAATTGTGGTTGTGATACAGACAGTGGTATGCATATGTGCCTTGTTTGCAAGCCAAAATCTTTTCTGGTTCCCCTATTGTTACGGCTCTAACACAAGTACTTAATTTCGATGAACTTGCTACATCATGCATTGCTTCTGTTTATTCGATGTATGTTTTGCAATATTGTTTCGGCGACCTCCGCCGATGTAAAACTGCATTTTAGTTCTGATTGGGGATTAGGCCTAATAATTTTCAAAAAAACGAAATTGTTTTGTAAGTTGTCATTGAACGTCCATTTGCGTTTTCTGTCTTTGTGTTCCATATTTTTGAAAGAAATTAATCTAGATAGAAAAATCCCAAGAACAGAATAAAATAAATCGGTAACATATATTTTTCTCTTTCATTTCAAATTATTAGGATCAATATATCTGTGATTTGCTATGGCGCATTTTATGAATACCAACAAATGTGTAAAATAGAAATCTGATAATAACAAAAATATGTTTTGTATTGTGTTGACTCAATTTGAAAATAAAAAAATAAAAATGATCCAACGCGATCTGGCCACCAAATCTTACCCCGCCCAAACGATTCCACCAAAGACTAACATGCTTTTTTATTTAAGTCAGATTAGTTTTTTGTTATAAGCAATATGCACCGTTTGTACACCGCCACAAGGACTAGATTGTCACCCACCAACCGGCTATTCACTACGCGTGTTCACATAATTATTATGGTCGCTAAGGTTGCGCTTAAAATTCGTTATAGATAGACAACTCTTCTTTCAGATAATAATTGGGAATCTAATTTATGTGCATGGATATCTTGGAAATTCGAATTGTATTACAAAATCGTGGACATAAGGATACAATTTTCAAAAATCGGGACAACATTCGGGACGCTTTACAAGTCGGGACGAGTTGTTAAAATTCGGGACTGTCCCGCCCAAATCGGGACGGTTGGTCACCCTAATGTACAGATGGTTACGGTTATCGAGATATTGATAGTTTTATGTTCAATGCATCTTGTATGTTGTAAATGTCGTTTTGTACGTATATTTTTCTGTTTTGGGTCATGTATTGCAAACAAGCCCGATGACCTAGACTAGACTCTTAAAAATCATCCGAAAAAAACCTTAAACTTTGTACTGGTATGTGAATTTCTTGGAAATTTGTTGCTTAAACCGAATCGGATTCATATTCAGGACAACAAAATACATCGAAGGCACCTACTCGCATACACAGTTGACTGATTTAAAATGGCTTGTGAATAGAAACTGGTTAGGCGTTTTCGATAACTGTGTTCATGCGGAATGCGAATCCGGGTTAAAACATGCGTAGTAGGGTCATACCACTAAAAAGAAAACGACCGTATCAGCTTGAAGAATGATTAAATTTCGAAAATTTTCATGGTAACAATAAGTATAAGTACATATTAGATAATTTTAAATAATAAGAAAACTCGTCTTTAAAGGAATGTATCGAACGGAAAATAGCATGAATAGCGTATGTACCGTTTCAATACACAATACCGACTGGTGTAAACTTTAATTTTCTTCCACTACCACTGGTCTTGAAAAATAAAACTTTTTCAGAATTTTCTTACAACATAACAGTCCCGAAAATATTATCTCATATAACTCAGAAACGACATGTATTGTTCGAAATTCGTCTATGCTGCTCAGTTGCACAGTCGACACAGTCGCACAGTTCGTCTATGCTGCACAAATTTCACACAGTAATAGAAATAAAATATAAAGGTAGAAATAAAATCACAAAAAAAATGTACAAAAGGTGTAAATTTTTCTAATACAGTTTTATTTTTTGCCTATTTTGTAATGTTTTATTGTGTTTATTAAGTTATTAACCTTCAAATACTTAGTATGAAGGTTAAAATGCTATACATACATAAAGCAAAACACATCTAGAGCTCTTATTGGCACCGTGCATTCCCCGTGGAAGGGAGACGAAAATCGGTTTAGGCGCCCGTGGCGGAGAAACGGAGAAATATCGGCCTACAGATGTGCAGTAGTTTCAAGGTTCAGTAGTTTGCGGCGTGTATGTTGATGCCTAGCTGTCATAACTCATAAGTATACAATTCTGTGGTTCACAGCAACAGATCGTTCATCGATAACTTCGTAATGGGGGGACACTATAAGTGTTGTATTGACAAATGTACGAATAATAGGAGAAAGAACAATAAATGCAAATTTTATAGATTTCCAGATTATTACACTCATGTTGAGCTAAAAAAGAAATTTATTTTCAAATTACATTCTGAATTCAGCAATATAATCTTATTATTAAGTTTGAGTAAAAGGGTTTGTCTAGTTCGATTGCAGTCTCAAAACATAAACTAACCTCATTTTGTGTTGTGCACGTGTTTTGCAGGCTAATTGAAAGTGACTGTGCGAATATGAGCTAGATCTCGGACCCTACAGCACAGCCTTGCTAGTTTATTAATCAAAAAACAATAACTTAACCTGAACTAATTGTACATGAAACATAACCTTACCTAATAGTTGTTTATAATTATATTTTATAATATATTGTAAATTAAATTAAGTTGAATGAAATTAAGTTAATGACACTATTAACAGTTATTTTCCAAAAACAATATAATAATACAAGTTTGATTGGACCACTAAAACACTACAGATAACTGTAACATATAGTTGCGAACTGCTCCATTTACGCCTCGTGGACATAGTACTCGCCTACACTGGGGAGAGGCGCTTGCATCACGCACCCTCCCAATAGGCGAAGAAATAATTTTTGCCAGGTTTTCGTGTCAAATACCCCCCGGCGCGTCGTCCATACATTAGCAAGACGAAAAGCTACAAAATAGAATATATTGGCCGAACACCACGTGGCACCCTCTTCTTAGTTTGAAACTTCATTCATGTTCTGACTTATTTGTAATTTAATTCATCATGTCTAATAAATCATGTCTAAATGTGGCAGTAAGTTAAACCCTATTTAACTCGAAAGATTGTTAGAAAGAAAAAGGTTTTCCATTGTGAACAGGGTTATCAGTGAGAAAATCATAGTTAAAAGAGAATCACTCAAGAACATAAATACCGAAGAAATTACATCTAACTGATTATACAGCAAAAAATTGAATTAAATCGGATTGAGAAAAGTGCAATAACAACCGTAATTTGTTATTACAAGTTCCACGTTGTTATAAATAATTTGTGTAGTTTGTTATACAGTGTGTTCATTTCAAAAGTATCCACCCTTAGTAACTCTTGACCTGGTGGGATTATTGCTTTGAGTAAAAACAAGTTGACTCAGATATCGAGGGGGAAGTTCAAAAATGGTACCTAGAGAATTTAGGGTTTCAGCACTTCACCCCCCAGCCACCCCGCATTGAAATTTCAAATGGCAGCCCCTGCCTTGTGATACATCATTTGAAAGGGCACAAAATTCTCTACTCAACCATGATAAAAAAGATTAAATCGATTGATTGGTTCTTGAGATAGACTACACAGAAGATGGAAGGTATGAAATATATTATTATTGGCAAAACATTGCGGATTGGATACACCGTTGAATTAAATGACAGTCATAAGAAATAAAAAATAAAAATAAAATAATAAAAAATTTTGAATAAAGAAGAACGTTTCCGAAAATGCCGTACTCTTTAGAAGAAAGAATCGAAATAATTTTCGCGGTTGTGTCGAGGAACTGCTCGAGTATTCAACGCAGGGCCGTGTTAAGGGGGGGGGGGGGCGAAGGGGGCGCCCGCCCCGGGCGCCAAGTTTCAGGGGCGCCAAAATCCTACCCAGAAGGGAGGAAGAATATTTAGAAAACGTGTTTTAAAAAATACATAATGAAGGAATTATTAAAACGAATTTATAAATTCAAAATAAAATAAAATACAAGTAGCTATTTTTATTTGTTGCACATATGTGGACATATGTGGAATTATGTATTACTGAACCTATAAAAATAGTACTAAACATGGGTACAGTATTAAAGTGGGGTACCGATTTAAAGAATCAGAAAAATTTCGTGTAATATATATATATCGAGCCTATTGACACAATAATGAAGCAACTTACACGGAGATTTGAAAAACTTCGTCACTTTTCACAAGATTTTGCTTTCCTTAGTGGTTCGAACATTATTTCACATGATGAAGAAACTATTAAAAAACATACTCTGAACCTTACAAGGAAATGTGGAAGTGATTCAAACGGGCAACATTTTGTGAGTGAAATTTTAAGTGCAAAAAAATATTTCGGTCTCTAAATGATAACTTATGATGATGAGTTAACTGCCAATTATAAGAAGATAGTAACTTCTTCTTGCTGCATCAGCTGAAAGGCCTTTCAGTAAACTTAAATTGGTAAAACATTATTTAAGAGCTACAATGGCTCAGGACAGGCTTGCCAATTTAAGTTTCCTTTCAATCGAATGTAGTGTTGCTCGATTATTAGATATGGAAAAAATAATTGATGGTCGTTTTGGCGATGAAATCGTTAATTCGTTAATCGTTTCGAATTAAATTCTGAAATTTTTACAGTGTATGCTTTAAATGTTGTGCAATCAGAATATGCAACAAGATTTTTGAACATTCATTTTTGAAACTGTTACACTAGAATGTACCCAAGACACAAAGAGTATTGTTCTTTTCATTAAGTAACATTTTCTTTTTGTTCTTATTATGTGTAGAAAGATGTTTTATTTTTTCGGTGGGATGCGTATGTAAGCGTATGTACCTATTTCAATATATTATTTATTCTTTATTCGGACTTTTATTTTTTATTGTATTACATTTACAGCAATTTTTTAATTAGCAATTTAAGTAATTTTGGCAAAAATGGGGGGGGGGGGCGCGTTTGCTCTGTTTTCGCCCCGGGCGCAGTTTTGTGTTAACACGGCCCTGATTCAACGCAAAACATCCAGACAAAAATGTGACGCGTTGCTATATGATGAAATTTGTCCGACAATTTGAAGAAACTGGTACGGTTTGCGACAAAAAGAATATTTTATTTAGTACATGTCATAAAATAATTTCTTATTCTTTTTTATTTATCTTTTATTTCACTATTCATTTTTATTTTTATTTGCTTATAACTGTAATTTAATTCAACAGTGTATCCAATCCGCAATGTTTCACTAATAATATAATCGATTTCTTACATTCCATATTCTATGTAGTCTATCTTAAGAACCAATGGAATGATTTAATTTTTTTATCATACGCAGTATGATAAAGGAACTGAATGTTTACTCTTCGCATTTTTAAAACAATTTTGCAAATAAAATAAAAAATTTAAGCAGAGGATATTCTGAATAACTTACGTCTACGACATTTTTTAGTAAAAATGATAGTTTAGGTGCATGAGCAAATAGTATTTGATTGAGATGCCAAACGCTGATGTTTTGACGATACATACTGACAATAGTAAAAATATCTTTTAAAAATATGTATTCTGCAGTCTCATTTATGTTTGTTTGTGACCTTTGTATGTTGTTTTATGTTCTCCACGGGCCGCGCCTGACAAAATGGAAGTTTCTACAATTGAGTTTTTTGCTGTTTGATTTAATAATAATAATAATAATAATGTCTTTTATTAGCATTTTCCTTACAACATTATATACAATAGTGCGCAGGGCGAGGGAGTCAATTTGATTGTCAATTGTGTAATTTATATCTCATTTCCTACAGAGCTTGAAGATGTGCCCAGTAGGACACGAGACATGGAGTGATTGCTAAAATAAACCAAAAATAAGAAATCCGACCACTTTTGATTGTATTAAATTATGTGGCAAATCCTGGCTAACTAGTTTTATTTTAATGCAGGTACGACCAAACTCGATCAAATAGAATCTCATTTACTATTAATTTTATAAATAGTATGATAAAGTCTTGATAAAGTCTGCCGTTTCAAATGATGTATCACAAGGTAGGGGGTGCCATTTGAAAAAAGGGAATAACCCTAAAATTCTCTAGATACCATTTTTGAACTTCCCCGTAGATATCTAAATCGCCGTGTTTCCACTCAGCAATAATCGTATCAGGAGGTATTAATGGTGGATACTTTTGAAATGAACACACTGTATAGTAACAATGGTGTGTTGAATTGACCTTGAATAAAATTGATATCGCCATAAAAAAAAAGTGTCGGTTTAAGAGTTCATATTTACGTAGAAATATAATTATATCCTATTAATTATATTTTTGAAATCATGGCGATTAGCTACTACTATTAATTATTATGGGAAAATCCACGTGTATTAATATCTAATAATAACTTACCATTAAAGTAGATATATTTTAACATTGTTTCCAAATTGAAGTGGGTAATAATTCTGTCTTCTATGTGAATAACAAAAATCCTGTAACCATCCGGGGTCATATATGGTAAATTAACGGTCATTCTAAAAAAAAAAAACAACCAATGTTGTATAAACATGTATTCGACTGTTATTCAACGTTATTTTTCTTCAGAAAAAAGTCAGATATCTTCCTTCAATATCGTCTCATAACTGCACCTTTTTAATATTTTTCATGAAACTAAAACTCTGAAAAATTGCGTACTAACGATTCACATACCTGTGATATCTGTATGGTGAGAAAAATTCTGGATTAAGATGTCCATGATTGTAGAATTCACTATGTCTGCCGGTGGATATAATAAACTTCTCGAATTTATCCTTAGCTTTCTGAAGATCGTTTTTGCATAGCCTTATATAGCTCTCAGCCAGCATTTGATCTAGAATGTAGAAACAAACTAACAAAAGATGAATCGCGAATGATAAATAATCCAGGTGAGGATATTTTTTGTGAAAAACACCTCCGCCTGGATTCTCCAATGCCCGGTTAACAGCTCTCCAACTTTTCGATTTGTTATTATATCTGACCGAACAGTATATATTTATAATAGTCTATGCTTCCTCTTTCATTTGCATCTTTTATTTTGGAAATCGAATAGAAAATGGCGGAGCAAAGAATCTTTATACACGTGCAAGTACTCAAAAACTTCTTTTTAATCGACATTTTTGGGGTGTTTGGAAATTTTCTGCTATGCCTTTATGTTCAGCGCTACGAGCTCAACTACTTCCACTATGTCTCGTGTAAAGTCTATTTGTTTTTTTTTGTAACACAGTGGTATTGGTCTAAGCTCAAAGACCACGGATAAGTATTAGGTTAATAATATTCAAAATAAATGGTTTTTAATAAACGCATTAAAATCGAATCAAAATCAAAATAAAAACTTGTCTGCCACATCTTCGTCCATGTTTCTTTTTTGCAGGCCTTTTTCCGCATTTTTTACTTTATCATACGCAGTATGCTAAAGTATTGTAATCATGCCGAAAAAAAAAATTGAGATTTTAGCGGAAATAGGTCTTTTTGGGTCCCCTGAACATTTTTGACCAAGGTACAAAAAAATGTCTGTGTGTGTGTATGTGTGTGTGTGTGTGTGTGTGTGTGTGTGCGTATGTGTGTACTCGATTTTTGTGGCGACGGTTCCGGAGAAACTACTAACGGTATCGGGACGAAAGTTCATATTTAGAAGTTTTATGACCAAACTTAGAGCTGAAAAGCTTTTGGTTTAAAAGGGTCCAAAGGAACTGGTAGTTTATTCTAAGCCTTTTTCAAGGATTTTGCAGATGAGCCGCCATTTCTGTAATTTCGTCAAAATAGTTAAATAATAAATTAAAGCAGAGGAAATTTTGAATAATTTATGCCTATGACATTTTTTGGTAAAATTAATAGTTTAGCTGCAAGAGCAAATTCTATTTGATCGAGATCGGTCGCATCTGCATTGATATGAAACATAGTAGCCAGGATTTTGACAAATATTTTTTTTTGTGCTGTCACCACAGAAATGTCTATGGCTGTCACCACGCTATCACACTCGGAGAACCGCCATGGAACGTTATCTACAGTGTCATGAAGGAATATAAATCTGTCAGAATTTGCTTTAGCTTTTTAAACTTGACATTTCGTAGAAGTGGTATCAACCTAACATTTTCTATACCGAAATAAAACCATCTTTGAATTTTTTTTAAATACGTATTTATCAAAAAGCAACACAAAAAACCTTGATGTCACTCCTGCCGAAAACTACTAAGCGCGACTCGCTCACATGCGAGGACGACGCTCCGTCATCGGTGACGCTCCGCATCACCGCTCGTGGTGCTCTTCCGTACTTTCGGCACTTGTGAGATCAACAACTATTATTCTGATGACAGGTGGTAGTGTCAAATGCTGATGCTTTGACAATACCTTCGATTGATACTATCAAAATATCTGTCAAATCCTGGCTAACTAGTTTAATTTTAATGCAGACACGATTTATCTCAGTCAAATAGATTCTCATGCAGCTAAACTATTAATTTTATATATTGTATGATAAAGTCATGTGCCTGGCCACATCAGATTTTTTTGATTTATTGAAATGTCATTACATTTCAATAAATCGAATATGTTGTATGATTTATTTTAGAAAGCAGTTGTCATTGTGAATAAAAACTATGGTTTTGTTTATTTTCCAATTCCTTATAAAGTACATAGTCGTTTGAAATGTAGAAAATCTGATGTGGCCAGGCACATGACTTTATCATACAATATATAAAATTAATAGTTTAGCTGCATGAAAATCTATTTTATTGAGACAAATCGTTGGCAAAGCATCAGCATTCGACACTAGCTACACTATGTCATTAGAATAATAGTTATTTACGTCAGAAGTGCCGAAAGTACGAAATAGCGCGACGAGCGGTGATGCGGCGCGTCACCGAAGGCGGGGCGTCGCCGTCGCACGTGAGCGAGTCGCGCTATCTACTTCTTGGCAGGAGTGACATCAACGTTTATTGTGTTGCTTTTAGTATAAAAAATAAATAAAAAAATGGTTATATTTCTGTATAGGAAATGTTAGGTTGGTACCACTTTGACGAAACGTAAAGTTTATAAAGCTAATTCAAATTCTGACAGATTTATATTTGTTCATGACATTGTAGATGTCACATCCGTACCAACATAGTAAAATAAAACTACGCTCATCGCTATAGTTTATTTACCATTTTGTCAATTTATCGTTTTTAGAATTAGATATAAAGACGGGTTGATATTTCTTATCAACAAACAATCAAATTGGTGATCTTATTTTATTTGAAATTTAGTTTGCCGCACTAGAGCGGCAACGTTCTATAGCGGTTCTCTAACCTCTGATGAAATCAGCTGCGTTCGAGTGTGACAGCACAAAAAAATATTTGTCAAATCCCGGCTACTGTAGTTTCATATCAACTCAGATGCGACCGATCTCGATCAAATAGAATTTGCTCTTGCAGCTAAACTGTTAATTTTACCAAAAAATCTGATGTGGCCAGGCACATGACTTTATCATACAATATATAAAATTAATAGTTTAGCTGCATGAGAATCTATTGTATTGAGATAAATCGTAGGTATTGTCAAAGCATCAGCATTTGACACTACCTACACTACGTCATTAGAATAATAGTTATTTATATCACAAATGCCGAAAGTACGGAATAGCGCGACGAGCGGTGATGCGGCGCGTCACCGAAGGCGGAGTGTCGCCGTCGCATGTGAGCGAGTCGCGCTATCTAGTTTTTGGCAGGAGCGACATCAACGTTTATTGTGTTGCTTTTTAAGAAATAAGTATTTTAAAAAAATAAATAAAAGATTTCTGTATAGTAAATGCTAGGTTGGTACCACTTTGACGAAACGTCAAGTTTAAGGTGCGTTCCGATTGGTAGGTAATTGTAGCTAATGGCGTTGGTAGAATACGAAATTATAGTATTTCTTACATATCGTGATAATAACACATATTGGTTTGCATGTACATAAACATGAGTCACTAGCAATTTTCTATTGGAAATACTATAATGGCGTATGCTACCACTGCCATTATCACTAATGAAAACGCACCTTAAAAAGGTAATTCAAATTCTGACAGATTTATATATGTTCATGACACATTCCTACCAACATACTAAAATAAAACTACACTCATCGCTAAACTTTATTTATAATTTTCTCAATTTATCGTTTTTAGAATTAGATATAAAGACGGGTTGATATTTCTTATCAACAAACAATCAAGTTGTTGATCTTATTTTATTTGAAATTTGAATTTTATAATTTGCCGCACTAGAGCGGCAACGTTCCATAGTGGTTCTCCAACCTCTGATGAGATCAGTTGTTTTTGAATGTGACAACACAAAATTTTTGTCAAAATCCTGGCTACTATGTAGTTTCATATTAATGTAGATGTGACCGATCTCGATCAAATAGAATTTGCTCTTGCAGCTAAACTATGAATTTTACCAAAAAAAGTCATAAACATAAATTATTCAAAATTTCCTCTACTTTAATTTATTATTTAACTATTTTGACGAAATTACAGAAATGGTGGCTCATTTGAAAATCCTTGAAAAAGGCTTAGAATAAACTACCAGTTCCTTTGCACCCTTGTGAACCAAAAGCTTTTCAGCTCTAAGTTAGGTCATAAAACTTCTAAATATGAACTTTCGTTCCGATACCTTCAGTAGTTTCTCCGGAATCGTCTCCACAAAAATCGTTTACATCACACACACACACACACACACACAGGCATTTTTTTGTACCTTGGTCAAAAATGTTCAGGGGACACAAAAAACCCTATTTCCGCTAAAATCTCAATTTTTTTTTCGGCACTATTACAATACTTTACATACTGCGTATGATAAAGTAAAAATGTTATAGACATAAATTATACAAAATTTCCTCTACTTTAATTTATTATTTATCTATTTTGAGGAAATTACAGAAATGACGGCTCATTTGCAAAATCGTTGAAAAATGCTAAGAGTAAATAGCCAGTTCCTTTGGACCCTTTTGAACCAAAAGCTTTTCAGCTCTAAGTTTTGGTCATAAAACTTCCAAATATGAACTTTCGTCCCGAATCCTCTAGTAGTTTCTCCGGAATCGTCGCCACAAAAATCGAGTACACACACACCCACATACACACACAAACTTTTTTGTACCCATCAGGGGACCCAAAAAGACCTATTTCCGCTAAATCTCAACTTTTTTTCGACACGATTAGAATACCTTATTATCATACTGCGTAGTGCGTATGATAAAGTAAAAATCTGTTGTGGCCTGGACCATTACTTTATCATACTATACATTGTCAATTTGTGTCGAACGCTGATGTTTTGATAGTACTGTCAATAGAATCAAAATATATGTCAAATCCCGGCTAACTAGTTTTATTGCAGACATACATGCAGCTTAACTATTAATTTTACCAAAAAAGTGTCATTGACCTAAATTATTAAAAATTTTGCTCTACGTTAATTTACTATTTAACGATTTTGGCGACAGGGTTCCTTTAAACCCTTTTGCACAAAACTTGTTTCAACTCTAAGATTAGTCATGAAACGCTAAGATTTTAAGTATTTAGTTTCTAAGTATAAACTCTGTTATATCTGAAAAACCTTTATTGTAGATTTCCTGATCAACCCTTTTTATAGGCAAAATATAGAAAATTAATGAAAAAAACACTGATAAATGATTTGTTGCTAATATCCAAATAATAATAAAACCAGTACTTAAAATAGTTTGCTTTTTAAATTGTGCAACTGTACTTATTTTCTGTTTAAGGCCCCTTGCGCTCTTTTTGATCGATCTCAAATTTTACAAAAATTAGGTATTGACATAAAAGTCCTACTTATAAAATATTTAAAAATTAAAAAATAAAATAAAACCTTAACCCTACAATAACACATTAACACGTACCAACATCATTCGGTAAATGATCCTCACACTTAAGCCAATCATAGAAGAGTTTCACATAATGTTTCAACTTTTCATCATCTTCGTTCAATTCCTTCTTAATCTTCTTTATTAGGTTTTCATTTGGTTTGACAAGTATTCCAGACATGACACTTAGTTTTTTTTGTCTTTGGTCGACTTAAACTGTGCGCGGTTGTTTCTTGAACTGGTTGATAGCAATAATGTAAGTCAATATATATGTACATACATAATGCACGGTGATATGAGTAGTTCAAGTGAACTGCCAAAACAAGTTGTTTTTTACACAAAACCATCGAACGAGGACACAACGATTATTTGTATGTACAGCAGGAAATTCATCGTTATTTTATGAGATCTATAAGTGTCGCCAATCTCCTCGATAATTCTATAATTTACAGCATAATATAGAATTTATTTTATTACTAAATAACACTCCTGAATGTTCGTGGAAATACTAACATTGACACTTGAAAAATTGTACAATTAATTGAAAAAATATAAGTCGTAGCTGTCGTCCTATTTGCATTTAAAGGTCGTTTAAATTTGTTTTTTTTTATTTAGGCTGTAGGGATAATAGTTTTAAAATCTGTTATTATAGTCAGAGCAAAATGTCACAAAAATCTTTAACTTCGAATCAATCTAAATTCAGACAAACGATCTTCAAATACTACGGGTCTTTACAAAATTCAGCATTTTACTAGTATTTTTCTTTTTCATTTTTTACATTCTTTTTTGCTGCTGAATTTGACGTAAATAGTAAACAACACACAATTTTTATTAATTTCTGTATTTATGTAGAAAATTATTAATCATAAGGACTTTTAGGTTATGTTTCTATATCTATATCCTTTATTCACTGGTTCATGTATCTTTTTATCACAGTAGCCGTTGCTATCATAGTTGCGCCCCTTATTTATTAAAACTTGTAGGCTAAAGTAGAGTAAAATTAACCATAATAACATTTTGTCGTGTTTTTATCCCAACTTTACCGAAGTAGACAGTATACTACAGTACTACCAGTACTACAACATGGTACCCGCAAAATACCCAAGATTCTAAATACAGTAACCACAATTTCTAAATTTATATAAAATTAATGACGCAAAGTAGAAAAAATAGTATATTACACTCGTTTTTATTAGACATCTTGGCGCATTTGTTCATTTAGGACGCAAGTCATGCGCCAAGTTTGACGTCGAAATACTTGCATGTAAAAACAATTGAAGGAGAGAAATAGCAAAACGTTTCCGCGATTTTGTCATACTTTCCATATTTTCCGCACTTCGGGCTTACTAGTTACTGTGTGCACTCATTCTTTAAGAAATAATAGAAAATCTAAATAATAAAAATAATAAAATCAAAAACATTTCCGAAAAAAATAATACGTAATAACAAACCCTTTCCTTTTAAAACGCCTGAAAAAAATAAACGCACGATACATGTGGAACCCCGTAGTAAAAAGTGCACTTAACATTATTAAAAAATAATAATGTGTTTCTGTGTAACAATAAAACCGTCATCAAATTGATCAGTATAGTATAGCATATATTTTTCCATGATCTCATATATTTTTACTTGTAGTTTTGATAAGACAAATCTGGCGGAGACAGGAATTGAATAGGGCTTTTCGAGATTATAGTGGAATGTAATAACCTTCATAAATTTCTGAGTATAAAAGTTATTGAACATCAATGTTTAACGAAATTGATTCATTGTGCCAATGAAACATAGAATGCAATAATTTGTTCGGTTTGAAATCAGAAAGCAAATCAATAACTCACAATAGTAAATTAATAAACAATAAAGAAGCGAAAATAGAATATGAACGATTTCGGTGCATTAGGTCGTTTTGCAAAGAAAAAACTGTTATAAAATTAGTGCCAATACTGTTGAGACATACGGTAATCAAACAATCGGTCAATGCGCCCATATCTACTATGACTTTTGCATCACTAATCAGAAAAATGATGGCCTACATACATGGTCAAACAAGATAAAAATAACTGCACAAAATAGTCATTCTCATTATGCGGCAAAAGAAGACAAAATGCGATATCTGTCTTGTTTGCAATAAATAATATAGTATAACTATAATCTTTTAAGCTTACACATAATTTTATTTAAAGAAATACATCTCTTTTGAAAATATCCTAAGTTCGTTTCTATTTTGATTTGATTCCTTGTCTAACTTCCGCGCAGTATTTTAGTTAGTTCTGTTAGAGCATAAATAAACTTTGACGTAATAAAAATAACATGAACGCAGTACTATATGTATTATATGACCCTATGGTATGATATGGTATGGTATGGTATGGTAGAGTTGGGTCGGATAACATCTGTGCCTTTCAATAACTTTTGACCTAAAAGATCTTTTGTATTTCCCTTATACAAGAGTCCTTCGATGTTGAGCCTTTTCACGAAGTCAGTAATTGTTCAAGGAGTAAGTTGTGTTAGCTCTGCTCGTTTCATGATGGCGGCTCCCAGATGGTTTTGTCTTGTGCGTATTGGAGCGTCACATTCGCACAATAGGTGTATCGCTGTCTCGGGGGACCCCCGCATAATATACAGTCTGCGTTGTTTTCCCGTCTAGTCTTTGTGAATAGATTAACTTCAATATAACTAGTGGACCTATAGACCGCCTATTGGGTAGATAAGTGAATCGGTAGATCGCAGGAATAATAATATAAAAGTATAAAAATACTTTCTTCCAAAACCAAACTTATAAGTTGTTACCTATAAAGTTGTTTCTATGGACACATATACATAACCAAAAAATGGTGCAGTTAAAAAAAAATTGTCGCAATAAATTTGATTTTTTTTGGGTTGCTTTTTCGTTGAATAATTTTAACAATACATATGGTGTGAAACAAAAGTATAAAAATATAGTATTCTAATGCAATGTACTTAAATTGCATAAAATGGCATAAAATTTAGTAATTTTAATAAATTTAGCTTACTTTCTTATTTATTTGATTATATAATCAATGCAAATTAGGACGACAAATCTAACGATTGTTTTTTTTTTTTTCAAGTGGCAAACATGATCTTAATAAAAATGTAAAAATATTTTAGACCACTTGTGGAAGACTCAGATTGCTTTCAGTTGGGCAAAATTTGTTGGTGGTATATGTGGGTCCGTAGAGACACCTTTTTATCAACTTATGCAATGTATTTTTGTATAATTGTCTATTTGTCAAATTAAACACTAAATTATTTTTCATATAATGGCATGTTGTTGGCCCAGCAACTACAATCTACTCTTATATAGAAGGCTTTAATGGAAAACATTTTTTTGATTTGCTTTTTTTTATTTTAGATTTTATTAAAGATGTTTGTCACTTAAAACAAAAAGTTATATGTTCCCAGTTATTCCATTACGTGGAATACAAAAAAAGGTTCAATTGTTCAATTTACTCAATTTTATGCCAAGTGCAGGAAATCTAAATCTTGCAGTAAAGTAATAGTTTACATATACTATTATTTCAGAAACTATACTTAAAAATTTTCAACTTGAAAAATTCTTTAACCTAACTACAAAAAAACAATTGAAAAAAATATAAATATTAGGCCTCTTGTGGGAGACCTATTTTTTCTTAATTGGGTTAATCTTGTTGATGTTATATGTGGGTTCATAGAGATAACATAAATCAACTTAAAACTTTGATTTTCCAAAAAGTTCTTTTTATACACTCTACTGCTTGGTTGGTCACTACTTATACAGATTGGTATTGTAAATTAATAACATTGTACATATATTGCAGAATATGTAATACATGTATAATAAGATTAGTATTTTTAAATAACAAATAAGCAATAATAAATAAGAAAGTAAAACATGATTGAGGCTAAAAATTAAATTAGTTCCTTTACAGAGACTGTGCATATAATATATATTTGTACAACATTGCACATCATTGTTGTATACATGTGTATATATTACAGAAAACAATAAGTAAAAAATGGATTATTTACAAATTTAAATATTTCTTCGTAACATGTAACTCTTAATTTGAATAGAATCTTTTTCCATAATCGCCCCGGAGAAAACGTTTTGTCAATTTACACATACGTAGAATCCCACCTTTTAGCCGTAGAAAATGCCACATTTAGCTGTGCTAAAACGTGTTGAAATAAATACATTTGAACTAAAACCTAAGTTTGTCCTCATTTATGGTTATAGCAATACAGACCTTGATTGGAAATTGTATTCTTTTTAATATGATTGATGCGCGTATAAATATGAAATTGACAATAACATTACGGGTGACCGCGAGTTGCGATTGACCAATGCGATATTGCGATAAGTCTACTTCAATAACCCTTCCGAATCACCAATGTTGATATTCGTCCCATTTGTTCTGATATATACAAATCGGTTGTGTTCGAAGTAACAGATAACTTTCTTTAACCCAAAATTAGATTCCTTGTTCCTCAGGCTATTTATCACATCGTATATGTTATCTGTGCAATAATCGAATTAAAAGAAAGTCAACTAAAAATATAATAATTAATGTAACCTTAAAATAGCGATAAATAGTTTCATTCCTTCAAATTCTTGTACTAAATGTTTGATTAGAGGAAAAATTCTTGTTTATTTTCTTTCGAGTCATCCCTTTTTCTGGCATAGTGAGCTGATGTTCACGTTCTAGGCTTCTCTTGCGCTCTGTCAATTCGCACAATATTTTAACTTCGGCTTTCTTGTAGTTGTAGGGGCTCTGGTATGGTAGACTGAGTTATATGCCATCTATGTCTTTCGATATACTTTGACCTGGAAGATCTATTGTATGTGGGGCTAAATACGTACAAATTACGTACGACAGTTTGTTTACATCCTGAAATTATTAATAAATAAGTAAATGTGTTTTACAAATAATCTGCAATAAATTCACCTTATGCTATGGGTGCGGCTAGAAGGTGATGGTCCTTGACATTGGCGCTGTGCGCACTGTGCGCAGACCCGACCTGACTGGTGTACATTGGTGCCATCTAAGAGCTACCTCTCAAACTGTAATCAATTAGGAGGTAAGTAAGGGGCCCTACTAAACGAAAGTCGAAACGCTAATCATCTCTATTAATTTACTTACTGTGTTTTCGTAGTAACTTAACTGCGCGGTAATATTCGCAGTTTGTCAAATTTTACCATATATTTCCAATTATGCGTAGGTATAGGTAGGTATTAAGTACGCATTCGTACGTAACAAAAACTAACGCAAATTATTACATATTTTTATACGAACAACATGGTTATAGGTTTTTCAAATGATACTTGTGGGGACGTAACAAATCGCTTAGCTCTGTAGATACCTACTGCAATGTAAATAGGTTTGAGGTTATGATAAGGTTATGTTTGCGTTTTTGACGTTTCTAGCGGGCAACCATGACGACGCGTAATAAACAGCTGCTGGAATGTTGAGGCGCGTTCACCAAAATCGCTCGCTTTTTGGAAAATTTTGAAGCAAGAACGCCCTAGAGGCCGTTTTGCGTCGATTTCAAAAACTCACGCAACGTAGAATTGTCCATATAGCGGGTCGGGCGCGCAGAGGCCTCTCCAAATTTTCCATAAAGAATTAAGAAGCCACTTTTTCGCACGTGAAATGGTGAGAAAAAACACGCGAAATCAGTTTACATAATATAGACAAGCATCTTCAGCTTATTGATAAAAAAAACACATTCTTATACTAAATTCCTAAATGGTTTTCTTTCTTTTTCGCTTTATTTTAATTACCAACGTTTTCACATTATTTCTAGTCTATAACTAATTGTCTAAAACTACCACCAACATTGTCATCGTTCATTCCATTTTGTTTATTCTTCGGTACAGGTCCGGTCAGTTTTAGGCACTCAGTCTTTTTCAACCATTCCTGATTCTGCGTCCAATATTCCTTCCAATCATCTCCAAACTCATTAGTAGACTTCAGCGTACCACCCAAATCGTTCGGGAGTAAGTCAGGATCAAAATAATCCAGTAAGCCATCGACAGATTTGTGAAGAACAATCTAAAACGCAGGATTATCCAATTAAAAAAAGTACAGGTGTATTATACGAGAATGTTTACTCTCTTCCTCAGCTTCTCTTTTAGGAAAGCCGAAACGCAAACGTACAGAACTTCAGCATATACGGGCAAGTTTAGAATATGGACCGCCTTGACTCTAGCGGGCATTATGTTGATACATATTTCAACGCCGTTCTTGAATGTCATCATGTCAAATTTTGGCAGGAAATGTATACCGGCATTGCGCAAATCGAGTATACAAACCAATCCGCTATTCAAGTCTTCATGAATATTGTAATTTCCTATAAATAAAATTAGTGTATTATTTGACGAGCATTTTCTATTATATCAATAGATATAGAAAATGGAATTTATAAACATCACGAAGTTAACAGAATTAGAAATGAAATGATTCCTTTTCTACAGCACGAGATTCGACATAGCCACCAAACTGGTAACAATACAACTAAAAACAAAGACGAATGGAAAATAATAAAAGATATTAAAAATAAACTAAATGGCAATGACGCAATAATAGTAAGAGCCAATAAGAATGCCGGTTTGGTTGTTATGAAGAGAGAGTCATGCATTAACAAAAATTTGAAATTTCTGAATGAAGATAATAATCAACTAAAGAAGCGAATGATATTTAACCCAGGTGAGGATAATTTTGGAAAAAACACCTCCGCCTGGATTTGTACCAGGAACCCTCCAATTGCCGGTTGACAGCTCTCCCAGTTTAGCTACAGAGGCGATGGAAATTTAAATTTTCAAATTGATTTTCTTTTTAATTTCCATCGCCTCTGTTGCTCAACTGGGAGAGCTGTCAACCGGCAATTGGAGGGTTCCTGGTTCAAATCCAGGCGGAGGTGTTTTTTTCCAAAAATTATCCTCACCTGGGTTAATTATCATTCGCTTCTTTAGTTGATTCTATATTACTGACGAGTTTACGTAATAACCATTTTCCCTTGAAGAAGATAATTATATTCAACTCCGCAAAAGCCCCTTGAACGAAATGGTCGCCAGAACAAAATGTGTGGTTCTAACGTCAATTTAAAACTTTAACATTTATCCCGCTTTAAAACCAATAATACTATCAACAAATTACGTTCAAATGTCAAAAACCCTAAATCGGTTATGGATGAGTCTGGACTCTACTCAGTCAAATGCTCTAATTGTGACGCTGTTTATGTAGGTCAAACCGGAAGGAAGTTGGCAAAACGGATAGCGGAGCACAAATCCAGAACCTCTTCTAACATTTATCAGCACTAAATTTTAACAGGTCATTGTATAAAATACAACGAACCTAAACTTCTTCACAAATGTTATAAAAACTACAAATTAGACCTATAAGAACAACTCGAGATAGAAAAACACAACATAACTTTATTTAATGATCAATTAGACTTCCAACAAAAGCCATTTTTCATGTTTACATTACACTAATTTTTAAATTTATGAACTTTAAATTGCCTATCTTGAAGCAATGTTTTGCTATCCCTGTTGCTAACTTCCAGCCGTATGTTAATTGTCTGTCGTCATTTACATTTACATGGCACACGTACTTTACTTTGCTTGTGTTTTTAATTACCTGACCGTGAGTAATTTGTTAAATCTTATTTATTTATTTTCGTATCAACATTTTCTAATTGTAGATTTTGGATGATGATGTTGTAACGAACGAAACCGGTACCTAAGAAATTATACATTTTACAAAGGAATAGAGGCATAATACCATTATCGACATGGACACGATCCAAAATTTTTTTAATTATTGGCGATTAATTATTATTATTATGGGACAATCCACGTATATCTATAAATAAATAATGATCCTAATACACGTAGATCGCTTTTTTCTGTATAAATCTAGTTAATAAATCTATATTTAACAATAACTTACCACTAAAATAGATATATTTTAACATGGTTTCCATATTAAAGTGGGTAATATCTGTGTCTTCTATGTGAATAACAAAAATTCTGTAACCATCTGTGGTCATATATGGTAAAGTAGTGGCCATTCTAAAAAATACCATATTTTGTATAAACATATTTTCAACTGTTGCGTTATTTTTCTTCAGACAAAAGTCAGATATTTTCTTTCAATATCGTCTTATAACTGCAACTTTTTAATATATCCCATGAAACTAAAACTATGAAAAATCGCGAACGCGCATACCTGTGATATCTGTATGGCGAGAAAAATTCTGGATTAATATGTCCATGGTTGTAGAATTCACTATATTTGCCGGTGGATATAATAAACTTCTCAAATTTATCCTTAGCTTTCTGAAGATCGCTTTTGCACAGCCTTATATAGCTCTCAACCATCATTTGATCTAGAAATATAGAAACAAACAAACATAACACGAATCGAAGCTAGACAATGAGCATAATTGTGTTGAAAGTGCAAATAATTTTGGTTGGGCATTATAAATAACTTATTTAGGAGTATGTACGCTGTATAAGCAGGTTCCAAGTAAAACGAAACTTCGAGTGTTGTTCTTCACTGCTCTTTAATTCGTAATTTGTGTTAGTAACGCCTTTCACCCTTCGTGGGCATCTTCGGACTAACTCTACAATAAAATAAAACAATAACTAACATTGAAAAACAAAAACACCTTTGTGCTACACCTTTGTGCTTTGTTAGTTATTGTTTTATTTTATTGTAGAGTTAGTCCGAAGATGCCCACGAAGGGTGAAACGCGTTACTAACACAAATTACGTATTAAAGTGCAGTGAAGAACAACACTCGAAGTTTTATTTTATTATAAATAACGTGTAAAGCAGCCCGATGTTTATTGGACATGATTGCCATGATTGAGGACCGTGAAACGCACAGGAAAAAAGCCTTGTTGATACTGACAAATATGTGGCTTGACAAGTGAATCCAATCCCGCACCAAAACCTCAATCCCGCACATCCGCGGGATTATAGCCATCAATCCCGCGGGATCCGCGAAATTGCGGGATAGCAAACAATAATAATATTCTTTGTGCTCAACCTACTTAATATGCTAGTAAACGTTTTTATGCAATTAAAAACAGAGTATAGTAGCAGGAAAATATTTATTGCAATACAAAATACCAAATAACAGTCGGAATAGTTTAAAAGTTTATTTATTTAAGTATATTTATGTTGAAAATATTTTCGGAGAAAAGAGGGCCTTACATAGAAAGGCCTTACATAGAAAAATTTTCTAGAAAAAGATAGTTGAAAATTAGTGTTACATTGTGTAATTTATACAGATTTTGAGGTTTCTGGGAGATTGAATTCAAATGGCATACATTTACTAATGTTGCTAAAATTTTACTAATGTTGCTAAAATTACAATTTTGACATTTCGCCTCACTTTTCCGAATGTCTTACGTAATTTTGAGTTCTATTAAATGTTCTATTAAAATAACTTTCAAATATGGGATTGCCAGTGCATCAAAATGTGTATTTTTATAGTAAAAAATCGACGTAATCAAAGACGTTTTTTCTTAGCCGTAAAAGAAAATTGAAAAAGAAACAAAATTAATAAGCGCAAAATATCTACAATCCTGTAGAACGTGGCTTTTAGAAATGGGAACTGCAAGGCGATTATGATCTATTCTTCGCCAAAATTGCAAAGTTGAGTTTTTAGACCTGTTTGGGTTTGGCACATGCAAGGTGAAACGGAAAAAAATTAATTATTTTAATATTTTGACTTTAAAAATAAATATTGTTTTTTTTAACAATTATTTTATATTTTTTTTTAATCTTGTCGACTATACCTACTCCCATCATCTCCGGCATTCTATTGAGACTAATCTGGCAACCCTGGACACAGGTGTCGGAATTACGTACATTAATAAACCCTAATTCTGACAGGGGTGTCGGAATTACGGACATAAAAAGTCCGTAATTACTCCATAGAAATAGACAGGCGTCATAGGAAATGATTAAATAAGAATGTCGCAACACTAGCAGCACTACAAGAAATATTAATTCTTACAGTTAAAACTATAACAAAAATTCCTTAACCTGTCTGAAATTGGGCGTTTTCCCTATTAAGTGAACAAAAACGTTTCAACTGATTATTATGTATTTATTATTCCTTACTTTAATTTAAAAATAATTGATATGAAGATATTCATCAGTAATTTTCTAAATAAAAAAAATCGGATTCCGATCCCAAAAATTGGAAACTCTAGTCCCCTTATTCTAAGAAAACCTTAAAACTACAATAACTCATTAACACATACCAACATCACTCGGTAAATGATCCTCACACTTAAGCCAATCATAGAAGAGTTTGACATAATGCTTTAATTTTTCATCGTCTTCATTCAATTCCTTTTTAATATTCTTGATTAGGTTTTCGTTTGGTTTGACAAGTATTGCAGACATGACACTTTGCTTTTTTTGTCTTCGGTCGACTGAAACTCCTCGCGGATATTTCTTGAACTGGATGGTAGCAATAATGTAAGTCGATATATATGTATGTATATAATAGGCTCATGGGCGCCGTTACAAAATGTTCCAGGGGGGGCAAGATTTTTTTAGTAATAGAAGGTGACGTAGTGAGAATGACTATACTAAAATTGAGACACGACAAATATGAAAATAATAAAAATATTTAAAAAATACCTAATAGCCTGTATTGTTCGTTAAATTTAAATTGCAAATTTCACCTGAAAAATATCCATTGCTTTTATGATTGTGTCATTTTTGACACATTATTTTATGTAATTAACCACGGTTGTGACCCCTGTATGCTCGGCAAGTTATCTATAGCATTCTTTATTAATTTGTAATTTTTATTAAGAATGTTATTTGTGTTTATATATTTGTTTCAGAATAATTCAACTGTAATCCTAGAATTTTAGATTTGGTTTGATTTCCAACCACGATTGAAGAATTTTTTTTACTTTGTAATATTCTGGAGTAAACATTGTTAATTTTTTAGAAGAATTTCCAGCTCATGTTCATCGAGCAAGGCCTAATGTATAATGAGCAACTGGCACCTTTCAAATCCAAAAATACAGACACAAAATGAACACAATTGATAATTTTTAATTCTATAATCGTGTCAATCGATCATCCGATAAAATGTCTTAATAGCAAATTGGTAAACAATAAAAGGTGAAAATATTATTTTCAAATGTAACCACATAAACGGAAAACAATAACTAAATATAAAGAAAAGTTGACACATTTGAAAATTCTGTGATAACGATCATCGACAACGAAATTCGAAATTGTTATCATTACTATTATACGTAAACACTTAAAAGGCGACAATACTAAGCCTACTAGTTAATAATCATTGTTGCTGTATCAAGCTGTATAAATGGTCTGTATGACCATAGTAGACACATTTTTTGAATGAACTCATGTACGGAAATGTGTAATGTTTGAACGTTGGAGAGAGTCGGAAGATTGAACCAATTTTACAAACAGCATAGGAAAAATAGTGCCATGTGTCATAGGACGGCACTTTTAAAGCCAAATAACATTTGTGTGACTTATTTTATTATTTATTGTCTTTGACAGCAGTTAATGAGAACCGTTTTGTAATTTAGATACCAATTTTGGCCAATTTGGGTTATCATGAATTTTTTTTAGAGACGTTAAACAAATAAAGTTTTAGTTACAAATTATTTATATATTCTATAATATATTAAGGCTCTATGCAGTACCTAAACGGTGTCAGATGTGTGGACATGAGTTCGATATCGATATCGATATTCAGTATACTTTATCTATATTTTACACTTATTTTTAACACCCCACTATATACTCGAGATAAATAGTTGAACAGTGCAAAAAGGTGCGAAGTACAGTAGAGCGTCGATAATCCGAACTAATTGGGACCGAAGGTAATTCGGATTATCAAATTGTTCGGATTATCTAGTATTGCAACTAAATAGCAGAAAATAAGATTGGATAGAAGTTCAATTTTAATAAAACCAACACCATTCGTTTCCGCACTTCATAAACTACAAGAATATCAAAATCAAAGGCATATCGAAGGGATATCGAAGCGATATCGAAGGGAAATCATAGGGATTTATTTATGACTTAATTATGTTTAATTATGTTTTATGATTTATTTAATATTTATTAATTACAGTAGAGCGGCGATAATCCGAACTACTCGGGACCGAAGATGGTTCGGATTACTAAATATTGCAGCTAAATCGTGGAAAATACGAGTATTGAATAGAAGATATAAGAGAAAAGCAACATTTTTCTGTAAATAGGAACCGACAAAAATGGCTTTTCCCTAGATTACACAGTGTTTATTTTATTTTTATTTCTTTTTGAGTGTTAGGATTAGCTAATGTTCGGATTACCGAGGTTCGGATTATCGACGTTGTACTGTAATTAAACCTAATAAGTATGATTAAATGAAAGCTCAAACATGGGCACTTTGGACTACAGCGCAAAATCGTAGACTTGGCACAATTTATATTGTGACTCTTTCACGACGAAAACTGGAGGTAAACAATCTAATGAAACTGACATTGGTGACGATTATAATCGGTATAGTCATCATTGGGATAAAAATGATGTGTGCGCCGCGCAAAATACTGATTTCGGGGCCTCAAAATATGCCCAGCCTCGATTAGGAATCACTTTCTTGTCTTGCTACGCAATATACTATAGTATGTAAATTGTTAGTAATTTTTTTTAATTTCGGGATGTTGGCAAGCACCTGTATATCACCTTATACTTTGAGTATACATAGTTGGTTCAAAATCCAGGGGGGGCAAGCGCCCCCCCTGCCCATATGTAACGGCGCCCCTGCATAGGCACTGTGTTGTGAGTATTCTCAAGTGCACTGCCAGAACAAGTTGTTTTTTAAAGAAAAATATAAGAACGAGGACACTACGATTAGGATGCGTGTACAGCCGTGGAAAATTCAATGGTGACAGGCTTGCCGCTAGTGTACACCAAACGTAGGTCGGAGAATGTCGGTCGTCGTATACCTACCTGGTAGTCATAAAACCGAAGAGTCACTTCTGTTTCATTTCATTTTAAGTTTTCTGTATATAGATGGTATGAATATGAGTTTCGTATTTATATAATATATTTTCGATATTCGGAGCGAAACTGCCGCTCGTAGCTAAAGATTGTTATTCGTTAATATTTTTGTTACGATATGCAATTGCAGTATTATTTCATTTATACTAGAATACATAGTAACGTTAGTTATAATTGTAAAAATTTTAATTAGGCACATATTGAAATACTTCATCATCATGGCTACGTCGGTGTATGCATCAAGGCAAACCGATTACTACATCCGATATCCGCTGTCAATAATTTTTAAAGGAGGTAATTCCAGATAGGAAGTTCCAGTAAGTGAAAAAACTCATTTTTCTCGGTTTCTACTTAGTCCCAGACCGAAATAATATACTTTTATCTCAAAATGTTTTATATTTATTTAATTTACGTTATGGTAAGTAATGAAAATTGCATATAATTATGTATTCAACAAAAATAATATAAATATAACATGAGTATAGTATAGATAAAAATAATAGATAGATGTATAACAGTAAAAAAATGATATTTGTAATAACATAACATAAATACCGAGTGGTCGTTTTAACTTGAGACTCCTAAATATCTCGTAAAATATGCATGGTACGACAAAAGTGTCTGAAACAAATTTGTAGGACTCAAAGGGGGAAATGAGATGACGATATCAGTTTCATTGCAGATGGCGCTGCAATCGGTGAAAATGATGCTAACTTAATTTTTTTAAATGGGAATACCCAAATTTTTTATCAAATTATGATGTTACGCTAAATAAGAAGAATCTTTTGTCTGAAACTTTTTCGTACGATGCATTTTTTTCGTGCGTAAACAAACCCTATGCGCATGACGGCGCAACGCGCGGAATACCAAAACGTGTCCTGGCTACGCACATACCTTCCTACGTTGTACCATGAGTGTCTACTAAGTCGTCGCTTTGACTACCAGATGGCGAGCGCATCCCATGCAGTGGCAGCGGTCGTAACTACCGCAGCCGCCAGAAACTTCCATCGTCAATAACTTTTAATAGATGCATTGTACGAAAAAAATATTCAGATAAAAGATTGTTCTTATTTAGCGTAAAATCATAATTTGATTTTGAGTCCTACAAGTTTATTAAAGACACTTTTGTCGTATCATGCATATTTAACGAGATATTTAAGAGTCTCAAGTTAAAACGACCACCCGGTATATGTAATAACATAAAAACAAACATTTAATAATATAGGAATAACATAAGCATGTATTAAATAAGAAAAGTGTTCTGTTAGGTTGGAGGTTGATATAAAT
The DNA here is from genome assembly GCA_964023965.1 of Melinopterus prodromus. Classification (NCBI taxonomy): domain Eukaryota; kingdom Metazoa; phylum Arthropoda; class Insecta; order Coleoptera; family Scarabaeidae; genus Melinopterus; species Melinopterus prodromus. The sequence goes on from OZ030395.1 coordinate 42,417,958, forward strand.
TTGCAGGAGTGCTTTTATTTCATATGTTGAGGTTGGTATGACCTGATGTTTTAGGAAATGATACATTTATGACAATCTAAACGGAACATATGTACCGTCAATTTGTTGCACTAAGAAAACAAGCAAAATCCTTTGTTGTTGTATCAGCCAAAATCGATTTAATTGTGGTTGTCTAACAAATTTACGATTTTTAATCAAATAGATAGGTGATAGGGCATTGTAACTCTTCGAAATTGTGTGTCGATGGCACGAAGTCACAACGTTATGTGATACATATTTTCAATATTTGCCTAATTTGCGGGAAGGCCAGCAAAAAAGTAAATTAAGGAACAAAACGCGACCCATAGAGTAATAAAAATACCTACCTTTGTGCTTGATCGTCCGGTAGGTCGGCCGCAATACAAAATATTATAAAAGAACTAGTGGACTTGAAACTTTTGCAATACGGCGAAAACGATTGAGTAACATAAATATAGATTGAAATTTCATGATTTTTTTATAAATTTTTTCAAAGTTATTTGCATATCGTTCTGATGTGATATCATTCATATTGGATTGTAAATCCTGCCCTTACATGTCACACATAAAAGAAAATTGTGTGTGGATGTTATTATAGAACGTAAAGATATAATTTTAATAAACATAAAAATAACAACATTTTTATAATTAAGCTAAAATGCTGAACAACACTGTAGTATCAGTTCTAAAGGGCATATCTGCAGCAAAGAAGAAACCGGGGCAAATACGATTTACAACTACATGCAAAAAATACATTAAATATTACAGTGCACTTTTGTCAGTTTCGGATATCGGAAACATATAAATAGACGAAATTCGATTTCATTCCATAGATGCAGAAAAATAAAACGAAACGAAACAAAAGTAACCCTTTGGTTTTATGACTTTAATAGGTATCGGACGACCGACAATCTCCGAGCTACGTTTGGTGTACACTAGCGGCAAGCCTGTTACCATTGAATTTTCCACGGCTGTACATCAGGAAGTTTATCGTTATTTTACTTGCTCCATAAGTGTCGCCCATATCCTCGATAATTCGTGTATTTATAGCGTATATGGAATTTATTTAATTAGTAAACAACACCTTTGAATGTTCGTGGAACTACTATTACTGAAATTGTATAATTTGCACGAAGAATTGAAATACAACAAGGAAATATCATAAAAATACCCCCTTGAAAACTTCAGTTAACTTAGTAAATTTTATAAAAGCAAGGCTGCGCTTGAAAACCTTCAACATTTTCGTAAAAAAGTTATTTAGAATGATCCATTCAATATAATAGTAGCTGGCCTAAATTTCAAATAAAAACTAGAATTATTTATTAACTTTATTAGAATAGAAACTTTACACTAGGGTCACTCCGGGAATTTTTAATTTTCCGTTACCAACTTCAAGAGATTGTTGCGCTGGTAACCACCGTCACGGCTATTTGAAAAGGTTTGTTCATCAAACTTATCAGTTTGAACATCTACAGTGTGTCCACGAAAGTCCGCACCATATGGAAAACTTTTTTATGGTGTATTTCTCAGAAAATTTTATTCTTTATGAAAGTTGGCGGCTCGTATGAAACCATAACTGCAGCAGTCAAATATGTAAATTTGGGCCCCATGTACCGAGCGATTCAAAATATATGAATTTGCGATAAGAGTAAAGTGCCTTTATTTTCATTATTATCGAAAAACTTTATTTGGAAATGTTGTTTAGAAGTAAAATATTAATATATTATACAATAACTAATTCAGGAACGTGACTTACCTTTTATTCGGTTAATATTAATGACTGTAGATTGGTTTATAATAGTAGTTATCCATCTACAGCGAGCAATTTTTAAGTGGTGTAACGCGCGGTATTACCACTTATGATGACTTATTTACACTAATAGTACATTAATAAAAATAATAAAAATTTAATACATAATAATAAAAATAACTAAAGCATCACACATGATGACTGACTTGCCCGTGATTAAGTTAATAACTATTATGAGGATGTTAATAATGGTAATTTATTATCTATGAACTTATTTTATTTCTAATGCAAATTTGTTAATGTGCTGTAACTTTTAAAACAATTCTTCACTCCAACAGAAAGTTGAAATTGTTTTAATACATGGTGAAAATAGACCGCACCGTGATGTTGCTGCAATTTTCAATAAAATACATCCACACAACCAAATTGCCCGTTCAACCATTTCCAACATAATGAAAACAATTCAAACAGGCTGGGTCTGTTGGAACTAGCTTCAAGATACCCCACAAAAAATATGTTGCCGAAAATGAAGAAACAAGTTTGCCAGTGTTGCAAGAAGTAATCGAGCCTAAAACGACTTCTGTTCGACAAATTGCATAGCACACAGCCAATGCAGTAGATCAACAGTACATGAAATACTAAAACTAAATAAGTATCCCTTATAAACCAAAATTTATAAGTAGACTAAAAGAAAGAGACTTTGACATCAGTTATGACTTTGCCATCTGATTTGAGCGGAAAATGGAAGTGAACAGATTTTTTTAAATATTCTTTTGACAGACGAGGCAACATTTATGTGCAAGAAAAAATTTAAATGGGGAATTATATCTTCAGTTCCTGAACAGAGGGTTGTCACCTTTTTGGACAATTTGCCGTTAATTCAACGTGCGCCAATTTGGTTCTATGGTGCGCCCATACACAATATAAACTCTGTCAAGAATTTTTTAAATCATAAATTTGGCCATCGCTGGATAGGCAGAAATTCGGAATTAAGATCCTGGCCACCTAGATCCCTGTTAGATTTACCCTGTTAGATTTAGTTTTGTGGGGTTACCTAAAAAATAATGGATACACACATCGACCATTTAGAGACATAAATCATTTAGACAAAACTATACAAGATTGTATCCAGAACATTTCACCAAATTTTGTTAGTAATGCGGTCAAAGATGTTTCTAGAAGAATGTGGTTATGCATAGACCGGGACGGAAACCACACACAGAAACAGGATCAATAGATATTTAACAATTCTTTCGATGTAAAGTTTTTTTTAATGTGTATTAATGTATTTATTTTTGTAATTGTATGTAGTAGAAATAAAATAAGTTCATAGATAATAAATTAGCTTTACTAACATATTCGTAATAGTTATTAACTTAATAACGGGTAAGTCAGTCATAATTAATTCAAGAAACAATAGATGTTTGATGCTTTAGTCATTTTTATTAAAATATTATCAGTAAAAATAAAATTTCAAAAGTGACGGTACTGCGCCTACCACCACTTGAGAATCGCTCGCTGTGAATGGATAACTACAATTATAAACCTATCCACAGTCATTAATATTAACCAAATAAAAGGTAAGTCACGTTCCTGAATTAGTTATTGTGGTATAATATATTAATATCTACAGGGTGAAATAACAACTTCGCACCAAGAAAGTGAGTAATTTTGCGCTAGTTCTAAATAAACATTAGTTATCATACCAAAATAATAAAAAATATAAAAAATGTATTCAAATTTCTAAAAAATATATTAAAAAGATCCTTTTCGTATCACTGGCATTTACTAATATTTGTCACAAGAGTAATAATTAAGAAAAACTGAAAATATTTTTTTTTCAGGGTAGGTGGCTCTGACTTCATATTTGAATATAATTTTTACTTCTAAACAACATTTCCAAATAAAGTTTTTCGATAATAATGAAAATAAAGGCACTTTACTCTTATCGCAAATTCATATATTTTGAATCGCTCGGTACATGGGGCCCAAATTTCCATAATTGACTATTGCAGTTTTGGTTTCATACGAGCCGCCAACTTTCATAAAGAATAAAATTTTCCGAGAAATACACAATAAAAAAGTTTTCCATATTGTGCGGACTTTCGTGGACACTGTATCTACAACAATTTTAAAAGATGTGTCGTCCTTTTGTGATAATGTTGCATCAAAATAATAATAAAAGCCCCCATTGCATATGTATAGTCGTTAAACGGGCGTGACGGGTGTGACAGGTTACTGCGAAATAACCTACGACCAGCAGTTTGGCATTTGTGAAGAAAAATCACAATAAAAATTTGTTTCCTCTGTGTACCTCAGTCCATGAAGATTTCCTGTTTACTTAATTGTAAGGATCACATGCAGCTTTAATTTTAAAAATTTCTCTGGTACTTTGTCATGATTTGTCATGAAGTAAAGTTATTATTTATTATTTGTCATGAAACACTCCAACTCTATAGGCTTTTTCACGAACCCCAGCCACGCATGAACTTGGAGTTAGATCCAAACTGACATCTAACATCCCCATTCTCCCCCCAACAGAGGCTGCAGCAAGGCAGCACTCAGTGAGGGTCTACATCCAAGTTCATGCATGGCTGGGGTTTGGGAAAGATCCTATACAGTTGGGGTGGATGAAGAACAGATATGGTCTTTAGCCCACCGCCACCCTCGAGCTCCCTGCACCTGACAAACTGCTTCAGCTTTTTTTTTGTAAATGCAAGAAAGACTGCAAAGGGCATTGTGGTAGTAAGAAGGCTGGCCTGTATTGGTCCCGGCTTTGCCAATACTGTTGGATGTTGTAACAACCTGAAAAAATATGTCGCTAATGATGACTAGGATGTGAACGACACACCACAAACCCAACACAATTCGAAAATACACGATAATTTTCATTGTCGCACACTTTTGAAATATCTACTTCTCTAGAACCTATTAAATTAATAAAATTCTCATGCAGTTTCCCATACACCATCATGTTTACTTTCATTTTGCAGATGAAGAGTTTACCCCCTGGGCCTTCACAGCACACCAGTGAGCCTGCGGCCCAAGTAGTGGTTGCAGATGAGCGAGGTACTCACTAGTAAATTTACTGCAGTGATTTCTAATAATGTTGTGTTACCTTTTTATATTTCAGAAGGGAAACCAGACCCTTCAACCACTAAGCGTCGCAGATTTATTAAAAAAATATTTAATACATTAAGTATTCGTTAAAAAGAGGTAATATATAGTTTGTAATAAATAAATAGTGATAATTTAGGTCTCTACTCAATTTTTGGTGAAGGACTCTTGACTTGACAGTTTTGCGTAATGTGACATAAAGTATAAACCCGAACCCGCGGCTACACTGTCTGGCAAAAAAAGTGATTAATATGTGCAATTTGCAGTGAATTTAATGTAGTTTTATTCAGAATCTAAGCTTGTTTTAATTACACGCACATTATATAAAGTAGAAAAATTTGGCCTCTTTTCGCGCGCTCTAGTAGCGCAAAAAATACACTTGCACCCTGCCTTTTATAGGAAATTTAGTGTACTTTATTTTTGTATATAGTGGTCTACGTCCAAAAGTGCATAGATTTATGACCTTTTTACAAAATTTTGAGGTTTTTTGCTGTTTTCGTTGTGAAGCCATATCCGTGGGAACTAGCAAAGTTGAAATTCGGATTCAGCACCCCGAAATACATATAGAATGAAAGAAAAAAATACTTACTATATTTTTTCCTGGAACAGCACCCTCGGAAACGATTTGACTGGACTAATCATTGATTTTTAATATAAAAATAAATAAATATTAAATATTATATATATAAATATTAAAATTCAATTATTTTTAAGATTTCTTGGACTGGGGTTTTTAAGGGGGGAAATCAGTTTAGACGGCAGATTTTTTAGCGCTTTTGTCATTTTATTAACAGGGAAAGAATAGTTAGAATTTGTTGAAACTTAGAGGGTATTTTACTAATGGTTAGAAGTACATTGCATATTTTTCTAAAATAATTTCTTCCAGAAATAACCGCCGTATATGGAAGGCTCCAATAACAGTTAGCCGCTTGCGTGAAACGTGGGAGACACAATTTCTATCTGAAATGAATACAGTTTTTAAGCATATTTTCTAAGAACATGATCTAAACTCCCGACCAAAAGTTGAAAATTGCATGGTTTAGAGCTGTGCTGTCAAACTCATTTGTAGGCACGGGCCACAAAATTCTGATGTGATGTTTGGCGAGCCGCATACAAAAAAGGCTAAAAAAATGATTAACTGGTAAAACACTTTTTTGTCTCATTTAATTTTTTTTCATTTTAATGGTTCTTATACCATGTTGCTAATATCGTTTAGATCAATTTCATCAGTATGTTAATTTTTGATATGTTTGTTGACTCACATCAATATTTTGCATTTATCTATGCGTGCGCATGCGAGCACAAGTTTTGAGTTAACAAAAGGAATAAAAATTTTATCAAACACTTTTTATTTGAAATTTAGAATTTCCTAAGAAAAGTACCATGAACGTAAAAAAATAATATTAATTTGTTATAATTTAGCGAAAATCATAGAAAATAACATCAACTAAAGAAGAGAATGATAATTAAATCCAGGTGACGATAATGGAGGGTTTCTGGTTCAAATCCAGGCGGAGGTGTTTTTTCCAAAAAAATATCTACACCTGGATTAATTATCATTCGCTTCTTTAGTTGGTCCTACATTACTGACGACTATGTTTCGCTGAGATTTAGTAATGATAATTAATACAGGTGAGGATAATGGAGGGTTCCTGGTTCAAATCTAGGTGGAGTTGATTTTTTTCCAAAAATGTATCCTCACCTGGATTAATTATCTTTCGGTTCTTTAGTTGATACTACATTACGCTATAAATATATAAATAGCTATAATAACTTGACTACACCTTCACGTTTCATGTTTAAAATCAATTACTAAAGTACGCTTTTAATCTCAAACCCTCATTCACATGATATAAACGAAAATATTTCAAAAGAATAAATTTTTAATTTTTTGTTGCCAAAAAAATGTATGCCGACTAATTTTTTCTCCCCGTATATATTTATAACTGAGGAATGGACTCACATGTGAATAAAAAATCATCAAAACCAGTTAATCGGGTCTAGAGAAAATCAACTTTGAAATCGTGCCATTTTATTATTACCTACTGTTCTTGTTGTATGGCCTTTAAAAACAAATATAATGAAGCGAAGCGAAAATCAACATGTTCAAATATTTTTCTATTTTCTTGCAGACATTACTATTAGATTATTTGTATATTTTTATTGTTTTATAATTATTTTGCACTTGTTGAAACATACTATTTGTTTAAACAATGATATACAAAGTTACGTACATATTTTTCTATTCATTTTACGAACATTCCATATAAAAAAAGCTTTCGACTTTGATATCGAGACTCGAATAAATGCGAGATAACTCAAATAATCGTGTTTGGTTCGGTTCCGAAAGAATTATTATTAGTAGGAAGCAAATACATACATTATTATATAAAAAAAACTGTGAAATCCAGTGTTTCATATAATAATAATTTCTGCAACAAATACAAAAATGTCTCCGTGACATTGTATATTTTTATTTAACCAAATGGTATTTCTTTAAACAATTCCAAATTAGTTAATAAATGACAAAAAATCCATTAATTAAATAATAATTTCAGCAAAAAATAGTAAACATTTGTCCGTAATATTGTATATGTTTTGCTTACTGTTGCAAATTAGTTAATAAATGACAAAAATGCCAATATTCCAATAATTTCTGCAAAAAATATAATAATGAGTCAGTTACAATAAATATTTTTTTAAACAATTTGTAATTGTTTAAACAATTTGAAATTAGTTCATAAATGACAAAGGGACATGTCAGTAATCCATTAATAATAATTTATGCAAACAAAAATAAAAACACGTACATTGTAAAATTGTAAATTTCGAGAAAATTTAGCCTCATATTTATGGTACTGCAGGGGAGGGTTGAGGATGGTGAAAAAAAATCTGATGTGGCCAGCCGCCAGGCACATGACTTTATCATACAATATATAAAATTAATAGGTTAGCTGCATGAGAATCTATTTTATTGAGATAAATCGTAGGTATTGTCAAAGCATCCGCATTTGACACTTCCTACACTACGTCATTAGAATAATAGTTATTTATGTCACAAGTGCAGAAAGTACGGAATAGCGCGACGATCGGTGATGCGGCGTGTCACCGAAGGCGGAGTGTCGCCGTCGCATGTGAGCGAGTCGCGCTATCTAGTTTTTGGCAGGAGTGACATCGACGTTTATTGTGTTGCTTTTTGAGAAATATGTATTTAAAAAAATGGTTGTATTTCTGTATAGGAAATGCTAGGTTGGTACCACTTTGACAAAACGGCAAGTTTAAAAAGCTAATTCAAATTCTGACAGATTTATATTTGTTCATGACACTGTAGATGTGATATCCGTACCAACATACTAAAATAAAACTACAAAATATAACTATAAAACATACAAAATAAAACTCATCCCTATACTTTATTTACAATTTTCTCAATTTATCGTTTTTACAATTAGATATAAAGACGGGTTGATATTTCTTATCAACAAACAATCAAATTGGTGATCTTACTTTCGTTGAAATTTGCATTTTGTAATTTGCCGCACTAGAGCGGCAACGTTCCATAGCGGTTCTCCAACCTCTGATGAAATCAGCTGTTTTCGAGTGTGACAGCAGAAAAAAGTATTTGTCAAAATCCTGGCTACTATGTCGTTTCATATCAATGCAGATGCGACCGATCTCGATCTCGAGTTTCGATACCGCTGGGGTCATCGACTAAGTTCCTTGGTGTGTATGTTCAATGTAATTTGGGATGGGACGCGCATATAACTTATACTGCTGGAAAGCTCAACAGAACATACCACTCAATGTACAAACTCAGGGACATTGTGACATCGGAGGCCATAAAGAGTTACTACTTTACGAGTGTAGAGTCTGTCCTGTCATATGGCATAATTCTCTGGGGTTCATCACCACATATGATTTCATTATTCCGCATGCAAAAGTGATTTATAAGGTGTATGCTTAATTTAGGTTTCAGAGATCATTGCAGAGATCATTTTAGAGAGCAAGGCATTCTAACGCTTCCTTGCCTATATATATATATAGACTACTAAGCTACTATAGAAAAAACATGACTGATTTTATAAGGAACCGGGACATATCGTCATCAATGAGAACTCGAAGTGATTTGCGACTTGTGGTACCTCGACACACGTCAACAGCTTTTGAGGGTGGGCCGGAATACATGATTGTAAAAACTTTTAATGCCCTACCGCCCATTGTATTGGCTGCACAAACCATGACATTATTTAAGAAAGCGTTAAAGAAATACCTGATTACCCATTCTTTCTATTCAATTGGGGAGTATCTAGGGGGCCCATCCGGTGAATAGATATCTTGTTGGTTTTGGTTTTATATTTTTTGTGTGTCTGCTTGCGTTGCTGAGCTATATGACGGTTTTAATTTGTACAATGAGTAATTTAGGATGTATTGCACTTTTTATTCTTGTTTTTTGTTAGTGCAATGGTTTGTTTGATTGTATTATACTTTTCTGGATTGTAACTGTGACAATTGTCTATATCTTATATGATCAAACGACAAATAAAGAATATTTTATTTATTTATTTTATCTCGATCAAATAGAATTTGCTCCTGCAGCTAAACTATGCATTTTATCAAAAAATGTCATAATCATAAATTATTCAAAATTTACTCTACTTTAATTTATTAGTTAACTATTTTGACGAAATTACTAAAATTGCGGCTCATTTGCAAAATCCTTGAAAAGGCTTAGAATAAACAACCAGTTCCTTTGGACCCTTTTGAACCAAAAGCTTTTCAGCTCTAAGTTAGGTCATGAAACTTCTAAATATGAAGTTTCGTCCCGATACCTTCAGTAGTTTCTCCGGAATCGTCGCCACAAAAATCGTTTACACACATACACACACACAGACATTTTTTGTACCTTGATCAAAAATGTTCAGGGGACCCAAAAAGACGTATTTCCGCTAAAATCCCATTTTTTTTTCGGCACGATTACAATACTTTACATACTGCGTATGATAATGTAAAAATAGTGGTTGTGGATTTGTTTCTTAGGGAGTTCTAAACAATTTCTGATTATCTCCCGTAACTTTTTTGTTCTAAATACGAAAAGAAAGAAAAAAGATTCATTTTTGCAATGTATTTTAAATGGGAAATTTGAGGTGCTCGGTGGGACGTGTTAACGTTACCCGATTTTTCTCAAATTTGGGGGGAATTTTTATTTCTGGAAGAGGAACAGATTGGGGAGGATCGTTACCCTCCAGCAACAAAAAAAAAAAGATTTTCCTAGGTATAAATTTGACCACCCTAATGCTGCATACTTCGCGCAAACTAGTTACTGTCTTGCACTAATTCTGTCACGTTAAGAAATAATAAAGAATCAGTTTATTATTGAGTCGTAGCTGATCAACAAACATTTCCGAAAAAAGAGAAAAAGAAAAAACCGTTATAAAGTTAGTGCCAATACTATTGAGACGTACGGTAATCAAACTACCGGTCAATGCGCCCATATCTCCTATGACTTTTGCATCATTAATCAGAAAAATGATGGCCTACATACATGGTCGAACAAGATAAAAATTTCTGCAACAAGATACTAATTCTCATTATGCGACAAAAAAAAAAGAAAAAATGCGATATCTGTCTTGTTTGCAATAAATAATATACTGTAAGTATAATCTTTTAAGCTTACACATATTTTAATCATAAAAATACAATTCTTTTGAAAACATCCGCGCAGTATTTTAAATCTGTTAGTAAATAAACTTACCCTCTATGGTATGGTATGGTATGGTATGGTATGGTATGGTATGGTATGGATGTTACGTGTGTTGTTCTTGATTAGTTGGTAAAAAAATAGCAGAAATAATTAGTGACATTCCCGGAGTATATCGTGATCGAAAGGACTCGGAACCTGCAGATTTTCAAAAATTATTAATATGACAAGCATTGAATCCTTTGGAACTAGAGTCGCCTCTACCTGATAACGTACCCACAGTCCACACCTGCAAAAAAGTAATGTCGGTTGAAGATTATTACAACGTTGATCTGAATGACGTTTTATTATCATCTTTTGAACTTTATTGCTGTCTTTTCTGCTATTTCACAAGTTGTAGTGTATAAAACGTGCAAATCAAATGCGAAATTGGCCGAAAGTGGCAACCGTGACTTAGGATTTCAAATCGTGGTCTCTTGTGAGAATTTTGAACAAACTTTCATTCCGAGTTGCCCATTTGTACAAACCGGATATGAAATGAATAGCGGAAGTAACCTTTCCATGCACATAAGAATAGGTGTAGATGGAATTAAAAAGTTTTGTGTGGTCAGGGACCTTCCACGTCAGATTTTTCACTCATTTTACGATAAAGGTGTTTGCACCATTGTTGTCGCAACAGAAGCAGTTTGCCAACAAAGTATACACAAAAGCAGCAGAAGAAGAAACGGCTTCAAGTCAATAGAAAATAGTAAAAAAATAATGGTGTAACTCTCTCTGTATGATTGGTGGCGCTTATCAGCTGGAGAAATGTTGTTGATATTCTGATAAAATCTAAATATTGCAATGCTTACAAATTTTGGAATAAGAAAAGGAAATAAGAAAAGGATAGATCACGTGCAAAAACTAATGGCACTTGTCCACGCAATTTGACAAAAACCAGTTAGGGCATTTAACCAAGAAGCCTCGAAATGAGCCTTGAATTTATGATGGACTAGCCATTCGTTGTAATCATGATTCAATTGATAAAATGAAGAAAATAGATCTGGGCGACACTGCTCAATACATTCTGACCGATGAAATTCCGCAGCACGAGAATTGTCCACCTGGTGATTCATTTTCATTTTCACTTTCAAGTAGCAAAGTAATTGTGGAACACTACCGAAGTTGTCTTTCCAACTCTTAGATTGTAGCCATGTAAAGAAAATAGTTTCTGAGATATTCAATTGTACGTTAAAATAATGGCCTTTTTCCTAAATCTACGTAAATACTACATTTTGCAGATGAGGATAAAATTGATACATATGTTCTAAATTACCTCTTCTATCATCACGTAAATACTTTACAACAAACTACCAAACAGCCTGTATACATGGCAATATTGAGGTTAGTACTTGCATTACACTTTTTACTTTATCATACGCAGTATGTAAAGTATTGTAATCGTGCCGAAAAAATTTTTTGAGATTTTAGCGGAAATAGGTCTTTATGGGTCCCCTGAACATTTTTGACCAAGGTACAAAAAAATGTCTGTGTGTGTGTGTGTGTATGTGTGTGTGTGTGTGTGTGTGTGTGTGTGTGTGTGTGTGTGTGTGTGTGTGTGTACCCAATTTTTGTTAATTCATTTCCGGAGAAACTACTAAAGGTATCGGCACGGAGCTTCATATTTAGAAGTTTCATGACCAAACTTAGAGTTGAAAAGCTTTTGGTTCAAAAGGGTCCAAAGGAACTGGGTGTTTACTCCAAGCCTTTTTCAATGATTTTAGAAATCAGCCGCCATTTCTGTAATTTCGTCAAAATAGTTAAATAATAAATTAAAGCAGAGGAAATTTTGAATAATTTATGCCTATGACATTTTTTGGTAAAATTAATAGTTTAGCTTTTTAGTTTATTCTAAGCCTTTTTCAAGGATTTTGGAAATGAGCCGCCATTTCTGTAATTTCGACAAAATAGTTAATTAATAAATTAAAGTAGAGGAAATTTTGAATAATTTATGTCTATAACATTTTTTGGTAAAATTAATAGTTTACCTTCAAGAGCAAATTCTATTTGATCGAGATCGGTCGCATCTGCATTGATATGAAATTACATAGTAGCCAGGATTTTGACAAATATTTTTTTGTGTTGTCACATTCGAAAACAGCTGATCTCATCAGAGGTTGGAGAACCACTATGGAACGTGCCGCTGTAGTGCGCAAAATTATAAAATACAAATTTCAAATAAAATAAGATCACCAATTTGATTGTTTGTTGATAAGAAATATCAACCCGTCTTTATATCTAATTCTAAAAATGATACATTGAGAAAATTATAAATAAAGTATAGCGATGAGTGTAGTTTTATTTTAGTATGTTGGTAGGGATGTGTCATGAACAAATATAAATCTGTCAGAATTTGAATTACCTTTTTAAGGTGCGTTTTCATTAATGATAATGGCAGTGGTAGCAGACGCCGTTATAGTATTTCCAATAGAAAATTGCTAGTGACTCATGTTTATGTACATGCAAACTAATATGTGTCATTATCACGATATGTAAGAAATACTATAATTTCGTATTCTACCACCGCCATTAGCTACCATTACCTACCAATCGGAACGCACCTTTCGTCAAAGTGGTACCAACCTAGAATTTACTATAGAGAAATCATTTATTTTTTTTTAAATACGTATTTCTTAAAAAGCAACACAATAAACGTTGATGTCGTTCCTGCCACAAACTAGATAGCGCGACTCGCTCATATGCGACGGCGACACTCCGCCTTCGGTGACGAGCCGTATCACCGCTTGTTGCGCTATTCCGTACTTTCGGCATTTGTGACATAAATAACTATTATTCTAATGACGTAGTGTAGGTAGTGTTAAATCCTGATGCTTTGACAATACCTACGATTTATCTCTATAGAATAGATTCTCATGCAGCTAAACTATTAATTTTATATATTGTATGATAAAGTCATGTGCCTGGCCACATCAGATTTTTTAAATTGCATATACATACAAAAATTAGTAACAACCAGTATATGAAACACTTAATATAAAATGAAGAAAAGTTAAGAATCATGGTAGCAGACAAATAATTTACTCAATTTCTCCATTTAAAAACTCAATAAATAGCCATTTGATAATTTTAATAATTAATGCGTTATAGGATCACCCTGTATAGCGTATTTAATTTTCTAAGCGTATATAATTATCTACTTACTGGTCTTAGTGAATATACTACAAAGCAATATACAAAGGATTCATGATTTTTATACCATTTTCCTGCTATTATAGAAGCTACAATATTATTCTTTTGTTTCAGTTGGGGTCTCGCAGATAAATTGTATAAGAAGACCGGTAAGTTATCCCAGATCTACTTAACTTTTATCAGGAGAATGTTTTAAAATGCATTCTGTTTATTTATGTATACAAAAACAATAATATCATAATCATTATTTTGGTTCTCGAATTTGTAAACAACTAGCTCAAGGTCGAGGAGATTATAAATACTTTTGTGCGAAGAAATCATAATAAAACCAGATAGCTTACTTCTTGGTATCTTTAGTTATTTTTGCGTGCATTATTTAGTTGAACGCAATTCGCTAATTGTTAAACTATTAACTCATTATCGCATGGTGTAACATGACAGTTACATTAGTTTAATTTTGTGGTAATTATTTCTGTAAAAGGTTATTCTTATTTTGATACATCGACTGTGATGAGAGTTTGATGTTTTTTAGTGACAATTTGTGGCATATTGTAGATGCATATTTATTATCACGTACTGATAATAAACAATAAAACAAAGCAAATACATGTTGAAATCGAATAGAAGAAACCAACGACTAAGTTGTAGTAAACATAGTATGAGTAGATTATATAGCACGTCCTTCTCGTTAATTGTCTTTTAAAGACAAAGGAATTGCCTCCCATCAAACAAAAAAATCTGATGTGGCCAGGCACATGACTTTATCATACAATATATAAAATTAATAGTTTAGCTGCATGAGAATCTATTTGATTGAGATCGGTCGTGTCTGCATTAAAATAAAACTAGTTAGCCAGGAGTTGACAGATAAATAAATAATTAAATAAATAAATATTTCCTTTATTAACATAAAACAATATTAAATGCAACAAAATAATATTTATATTTAGGGCGGAGATCAGCGCACTTGTTTCCAAATTGCCTTGCTCTTCCACTGAACCCCTTACGCAAAGTCGAACTAAGACATAATTGTACCAATAATATAACAATAATTCCGAGAACTTATCAAATCAAAAACAAACAAAAAATTACTCTAGAGTCTAATTATACATAATTGCAGCAAATCCAACTCAACAAAACATCGCTCATGCCCATAAAAAATAAAAATTAAAACAGCCTCCGATGTGCGCTCAATGCCTAAAGTCAGGGGGGTTGAGCAAACAGACACCTTTTCCCCAAAACTGTTTAACGATAACTTTTTCATATCTTCCCTGAGACCATTGTATATGTGACGGACCTGGTAAGAGAATGAGTGACCTTTTATACAGCTCAGCGCGATGGGCAGGTGGAGCAAACAAACCCCTGAATCTTAAATTAAGGTTATGGACATCCGTTCTACAGCGTATCTTCCGCATGAGGTATTGTGGGATTCTCTTTGATAGCAACTTATTATATAATATTGCTGCATGCAACACCCTAGTGTTATCCATGTTCAACCACCCCAAGTCGCCCAGCTCATTCGATACATCATCATGCTTCCTCAAACCAAAAACAAACAGAACACATGTATTTTGGACACGGTGAACACGCTGCCTATCGGACGCCGCGCCGTCAGGCAAGGACCGTACACGGTATCACAATATGAGATCGTTTTACTATTGACAGTAGATATAGTGAGATATTATCAAAACATCAGCATTTGACACTACCGGTACTGTCATTAGACTGAAAAATATATTTGTAAAATCCTGGCTACTTAGGGCGGGTTTTTCAATAACAGTTTAAACTACGAAACACTATTGAACGGCATTCTTTCTCCGTTCAAGGAACTTGGGTGTTTTTCAATGACAGTTCAATGCTTGATCGGCGTTCATCAATGAACGGTCGACGTCGACCGTTTATATTCCGTTCAGGAGAGATTATCAAGGAATCATGGGAAATTTTAATAATAATAATAATAATAATAATAATAATAATCCATTTATTGCCCAACAGAAGTTCCAGTTACAGGACAATTTTTCATAAACCAGCATACAAAATACATTACACATATGTTTAATTGCAAAAGTAATAAAGTTCACTAATCAACATTGCAGTACTCTTGCATAAAAAAAATCATAGAAAAATAACAGAACAAATTCATGCACATTGCACACGTATATAAAGAAAATGAAAAAGCATACAATCAAACAAAACTCAGCCGAAATGATCAATAGCTATGGCAGTGAGTTGCTTCAGAGATGTACAATTAATATCGCACGCACTTGACAACTTGTTGTAGTTACTACACGTGGCAAACACAGGTGCCCTCAACAACACATTGGTTCTAGCGCGGGGACAGTAGAAAGTATTCTCAGAACGGGAGGATACACGCGGCACCGAAAACAACACCTGAGAGAGCAACGGCGGGCTGTCAACCCCGTTGTGCAAAAGCTTATACAAAAACGACAAGCTAATAACAAATCTTCTACACTCCAACGACAGAACTCCGAATCGCGACAGCAATAATCCATGATCACAACCGCGCTGGGGATAATACCCATCGACACGAAACGAGAGAAACTTCACGAATTTTCTCTGAATAGCCTCGAGCGCACACTTATGGACATCATAAAGTGGGCACCAAATCAAAGCCGCATACTCAAGTCTTGATCTCACTAGCGCATAGTATAATGCTTTTAAAGCAGCGACACTAGAGAAGGATCTACAATTCTGAATGATAAAACCAAGCATTCTTCTCGAGGACGAGGCAATAGTGTTAATATGCTCCACAAATGTCATCCTGCCGTCAAATGTAACACCAAGCTCACGCAGCAGCGGGGTGCGCGCTAGTATTGTGCCATTCATCTCGTAATGAAAATCGATTGGATGTTGTCTTCTAGTAAACGTCATAACCCTGCACTTGGAAGCATTCAGGGACAGGCAGTTCTCCACACACCAACCGTCGACACGGTCAAGCTGCTCCTGCAGGTACAGGCAATCATCAGTGCTCTCAATGGAAGTAAAAATTTTCAAGTCATCTGCATACAGCACCTTGTGAGAATCAATGCGCGACGCCAAATCGTCTATGAAGATCAAGAAAAGCAGGGGGCCCAAGTTTGAGCCCTGCGGTACACCAGATGCGGCCAGGAAATAAACCCATTGTAATGCACGTACTGCTGTCTGGAGTCAAAGTAGGATTGAAAAAATGCTGACAGTGAGCTGCTGAATCCGTACTGGTTCAGTTTCCTCAAAAGTATAGAGTGGCTGATCCTGTCGAAAGCCTTGGCAAAATCAGTGTAGATGACGTCTACCTGTCCTCGCCCATCCAAGATCTCCGCGGTATACTGTGTAAAATACGCGAGGTTGGTGACAGTTGAACGCCCTTCGACAAATCCATGTTGGTGGGGAGAGATGTAGCCTGATACAGACGGGTAGATGTGACTATGCAGCGACATTTCGAGGACCTTGGCAAAATTCGGCAAGATTGTGATAGGCCTATAATTGGCGATAACACTCGGATCGCCGCTCTTGAGGACGGGGCATATGCGTGACAGTTTCCATACAGCGGGAAAAGTTGATGTACTCAGAGATAAATTGAATAGAGATGTCAGCGGTTTGGTGAATACATCAACACAGTCCCTCAACAAAAAGCTTGGGACCTGGTCATGACCAGCCGTCATTTTATTAGATAGCCTGAGTATAGACCTCCTCACAGTGTCGCAGAACAACACTTCCACATTGATAATGGGCACATTGCTAACATTATACCCATGGTCCAGCACAGTATCATCGGATGGTAAATATACAGACCCAAAATAGTCTGTAAATGCATTCACAATTGCGTCTGGATCCTCCAAGGTGACGTCACCGCTTCTCATCTTTCCAGGAATTCTTGAGGATTGTTTCTTATTATGAATGTATGACCAAAAAAATTTAGGATCCGAAGTGATGGAGCTCTCCACACTACTCAGATATGCGTCGTACGCCGCCCTCACCTGCAACTTCACCTGGGCTCTCACTCTGCGAAAGTTTTCAAGGACTGCAAGATTGCCATGCTTCTTGTATTTGGCGTGGTATTGGTTTTTCAGTCTTAGACCGCGGATTATCTCCGGAGTATACCATACAGGAAAATCGGATTTTTTACCTCTAGAGCGGGGTACGTACAGATCAAAAGCTGAATAAAGAGCATCGTAAAATGCCGAGCAAGCCCGGTTGACATCAGCGTATCCATCCAAGAACGACCAATCCAGATTTAATAGAGCCGTATATAACTCAGGAAAGTTTGCTTTTCTGAAATTGTATTGTTGATTCGCTGAATGTGCTTTAAACGTCAGAAGATGAGTATGCGTCACGGATAAATCAATCGAGAGCGGGGGATGGTACAAATCAATGGGTAGCATCGGGATGGTATTCCGTGTAACCTCACACATCATATTTGTCAAAATTAAATCTAATAAGCGCCCGCTAGTGTTAATTACATTATTCACCTGCTTAAAGTATGCATAGTCGACCTCCGGCGACTTGCTGTAGTTTTTTCGGCGAAACGCCGGCGAACCGCCGGCGAACCGCCGGCAAACCTCTGGCGAGGCGCCAGGACATACAATTGATTGCATAGTCGATCTCCCTCAGTGAATCGCCAGTGTTGTGATTATACTCAGTTCGTTGCCAGATCGATAATATTGAGTCAAACTGTCAAACTGTGTGTCAATCGAAGCTTAACCGAAATCTGTACATAGTCCGACTAGTTACTGAAAATGGCTGTGAAATATTCAGCAAGCGACAAGGACGTGCTTATTCAGATATTAGGAAACCATCCGATTATAGAAGACAAAAAAAACGATGCATACAACATCGACAAAAAGAAAAAAGCGTGGAAAAAAATCACATTGGAGTACAATGCTACGGTGATAGAGAAGGTAGGTACTAAACAATCTGTGTAATAATCTTGTAGGCTATACAGTACTTTTATAGAGAACATTATTACAACTAAAACGGCTGTGGGATAAAATAAAAAGAGGCCGTAAATGCGAACTAGCTGCAGAAAGGCGTGAATTTATGCTCACTGGTGGTGGACCATCCAAACCACCGCCTCCTCCACAGCCAGAAATCGACAATCTTCTTCCATACTTGGAATACGAAGCGCACAACGAAGATGATTCCGATGGCATTCGTTTGAAGAAAACTACAGGAGGTAAAATACGTTTTAGGCGTAACCTCTATTCATAAGAGAAAAAAATGCCATTTTTTAAAATTGATCTTGATCTTATATTACAGAGTATGTTATGGAAGACCTAGCTCCGGGAGCAGTAGTCAAAAAAGTAGATCCACGTCCATCATCGTCTGGTTTATCTGCTAGTTCAGTGGAAGGTAATCCATTTTATTTTTTAACTGTAAATATTTTTATATACCGTTTATTAATCCTTTTTAGAAACACCACAGCCAAAAAGGGCAAAACACAGTAATAAAAATCATTTATATGATTTGGCAAGTGGTAGATTGGCTGTTATTAAGCAAGAGGAAAGACACTTGGAAGAACTGCACAAGGTGAGGATGGAGGAGGCGAATTACAGAAAGGAGGCAGCCAGACTAGTAATGCTTCAGGAAGAAGCTAAATTAAAAAAAATTCTTAACATTGATTAATTGCTTTATTTATTTTACATTCATATATTATATACTAAAAAAATCAGTGCGTGTTTTTATTTTAATCAAAATAATGACGTACGACATAGGCTCTCATAAGGTTACCTAAGCGATCATTGAATGCTGGGAAAGCATTTTCTGGTACATTATTGTTATTATTATTGTCTTCATTATTGTCTTCACCTTCTTCTACAACTTCACGCTGACCAATTGATATGTTGTAAAGAACTGCACATGCCACAATAATGTAACAGGACGTAGACACTTTATTAGCAAGCTTACGATCCAAACATGGAAACATACGTTTTAAAATACCAAATACACGTTCCACAGTATTTCTTGTTCGAATCTGTGCTTGGTTATATCGCCTTTCGCCTGGAGTACGAGGTTGTCGATATGGTGTTAAAAGGTGTGGCAAACAGGGATATCCAGCATCGCCAAGCAAAAGTCCAGGAAGTTCTCTTCGTTGAAATTTGCCTTTCATAGAACTTCTATTAAAAATATGGCTGTCATGGTAACTTCCCGGATATCTTGCAACAATATCAAATATTTCTAAATTAGGTCCAGTAGTCACCTGTACATTAATTGAAAATTTTCTTCCCCTATTTCGAAAAAGTTCTGCATTAGGTCCGCCTGGGTTGGTGATGCGAATGTGAGTACAGTCTATGCACCCTGTTACTTTAGGAAAACGTGCAATTCTGTAAAACTGCCTTTGCACTTCTTGTAAATTTTCTGGGAATTTTATAAATCTTCTACTCTGAGCTGAAATTTTTCGGGTTATTCTTGTTATCACACGGCTCACAGTTCCCTGGTTGAAACCGCTTAAGTCTCCACACACTAGCTGTAATGATGAAAATATGTTAAAGATCTTTCAAATTATGGGGCTGGATGTTTAAATCAAATAGTCAAGAGATTGACCATTCGATAACCAGTTATTTGGTGCAGGTATTTACATGTGCAATAAATATAAAATAATAATAATAAAGTAATTATTAACCTGAAAACTGCCAGTTGCATAAAAGCGCAATGTTAAGAGGAGGGCCATTAAGGGAGAAACAGGCAACCCTCTGTTGGTAATTGGTTCCTGATCTGTCACCATTGGCAATAAAATATTTTGCACTGTATCTTTTCTAAATCGAAATCGTCTTTTAAATTGAACGTCATTGTATAGTTCCATAGGATTTTCCACATCGCGAATGTATCTGCAATAAAAGTTACAGAAGTCAATATTAATGTTTTGTCTACGAGTCATATATAATACGTTCATTGCATACGTATCTATGACTATATAACCCCTATCATGATACACGCCAATGATTATAATGACACTAGCGTTGTATAATAATGACAGTTCGGTCAAACAATGACTTCATTATTTGAACGAACTGTCATGATTATACAACGCTAGTGTCAAAGTCTGTCAAAAGCTACGTGGATGACAGTCATATGACAGTTCGCCTCTCCATCATTGACAAATACATTTCAAATATTTGATATTAAATAATAATAATAATAATAATAATAATATTTATTGGATAGCATCAGTTGTTACAGGCATCAGTTAAGGTAATTACATTTATCCAAAAGGATATCGAGTCAGGTCGACTACAAACATGTAGAAGACCTGTTTTTCATCGATCCCTGGAATTTAGTCGTAGATAAAACGTCGTATTCAACTCACAACGGATATAAATCGCGAGCATGAACGATACTATAATCTTATTTAAGCCTACTTACCTTCGTGGTATGTATATTTGTAAATCTATAATGTCTCTATTGGCATTATACAAGATGTCCAAATCGCCATCCATTGCTAACTAATATATTCTGACACTGTTGACAGTCTGTGTCAAATAAAACAAAAAACCCTTTGCTTCAAAATAATGCGTATTGTTTGCTGGCGAATCGCCAGAAAATTTGCCGGAATTTTGCTGGCGATTGTCTCTGCGCTGCATTTTTAGGACTGGCGAACGGAAAAAGTTCGGAGAGTCGCCGGAGATCGACTATGCATACGGGCCTAATAATTCCATACAATTGTTCATAATACGGGATTTTGAGTCGCTGATATTTTCGCTGTTGAAAAGTGGTACATTGAAGTCACCCATTACAAGTACATTAGACATATTACAGAGAAGCAATTCAAACTGTTCCAGGAACAACTCAAAATCATGAACACTTACATTAGGGGGAACATAAACAACTAGTACATGAAACGATGCAAATGAAATATTAATTCTACAGCCGACTACGTCTATACTGGGTATGATGTTTAGTCTAGATATATCTACCTCTTCAACCGCAATATCCCTCCTTACAGCTAATAACACTACGCCACCACGCGAACAACCAACTTCTTCAAATCTTCTATCAGCCCGGAACACAGAATACGCACCCGTAAAACACTCGGTGCTAGAGATGTCGTCAGACAGCCAGGTCTCGGACAGCGCAATAACGTCAAACTCGTTGTCACTAACAGCTACGTACAAATCACCAATCTTTGTCCTTAGGCCACGAACATTCTGGTAATATGCCGTGACATGATGTTTATCTTCTGTGGGCAGTATCAGTTTTCCGAATCAGCGGTAGTAATCTTCGGGACACCCCGCAAATACTTAATTCGGAGATTTGTTTCACCATTAGCTGTTCTATTCTCCAATTGTCCAAATTTTGTTGTCATAACCTAATCTTAATGCTGTGGGCTGCTGTGTCTCGCTGTCAATATTTACGATGCACGTGACAGACTATCGACAAATATTTAGGACGTTGACGAAGACCATGCGGATTATATTCTGTACGTTAATGGCGGTAGAAGGCATGTAGAAGGCACAGGTGAATACGAATCATACGGGAGAGAACAAATCATTTCGATAGGTGATATGAAGGAATTATCATTCGTTAATAAATTTGCCCGTTCCGATCCTGTCAGGTCCAACCGAACGGAACGTGGAATTTTCCAAGTAGCAGTTAGGGACACTGTGCGCCTCTTCGCTCTGCTCGGAAAAAATCATTTTCTAGTCTGCCGTCTATTGCAATAAGTCGCAAGGTTATGTGTCATTTTGTTTTTGACGGTTACTAGGAAATCATACCGCTGTGATATTGGCGTTTTACATGCATGAATGTCATTCCGTATGAATTATGCTCAGTCGGACGTGTGCTGTCAGTTTAGTTGAACTGCTCTAGAAATGGTATTGAAAAACCCATTTACTGTGAACGGCGATCAAGAATAGAACGGCGTTCGGTAGAACTCAGAAATAAACTGTTATTGAAAAACCCGCCCTTAATGTAATTTCATATCAATGCATATGCGACCGATCTCGATCAAATAGAATTTGCTCTTGAAGCTAAACTATTAATTTTACCAAAAAATGTCATAAGCATAAATTATTCAAAATTTCCTCTACTTTATTTTATTATTTAACTTATTTGTCGCAATTACAGAAATGGCGGCTCATTTGCAAAATCCTTGAAAAAGGCTCAGAATAAACTACCAGTTCCTCTGGACCCTTTTGAACCAAAAGCTTTTCAGCTCTAAGTTTGGTCACACAACTTCTAAATATGAACTTTCGTCCCGCTACCTTTAGTAGTTTCTCCGGAATCGTCGCCACAAAAATCGTTTACACACACACAGACATACATACGCATAGACACACACACACACACACACACAGACATTTTTTTGTACCTTGGTAAAAAATGTTCAGGGGACCCATAAAGACCTATTTCCGGTAAAATCTCAAATTTTTTTTTCGGCACTATTACAATACTTCATCATACTGCGTATGATAAAGTAAAAAAATCTGATGTGGCCAGGCACATGACTTTATCATACAATATATAAAATTAATAGTTTAGCTGCATGAGAATCTATTCTATTGAGATAAATCGTAGGTATTGTCAAAGAATCAGCATTTGACACTACCTACACTACGTCATTAGAATAATAGTTATTTATGTCGTGCCGAAGTGCCGAAAGTACGGAATAGCGCGACGAGCGGTGATGCGGCGCGTCACCGAAGGCGGAGTGTCGCCGTCGCATGTGAGCGAGTCGCGCTATCTAGTTTTTGGCAGGAGCGACATCAACGTTTATTGTATTGCTTTTTAAGAAACACGTATTAAAAAAAATAAATAAAAAATTTCTGTATAGTAAATGCTAGCTTGGTACCACTTTGACGAAACGTCAAGTTTAAAGGTGCGTTCCGATTGGTAGGTAATGGTAGCTAATGGCGGTGGTAGAATACGAAATTATAGTATTTCTTACATATCGTGATAATGACACATATTAGTTTGCATGTACATAAACATGAGTCACTAGCAATTTTCTATTGGAAATACTATAATGACGTCTGCTACCACTGCCAATATCACTAATGAAAACGCACCTTGAAAAGGTAATTCAAATTCTGACAGATTTATATTTGTTCATGACACATCCCCACCAACATACTAAAATAAAACTACACTCGTCGCTATACTTTATTTATAATTTTCTCAATTTATCGTTTTTAGAAGTAGATATAACGGGTTGATATTTCTTATCAACAGTCAATCAAATTGGTGATCTTATTTTATTTGAAATTTGTATTTTATAATTTGCCGCACTAGAGTGGCAACGTTCCATAGTGGTTCTCAAACCTCTGATGAGATCAGCTGTTTTCGAATGTGACAACACAAAAAAATAGTTGTCAAAATCCTGGCAACTATGTAGTTTCATATTAATGCAGATGCGACCGATCTCGATCAAATAGAATTTGCTCTTGCAGCTAAACTATGAATTTACCAAAAAATGTCATAAACATAAATTATTCAAAATTTCCTCTACTTTAATTTATTATTTAACTATTTTGACGAAATTACAGAAATGGCGGCTCATTTGCAAAACCCTTGAAAAAGGCTTAGTATAAACTACCAGTTCCTTTGGACCCTTGTGAACCAAAAGCTTTTCAGCTCTAAGTTAGGTCATGAAACTTCTAAATATGAACTTTCGTTCCGATACCTTCAGTAGGTTCTCCGGAATCGTCTCCACAAAAATCGTTTACACACGCACACACACACACACACACACAGACACACACACAGACATTTTTTTGTACCTTGGTCAAAAATGATCAGGGGACCCAAAAAGACCTATTTCCGCTAAAAACTTTTTTTAAAACAAATTTTTTTTTTCGGCACGATTGCAATACTTTACATACTGCGTATGATAAAGTAAAAAATCTGATGTGGCCAGGCACATGACTTTATCATACAATATATAAAATTAATAGTTTAGCTGCATGAGAATCTATTTTATTGAGATAAATCGTAGGTATTGTCAAAGTATCAGCATTTGACACTACCTACACTACGTCATTAGAATAATAGTTATTTATGTCACAAGTGCCGAAAGTACGGAATAGCGCGACGAGCGGTGATGCGGCATGTCACCGATGGCGAAGTTTTCTTGTGTTGCTTTTTGAGAAATAAGTATTTAAAAAAATTCTAAAATGGTTATATTTCTGTATAGGAAATGTTAGGTTGATACCACTTCTACGAAACGTCAAGTTTAAAAAGCTAATTCAAATTCTGACAGATTTATATTTGTTCATGACACTGTAGATGTGACATCCGTACCAACATACTAAAATAAAACTACATTCATCGCTATACTTTATTTACAATTTTCTCAATTTATCGTTTTTAGAATTAGATATAAAGACGGGTTGATATTTCTTATCAACAAACAATCAAATTGTTGATCTTGTTTTATTGAAATTTGTATTTTGGAATTTGCCGGAGTAGAGCGGCAACGTTCCATAGCGGTTCTCCAATCTCTGATGAAATCAGCTGTTTTCGAGTGTGACAGCACAAAAAAATATTTGTCAAAATCCTGGCTACTATGTAGTTTCATATCAATGCAGATGCGACCGATCTCGATCAAATAGAATTTGCTCTTGCAGCTAAACTATTAATTAGACCAAAAAATGTCATAGGCATAAATGATTCAAAATTTCCTCTGCTTTAATTTATTATTTAACTATTTTGACGAAATTACAGAAATGGCGGCTCATTTGCAAAATCGTTGAAAAAAGCTTAGAATAAACTACCAGTTCCTTTGGACCCTTTTGAACCAAAAGCTTTTCAGCTCTAAGTTAGGTCATGGAACTTCTAAATATGAACTTTCGTCCCGATACCTTTAGTAGTGTAGTAACTCTGGATATTAAAACTCGATGGTTCAGTGGACTGTATTTTATTCTTGCTTACTACATCATGGTTCGGTTACAAGTGTCGTACTGGATCGATATTGCACGCGCCTGGTAGTGGACAATCCCCACCACTTCAATGTTTCGTTAAGATATACTAGATGTCGCTAATACCCCGCACAGTGCATTTATAGTACATAACATGCCGCCCACCTTGGAAGATTAATAATCTTTCTAAATACTTAAATAGTAAATATAAAATAGCAAATAAAAGAGTAAATGAATAAATGAACTTGAAATAAAACTACGAGGTATACAAAATTAACGGAAAGTAAGTATAAACATTTAAATAAAATCTATAGGTAAGTAAAATATCTAAGATGCAATATTAAACAAACGAAAAATAATAGTTATTCTATTTCAGGTTTCTTCTCTTCTTCTTCAACTTCTATCGGTAATGGACAGACCTTGGAAACAGGCCTCCTCAGGATTCCACTTGATGTCTGGATTGACACCACTCGAATAACATCATCTGTGCCTGGATGAACTTCAGTAATTCTTCCCAAACACCATGTGGCAGTTGGTAAGTTATTTTGTTTTAATAGAACTAAAGTTCCAATCTTAATGGATTTCTGGTGGCGATTCCACTTCATTCGTTGCTGGAGTTGTCCAATGTATTCCAATGACCAACGATTCCAAAACTGCTGTCGTAATTGTTGAATGTACTGATGACAGGAAAGTCTGTTCTGCTTGGTCTTCGTCAGATCAACTTCCGGTATGGCAGTGATTGTGCGTCCAATTAGGAAGTGTGCTGGGGTTAAAGCTTGGAGGTCATGTGGATCAGAGGACATTGGGGTTAGGGGTCTTGAATTTAAGATACCTTCTATTGTCACAAGTAAATTAAGAAAAGATTCAAAAGTAAGACTGGTATTAGTTAAAACACGTTTAATGTGAAATTTAGTTGACTTAACTGCAGCTTCCCAAAGCCCACCGAAATTTGGAGCATAAGGGGGAATAAAATGCCAATTTATTCCTAATTCTGTTACGTTATTGGATAATTTTCTATTGTGATCAACAATGAACGTACCTAGCTCTTTTAACTCTTTACTGGCCTTTAAATAAGTCGTACCGTTATCTGAATATATATGATTGGGGGTACCGCGTCTGGCCATAAATCGTTTAAGTGTTGCAATGAAAGAATCAGTTGTCAGATCAGTTACTGGTTCCAAATGAATCGCCTTTGTTGTCATACAAATGAATACACATATATAGCATTTGAACTTTGATTTTCCGCGACCTGATTTTTCACGCAACAGAAAAGGACCAGCATAGTCGGTTCCAGTAACAGAAAATGGTAAAGCTGGTGTTACTCTTTCTGCAGGCAAATTTCCCATCAATGGAACAGCAGTAACTGGTTTTGCTCTAATGCATTTTAAACATTGATGAACTGTTTTTCTAGCCAGGTTTCTGCCGTTGATTATCCAATATTTTTCTCGTATTGTATATAAAAGCATCTGTGGTCCTGCATGAAGTAGTTCTTTATGTTTCCATTCAAACATCAAAATTGTCAATCGGTGCTTGCTGGATAAAAGTATTGGATGTTTTGTATGGTAATCTAAAGGAGAATTTCTAATTCTTCCACCAACTCTCAATATTCTTTCGTTATCTAGAAATGGTGCTAAAGTCTGAAGGCTTGAGCTGTGATCTACGTTTTTTCTTTGCTTAATGGATTGAATATCAGTTTCAAAACTCTCTTGCTGCGATATCCTTATTAATACATGAAGAGAATTTTCTAATTCTGATACTGATAGTATTCCACAATGTTTAGAATTCTTGTTTTTGCAATTGTGAACAAATCGAAGACATAATGCAGTTATTCGAATTAATCTTGTAAATGACGAATATTTATCCCATAAAAACAATGATGGTTTCTCTTGAATTTTATAAATCTTGGTTTGCTTCTTAACTTCTTGTAGATCTTCTATTGGTATAATGTTTGATTTTTGTAACGGCCAATTGTCGTGACTCCCCTTTAACCATGTGGGACCATGCCACCATAATATCTGGTCTTGCAATGCGGATGGTCGTACTCCTCGCGAGACGAGATATGCTGGGTTGTCTTGAGAATTTACATGATACCACTGGTCTATAGAAGTGTTCCTTTGTATCTCTGCTACTCGGTTGGCAACAAATGTTTGTAGCATGGTAGATTCCATTCTTAACCAAGACAGAACTATCTCTGAATCTGTCCAGTAGTAACATCTAGCACTAATGTTGATTGAAGTTTTAACCTTCTCCATCAAATTTGTCAGGACAACAGCTCCACACAGTTCTAACCGTGGTATTGTGGTTACTTTCAATGGTGCTACCTTGCCCTTTGCACATATTAATTTAGAATAGATTTCTTTGTCCGACGTGATTGTTTTTGCATATATGCAAGCTCCATAAGCTTGTTGTGAGCTATCGCAGAATCCGTGTAATTCTACTTCAATAGAATTATTGGTAAATATATGTCTAGGTATTTTCAAATTGTTTAACTCTTGTAAATCATTTTTTAATTGTAGCCATTTTTCTTTCAGATTTTCAGGTACTGGATCATCCCACGCAATCTTCAAAGACCATAGATGTTGTAAAATTATTTTAACAGTGATGACACATGGTGCTAGCAGACCTAGGGGATCAAAGATTTGTGCTGTGTCTGAAAGAATCGAACGTTTTGTAATAGTGCCTAGGTAAGTATTCTTATTTATTTTATATCCTAGTTCATCCGTACTCCATGTCCATTGCAATCCTAGGGTTTTACAATTTTCTTGGCTGAAGTTTTCTATTGCTGTGATATAGTTATCGGTACGTATTTTTTCTAATATTCTTGAATCATTTGCTGTCCATTTTCTTAATTCCATTCCTGCAGACTCTAAAATGCCTGTGATATTCTTGCATAGCGATGTTGCTTCTTCTATTGTACTAGCGCCTGATATTAAATCATCCATGTAAAAATCTCTCAGTATTACTTCCGCTGCTTCTGGATATTCTCTCATATTATCTATTCCTAGTTGCTTGATACATCTCATCGCTAGAAAGGGTGCAGATTTAGTACCGTAGGTAACTGTGTTAAGTTCATATATTGTTAACTCATCCTTAGGATTCTCTCTCCAGACAATTTTTTGAAATTTCCTATCTTCTGGTCTTACCAATATCTGCCTGTACATCTTTGTAATGTCTGCTGTGAATACATAATTGTACTGTCGAAAACGAATTAGAATAGATATAAGGTCTTGTTGAAAATTGGCTCCTTTATACTGAATATCATTTAATGAGATGCCATTGCTAGTAGGTGCTGAACCATCAAAAACTACTCGCAGTTTTGTGGTTAAGCTTTCGGTTCGAATAACGCCATGGTGTGGCAAAAAATAGGAAATAGAATCTACTTGCGACTTGCTCATGTGTCCTAGTTCTGTGTACTCGTTGATGAATTTACTATATTCTTTCTTTAAGCTAGGTTGTTTATGTAATCGATGTTCGAGAGCTAGAAATCTGTTTCTTGCGAGCTCCCATGAGTTGCCTAATCTTGTAGGTGATTCCTTGAATGGTATTGCAACCACAAATCTTCCGCTTGAAGTTCTAGTCGTTGTGCTTTGGAAGAAATCTTCACATTTCTTGTCATCGCCTGTCAGGTTAGTGTTCTTGTATTCTTCGAGTTCCCAGAATCGCTCCAATTGGTCTTGAATATCCATTTTCTTGCCAAAATTGAATAGTGTACGTTGAGATGTGTGTGTTATACCAACACTTCCTACGATAGTCCAACCAAATACTGTATTCTGTAGTATCGGTTTGTTCTTTCCAAGGAATATTTTGCCGTCTTGTAAAATCTCCCAAAATATTTCCGATCCTATCAATAAATCTATTGGTTTTCCTTGTCCTAAACTGGAATCAGCTAATTTCAAATTTGCTGGTATCTTGATAGATGACAAGTCAATGGTTGTCATATCTTCGCTAATAACGTCTATTATTAGACATGAGATCGCTCGTTGATATGCACTTGTATTTGATTGTAGCTTGACTCGACACTTCGAGGTTACTCTTGAGGTTACTTGATTTATTCCTATAATGGTAATATCACTTTTCTCTGAATTGAGCTTGAGCTTTGTGTATAATCTCTCGGTTATAAAATTGGATTGAGACCCACAATCTAACATGGCCTTACATAAATGTTTTTTATTATCCTTGTCTAGCAGAACGACTTCCACTGTTGCCAGCAGTACTTGTTCCGTTTGTACTTGTTTTGCCTGACAACTTCCACTGAATGTTTCTTGCGATCGTTCTCCTTTCTCTTTATTGCTGTCTTTTACTTCAAAATGTAAGAGAGTGTTATGCATCTCTTTACATTTTCTACATGTTCCTAGCGAACAATCATTCTTGTTGTGGCCTGTACGTAGGCAATTTAAACACAAATTAAGTTTTCTTGCTCTGGCATATCTATCCTTTATAGTTAATTTCAAGAAATCGGAGCATTGATAGATCACATGGTTACCTTGACAATTGTAGCACGATGCAACATTTGCAGTAAATGTTCCCAATGCATTTTTCTTTATTTGTACTTCAGGCCTTTTCGGAGTTCTAGCTTCTAAAGTTTCGAGCAAATCTGCTTTGTTTTTTATAAATTGCTTAAAATCCTCTAAAGTAGTCCTTTCCTTCTGTTCTTCCCATTCTCTTGCTGTCTTTAAGTCTAACTTGTTTGCTAGTATGTAAATTATTAGTGAATCCCATGCATCTGTTTGTTCTTTTAATAGTTTCAGTGACCTGAGATGCCTGGAAACTTCATCAACCAGGTGGCGGAAAACCGAAGCAGAAGGTTTGACAATCGATGGAATTTCAAAAATTGATTTTATGTGATTGTGGATTAATAATTGGTTATTGTCAAATCTATTGCATAATAAATCCCATGCAATTTCATAATTAAAAGCTGAGAATTCCATTGATTTAATTACCTGCGCAGCACTATCCTCCAAAGATGCCCGCAAATAGTGAAATTTTTGAATTGCATTTATATTTGAATTATTGTGAATAAGTGAAACATATAAATCTTTGAACTCTAGCCAACTGGTGTATTTTCCGTTAAATTTAGGTAAGTTTATTGTAGGCAATTTTATGTTATTGTTGTCAACATTATTAACAGTATTAAAAATATTATTAGAACCAGACACATTGTGACTTACTGATTCTTTACCTGCCTCACTTATCATTTGTTTTATCTTGCCAGAAATTTTGAAGAAAGAGTGTTCAAACTCTTCGCGCTTTTTATAGTGACTCTCTAGGCTTTCATCATCGCATTTTATTTCAATAGCTTCTTGAACTGTTTGGTAATCTTGCCAAATAGAATCTAGATTAGATAACCTTAAGTTAAATTCACTGAGTACGGCCCTGTCTATCTGTTGAAGATCGATATTTTCAATATATGTAATGATATTTGTTAATCTACGCTTTACAGACCCGCGTCGACGTGTTAGTAAAATGAAATCTTCGGTCATTGTGATAATATTCTAAACGTTTATTTGTGACAAAGAGCAGGCAATACAGGACTAGGAAGGAGACAAGGATGGAGCGAGACGCACACTCACCTCGACTGTTTGGCGCGGTTTCTATTGTGCAGCTGGACGATTTTCTTCTAGAATCGTGGTGTTTACTGGCACTGGCTCTTGAATCTGCTTGCTGATTTGATTGCTGGCTTGATTGCTTGTTAATGCGGCTCGATTGGACCAAATTTTATGTAGTAACTCTGGATATTAAAACTCGATGGTTCAGTGGACTGTATTTTATTCTTGCTTACTACATCATGGTTCGGTTACAAGTGTCGTACTGGATCGATATTGCACGCGCCTGGTAGTGGACAATCCCCACCACTTCAATGTTTCGTTAAGATATACTAGATGTCGCTAATACCCCGCACAGTGCATTTATAGTACATAACAAGTAGTTTCTCCGGAATGGTCGCCACAAAAATCGTTTACACACATACAGACAGACACACACACACACACACACAGACATTTTTTTGTACCTTGGTCAAAAATGTTCAGGGGGCCCATAAAGACCTATTTCCGCTAAAATCTCAATTTTTTTTTCGTCACGATTACAATACTTTATTATACTGCGTATGATAAAGTAATAAATCATCTTACTCGTTTAAAAAGTATAAGACATCAAAGTTAGGGCAAAAATCCGTGAATCACTTTTTACTTTATCATACGCAGTACGTAAAGTATTGTAATCGTGCCGAAAAAAATTTTCGAGATTTTAGCGGAAATAGGTCTTTATGGGTCCCCTGAACATTTTTGACCAAGGTCCAAAAAAATGTCTGTGTGTGTGTGTGTGTGTGTGTGTATGTCTGTGTGTGTGTAAACGATTTTTGTGGCGACGATTCCGGAGAAACTACTAAAGGTATCGGGACGAAAGTTCATATTTAGAAGTTTTATTACCAAACTTAGAGCTGAAAAGCTTTTGGTTCAAAAGGGTCCAAAGGAACCGGCTATTTACTCTTAGCATTTTTCAACGATTTTGCAAATGAGCCGCCATTTCTGTAATTTCATCAAAATGGATAAATAATAAATTAAAGTAGAGGAAATTTTGTATAATTTACGTCTATAACATTTTTTGGTAAAATTAATAGTTTAGTTGCAGGAGCAAATTCTATTTGATCGAAATCATATCTGCATTAATACTAGGTAGCTAAGATATTTTTTTTTCGCGAATAAATACAAGAAAGATTGTACGACGGTATGTTAACCTTAAAACTTATTTGGAATATTAAGCATAATTCTTTATGAACTTTTGTAGTTAGCACTGAAGACGGCGTAAAACTCGAAAATATAGTATGCTAGAAGCCAATATAATATATTAATCATCAGAACCAGAACCTTTTTACTTTATCATCCGTAGTATGACAACACTCCATATTTAGAAGCTTTCTGTTGAATCAAGGGTCCAAAGGAACTGGAGGTTTAGTGTTAGCATTTTTGAAAGATATTGCAAATAAGCCGCTTAAAGTAGAGGAAATCTGAATAATTTATGACTATGACATTTTTTGGTACAATTAATAGTTTAGCTACATGAGCAAATTCTATTTCATCGAGATCGCTCGTACTGCATATAAACTAGTTAGCCAGGATTTGTCAGATATTGTGATTCTAATGACAGTAGGTAGTGTCAAATGCTGATGTTTTGACATTACCTACTGTAAATATAATCAAAATATCTCTAGTCTAGCTCTAGTAGTTTTATTTTAATGCAGACATGGCCGATCTCGATCAAATAGAATCTCATGCAGCTACACTATTAATTTTATATATGGTATGATAAAGTCATGTGCCTGGCCACATCAGATTTTTTTTGTAACTGATTGTGTTATAGAACTCGATGAATATGTAGACCATTTGCTACAATGTAAATTATAATGTACGAATTATATAGATATCATAGCGTTTCTACAGCTGCTTTATACTAAGCTCATTACTGACTACACGGTTTGCAATATGTCGGAAATGATAATTTCTAATTCCGAAAATACAGTGTCAAAACATTTTGTATGTAAATAAGAAAAGGTAAAAAAAGGAAACAAATAACATATTTTTTCAATAAAGTGAACATGGTCAAGATTTCATGAGGAAATAACAAACCCGAAATAATAAACTACGTGGCAACAGAATCAATACAAAAAAATCTGATGTGACCAGGCACATTACTTTATCATACAATATATAAAACTAATAGTTTAGCTGCATGAGAATCTATTTCATTGAGATCAGTCGTGTCTGCATTAAAACAAAACTAGTTAGCCAGGATTTGACAGATAAATAAATAATTAAATAAATAAATAATTCCTTTATTAACACAAAACAATATTAAATACAACAGAATAATATTTATATTTAGGGCGGAGATCAGCACACTTGTTTCCAAATTGCCTTGCTCGTCTACTCAACCCCTTACGCAAACTAGAACTAAGACATAATTGTACCATAATATAACAATAATTCCGAGAACTTATCAAAACAAAAACAAACACAAAATTACTCTAGAGTCTAATCACAGTTAATTTCAGCAAATCCAACTCAACAAAACTTCGCACATGCTCATAAAAATAAAAATTAATACAACCTCCGCTGTACGCTCAATGCCTAAAGTCCCCCCTGTTGAGCAAACAGACAACACTTCACCTTTCCCCCAAAACTGTTTAACGATAACTTTTCATATCTTCCCTTAGACCATTGTATATGTGACTGACCTGGTAAGAGAATGACCGTTTATACAGCTCAGCGCGATGGGCAGGTGGAGCAAACAAACCCCTGAATCTTAAATTAAGGTTATGGACATCCGTTCTACAGCGTATCTTCCATATGAGGTATTGTGGGATTCTCTTGGATAGTAACTTATGATATAATATTGCTGCATGCAACACCTAGTGTTATCCATGTTCAACCACCCCAAGTCGCCCAGCCCATTCGATACATGATCATACTTCCTTAAACCAAAAACAAACAGAACACATGCATTTTGGACACGCTGCCTATCCGACGCCGTCAGGCAAGGACCGTACACGGTATCACAATATGAGATATTTTTACTATTGAGAGTAGATATAGTGAGATATTGTCAAAACATCAGCATTTGACACTACCGGCACTGTCATTACACTG
The DNA here is from genome assembly GCA_964023965.1 of Melinopterus prodromus. Classification (NCBI taxonomy): domain Eukaryota; kingdom Metazoa; phylum Arthropoda; class Insecta; order Coleoptera; family Scarabaeidae; genus Melinopterus; species Melinopterus prodromus. Next base: position 42,452,224 of record OZ030395.1, read on the forward strand.
AAAATATTTGGAAAATCCTGGCTCACTATATAGTATTATATCAATGCAGATGCGACCGATCTCGATCAAATGGAATTTGCTCTTGCAGCTAAACTATTAATTTTACCAAAAAATCTTGCAGACATAAATTATTCAGAATTTCCTCTACTTTAATTTATTATTTAACTATTTTGAGGAAATTACAGAAATTTGCAAAATCCTTGAAAAATGCTTAGAGGAACCGTCCACTTCCTTTGGACCCGTTTGAACCAAAAGCTTTTCATAGTCACGAAACTTCAGTAGTTCTCCTTCAGTAGTTTCTCCGGAATCGTCTACACAAAAATCGAGTACACACATACACACATACATACACACACACAGACAGACAATTTTTGTACCTTGGTCAAAAATTATCAGGGGCCCAAAAAGACCTATTTCCGCTAAAACCTCATTTTTTTTTTTCGGCACGATTACAATACTTCATCATACTGCGTATGATAAAGTAAAAACCTGAAAACAATAAACCGAAATATAGCGTAATGCTATATTTCGTAACATAAAAACCATTAATATAATCAGCAATAAAACAATGGGAAGCCTCTTTATCCTTGCTTTAATATATTATTTATATAGGAGACGTGTTTCGGTTTATTAGACCATTTTCAATCCTAAATCTATAAACAAAATGCAAAATGTCAGATACGAAATAACAAAACTAACCTAAAACAAATATTCCAAAAACAACACTTACTGTCAGAGTGAAGAAATCACAGTAAAAAAACAATCTCGTACTAGACTAAAGTAATGATGATAATCAACAGACACAACTAGTAGACACAGAATTTTTACGAGCAAACTCGGTTTATTTAATACGAGACACTGGCATACATCAACAGAGACCTAAGAGAGGAACTACATTATGCGGAAATGGAGGAAATAGTCAATGATAAATAAACCGAGTTTGCTCGTAAAAATTCTGTGTCTACTAGTTGTGTCTGTTGATTATCATCATTATTTTAGTCTAGTATGAGATTGTTTTTTTACTGTTTACTGTTTACTAACGGTCAGAATATAACCTAAAACTTTGACTGATCTTGATAATTGAGTGTTATGCTAAAAGTAGATTTTTTCCTTATAAGGTAACTGCAATTTGACTTCTTTTTACACCGCTACAGGATAACAGTACCTAATTAGAAAATTCTAATAATATAAATTTGACATAATCATTATCACCAGATAAATATAAATTCTACAATTATAAATGTAACAAAAATTACTTAACTTGTCTGAATTTGAGGCGTTTGCCTTACCTTTATCCTGACTCCACCGCTTCGGCACAAAATTAAGGACTACCCAAAAATGAACACTATAATATTCAAGGTCATTTCTTTGTAATTTTGTAATTTATGTCATTTACCCATTAATTTCCATTGCCGGCATTATCCATACCGCTTATCAAAACCAGTTTTGTAGTCTTAACCATTGGAATAATGGACTGTCAATTATAAATACATACAAATTAACGATTAATGAATCCTTAAAATTACAGGTTCCATCAGCATCGATAAATATCGCATTAACTTAATTAAATATTCATTGGTGAAATAGAAGTAATTATCATGCATTTCTAGCTAAGTGTTAAATTGGTAAATTGCTCGAGATAGTAATACATATAACTCAAAACTTGACCAGAGTTAGTAAAAATGAGTGGCTCAAATCTATTTATCTTGGCTTGTTAATGCAAAACAAGAAAAAGTATATCAAAACAAGTTTTATTTAAGGAGATTGTCAACCTCGCTCGGTGTAAAAGTTCAAGATTATCGAACGTTATTGCCTTTCATTATTTCATTGCCGCGTGTTTATAGAAAACATTATGATTCATTTTGTTGTGAAACCAGGGGCGGATCAACCACACGTCGAAATTGGGCGATCGCAGTGTGGGACGAAATCCCGAAAAGCTGTCCAAAACCGCAAACAAAGAAAATTTGATTCGGGGAATTTTGACTGTTGGATTACATAGACAAATGATTACTGCATTCAGCCCTGGAAGGGGAAAGCCTAACTCTTTATACTAAGCTCGGTGATTGAGTTCAAAGTTGGTCTTTCATGAAAGCGTTGACCCTAGGCGAGAATATAGACCAAAAACGGGGAACTTTAAAATTGCATATCTCGGAAATGAATAGTAATATTTAATTTTTACGAGATGGATTTGACTGATTGAAGTATGTAAAATTATTTCTGTTTTAATTGACTTAAAATGTAATGTTTATCGGCTTGAAATACGGTCATATTTGGTATCCTCCCGAAAACGTTATAATTTTCGAGACTTAATTTTTCTAATAGATGAAAAGTAACATATACCACCATATGCCATAAAGTGGGAAGTTTAGAGTTTTAGGTAATTGTATTAGCTAACGAAATTCATTAGGACTTGATTTCGCCTTTTCACGCCATGTGGCTGCAATGATCATTTTTAGTTTATCATACGCAGTATGATGAAGTATTGTAATAGTGCCGAAAAAAAAAATTAGATTTTAGCGGAAGTAGGTCTTTATGGGTCCCCTGAATATGTTTGACCAAGGTACAAAAAAATGTCTGTGTGTGTGTGTGTGTGCGTGTGTGTGTACCCATTTTGGTTCAAAAGGGTTCAAAGGAACTGGCTGTTTCCTCTACGCATTCTTCAAGGATTTTGCAAATGAGCTGTCATTTCTGTAATTTCGGTCACATCTGCAATGATATGAAACTATACCTATAGTAGCCTGGATGTGACAAATATTTGTTTGTGCTGTCACCACAGAAATGTCTATGACTGTCACACTCGTATGTCGAAAACAGCTGATTTCATCAGAGGTTGGGGAACCGCTATGGAACGTTGCCACTCTAGTGCGGCAATGTACAAAATACAAAATTCAAATAAAATAAGATCACCAATTTGATTGTTTGTTGATAAGAAATATCAACCCGTTGTTATATCTAATTGTAAAAACGATAAATTGAGAAAATTGTAAATAGAGTATAGCGATGGGTGTAGTTATATTTTAGTATGTTGGTACGGATCTGACATCTACAGTGGCATGAACGAATATAAATCTATCAGAATCTGAATTCGCTTTTTAAACTTGACGTTTCGTAGAAGCGGTATTAGTCTAACATTTCCTATACAGGAATATAACCATTTTAGATTTTTTTTTAAATACGTACTTCTCAAAAAGCAACACAAAAACGTTGATGTCACTCCTGTCGAAAGCTACATAGCGCGACTCACTCACATGCGACGGCGACACTCCGCCATCGGTGACGCGCGGTCACGCGCCGCATCACCGCTCGTCGCGCTATTCCGTACTTTCGGCACTAGTGAGATAAATAACTATTATTCTGATGATAGTAGGTACTGTCAAATGCTGATGCTTTGACAATACCTGCTATTGATACTATTGACTATTAAAATATCTGTCAAATCCTGGCTAACTAATTTAATTTTAATGCAAACACGAATTGTCTCAATCAAATAGATTCTCGTGCAGCTAAACTATTAATTTTATATTATATATTGTATGATAAAGTCATGTGCTGGCCACATCAGATTTTTTCTAATTGTGCATGGCGTGATCGGGTTGCAGGTTGCAGCGCGCAAGCACAGCTGTTCACGTCGTAGTTCGTAGAATAGGAAGCTAATACCAACACCAGTCTTCTCATAGACAGGCTGTTCACATAAACTAACTCGATTATTTTATTAAATTGATCATTAAATTGATAAAGTTTACAAATTTAAATAGTTCAAAAATAAAAACGCATTGTTTTGTTTGTAAGGTTGTCTGTAAAGCAAGCTATCAATTTCGCTCTTGATCACTTTAGATTCAGATTGTTAATAATAAATGTTATTATTAATTTGTGTTCTAAATTTCCTGAGAAGCGTCGTTATGTATTATTATAGTCTTATTATTCATAAATTATAAGAATAATTATAAGTACGTGCAGATGTTTTTATCTGTAAACTCAGACAGAAGTTGTTGCAGTCGTATTTGATGACACAAATGAAAAAATGCTTGAAAGGATTGATCAATCATAGAATAGCACCTTTAATTTCATTGTTACGTTTCGATTTTTGTTGACAATCTTCATCAGACAACAACTGCAAAATTAATTAAAAATAACTAAATATTAGAAAACAAATAAATACGACAATAACGTTAATAAAAACTAGTTTATCAAATCATTTCGATGATCCTGTATTTATTTTAGTACACATTGTAAATTTTAAGGTTTTCTATGAAAATCAGCTTCAATTCCCTGTGCCTTTATCACAGTGTCTAGTAGATACCGCGGTAATAGTTACCGTCTATATCGAAGAGGGTTGACCTCTATCCCGGTACTTCTATACCGTATGACTCCCCATGGTGTGTGGAATCATGCCCCGCGGGGGTGAGGGGAGTTAGCGGGTGAAAACGACATTGTGAGTAAAAAGTTTCATGCGGACATACTGAGTTTTTCTGTTCCTAAAGAAGATATAACTGTTTAAAATACAGTTTTTACTTTATCATACGCAGTATGCTAAAGTATTGTAATCATGCCGAAAAAAAAAAATCTGATGTGGCCAGGCACATGACTTTATCATACAATATATAAAATTAATAGTTTAGCTGCATGAGAATCTATTCTATAGAGATAAATCGTAGGTATTGTCAAAGCATCAGCATTTGACACAACCAACAGTACGTCATTAGAATAATAGTTATTTACGTCACAAATGCCGAAAGTACGGAATAGCGCGACGAGCGGTGATACGGCGCGTCACCGAAGGCGGAGTGTTGCCGTCGCATATGAGCGAGTCGCGCTATCTATTTTTTGGCAGGAGCGACATCAACGTTTATTGTGTTGCTTTTTAAGAAATACGTATTTAAAAAAAATAAATGATTTCTGTATAGTAAATGCTAGGTTGGTACCACGAAAGGTGCGTTCCGATTGGTAGGTAATGGTAGCTAATGGCGGTGGTAGAATACGAAATTATAGTATTTCTTACATATCGTGATAATGACACATATTAGTTTGCATGTACATAAACATGAGTCACTAGCAATTTTCTATTAGACATACCATAACGGCGTCTGCTACCACTGCCATTATCACTAATGAAAACGCACCTTAAAAAGGTAATTCAAATTCTGACAGATTTATATTTGTTCATGACACATCCCTACCAATATACTAAAATAAAACTACACTCATCGCTATACTTTATTTATAATTTTCTCAATGTATCATTTTTAGAATTAGATATAAAGACGGGTTGATATTTCTTATCAACAAACAATCAAATTGGTGATCTTATTTTATTTGAAATTTGTATTTTATAATTTTACGCACTACAGCGGCACGTTCCATAGTTGTTCTCCAACCTCTGTTGAGATCACCTGTTTTCGAATGTGACAACACAAAAAATATTTGTCAAAATCCTGGCTACTATGTAATTTCATATCAATGCCGATGCGACCGATCTCGATCAAATAGAATTTGCTCTTGAAGGTAAACTATTAATTTTACCAAAAAATGTTATAGGCATAAATTATTCATAATTTCCTCTACTTTAATTTATTAATTAACTATTTTGTCGAAATTACAGAAATGGCGGTTCATTTCCAAAATCCTTGAAAAAGGCTTAGAATAAACTAAAAAGCTAAACTATTAATTTTATCAAAAAATGTCATAGGCATAAATTATTCTAAATTTCCTCTACTTTAATTAATTAGTTAACTTTTTTGTCGAAATTACAGAAATGGCGGCTTATTTGCAAAATCATTGAAAAAGGCTTAGAATAAACTACCAGTTCCTTTCGACCCTTTTGAACCAAAAGCTTTTCAGCTCTAAGTTTGGTCATAAAACTTCTAAATATAAACTTTCGTCCCGATACCTTTAGTAGTTTCTCCGGAATCGTCGTCACAAAAATCGTTTACACACGCACACACACACACACACACACACACACACACACACACAGACATTTTTTTGTACCTTGGTCAAAAATGTTCAGGGGACCCATAAAGACCTATTTCCGCTAAAATCTCAATTTTTTTTTTCGGCATGATTACAATACTTTATCTTACTGCGTATGATAAAGTAAAAATTGAGATTTTAGCGGAAATATGTCTTTATGGGTCCCCTGAACATTTTTGACCAAGGTACAAAAAAATGTCTCTGTGTGTGTGTGTGTGTGTGTGTGTGTGTGTGTGTGTGTGTGTGTGTGTGTGTGTGTGTGTGTGTGTGTGTATGTCTGTGTGTAAACGATTTTTGTGACGACGATTCCGGAGAAACTACTAAAGGTATCGGGACGAAAGTTCATATTTAGAAGTTTTATGACCTAACTTAGAGCTGAAAAGCTTTTGGTTGAAAAGGGTCCAAAGGAACTGGCAGTTTATTCTCAGCCTTTTTGAAGGATTTTGCAAATGAGCCGCCATTTCTGTAATTTCGACAAAATAGTTAATTAATAAATTAAAGTAGAGGAAATTTTGAATAATTTATGCCTATGACATTTTTTGGTAAAATTAATAGTTTAGCTTCAAGAGCAAATTCTATTTGATCGAGATCGGTCGCATCTGCATTGATATGTCCCGAAATTACATAGTAGCCAGGATTTTGACAAATATTTTTTTTGTGTTGCCACATTCGAAAACAGATGATCTCATCAGAGGTTGGAGAACCACTATGGAACGTTGCCGCTGTAGTGTGGTAAATTATCAAATACAAATTTGAAATAAACATGAAATAAAATAAGATCACCAATTTGATTGTTTGTTAATAAGAAATATCAACCCGTTTTTATATCTAATTCTAAAAACGATAAATTGAGAAAATTGTAAATAAAGTATAGCGATGAGTGTAGTTTTATTTTAGTATGTTGGTACGGATGTGACATTTACAGTGACATGAACGAATATAAATCTGTCAGAATTTGAAATAGCTTTTTAAACTTGACGTTTCGTGGTATCAGTGGTATCAACCTAACATTTCCTATACAGAAATATAACCATTTTTGATTTTTTTTAAAATACGTATTTCTCAAAAAGCGGCACAAAAAACGTTGACGTCACTCCTGCCGAAAGCGCCGCATCACCGCTCGTCGCGCTATTCCGTATTTTCAGCACTTGTGAGATAAACAACTATTATTCTGATGACAGTAGGTAGTATCAAATGCTGATGCTTTGACAATACCTACTATTGATACTATTGACTATCAAAATATCTGTCAAACCCCGGCTAACTAGTTTATATTTAATGCAGACACGATTTATCTCAATCAAATAGATTCTCATGCAGCTAAACTATTAATTTTATATTTTGTATGATAAAGTCATGTGCCTGGCCACATCAGATTTTTAGTGAATGAAAGTAGGTGTGAAACTCAAATGCAAATGACAAATAAAATTTATAGTGCTAACCAACTTCGTTAAACTGAGCAGTGACTGGGGGCCTTATACAAAATAATTTAGTAAACTGAATAGAACTTTATTATAATTTTATTAAAAATATAAATATTACAAATAAACATAAAACTATCGATGCTGTTAACAGTAAACAAACTCTCATAAAGGCAACAACAAATACAGGATTATGCTAAGCAAGTTATAATATGTTTTCACCTATATTTCTGTTTCCTAGCCCCTTATGTTACAAAATAAAAAATTGTCCTTGCCGGAAAAAAGGACAGTCATACTAACATCAATTAACATCATTCTAAGACTAATTCTAAACATTTTTATTGGAATCATTTTTTTTATAAATTTTATAATTTTGTAGTTATAAGCAATTAATCAAAACTCCTGAACTACAAATTATGAATATTTTCCCACATACATACCAAATTATCTCAATCAAACGGATAAACTATTTGTTCTCGTTTGGTACATTAATTTTATTAAATTTAGAAACTTTGGACACGTTACATCACGTATTAGACAATTTTTGCCTGCTACAGTTGGTGTCTACTCAAGTGTCTACTGGTAGCCACATTGTGGTTATTTTTTTAATTTTTTTTTGTACTTGTTTATTTTACGTCGGGCTAGTTCCGCAATTTAGGCCAATCACCGACGCTGAGGGCAGGCTACACACACCCAGGAATTTTGTCTTACTGAAGGAATTCCAACCTCCAGTAAGAGTTCTTTAACGTGCACGTTGCATCATGACAGCACACGGGGCCGCCGGCTTTACTTCCTCATCCGATGGAAGGCGGCATGCAAAGGCATTTGTTCCCTGCCTAAAATACCAGGACAGTCGATTTTAGCCCGAGCCGGGATTCGATGGCCTCCAGCGTAAATAGCAGCCGCTCTATCCTACACGCCATCGACCCCCCCACACATTGTGGTTATGTATTTTTACTTGACATTTACTTATTTTACAAACGTGGCGATATCGCTTGTAAAATAAGTAAAACGTGCAAAACTGAAAGTTACCAAAAACTGCTTGCAATAAATTGATTTTATGAGAACACTGTTTTGGAAACTACTGGAAACTGTTTTAGAACTAAATAACATTTGGTTTCAACAAGATGGTGCCCCGCCGCATTAGGGTGTCCAAGTGCGAAATTATTTAAATTCAGTTTTTTCGCAGAGGTGGATTGGAAGGAGAGGATCCATTGAATACCCACCTAGGTCGCCGGATTTGCAAATATTGGGTTTTTCTATTTGGGGACATCTAAAGTCCAAGGTTTACACCAATAGGCCGCAAAATATTGATGCGTGGAAGCAGTGGATAGTGGACGAAGTTCGAAGTATTACTGTCGAAAATTTAGAAAACTGTTTACGGGAATTTGTTGATAGGTTGCGGCATTGTCAAGCCGCTCAGGGATGGCTGTTTGAAAATTCAATTTAATTACTATGTTATTTCTTGAATTTGTTATTATTTATCCGTTCGGTCAAAACAAGTGTTTTCGATTAATTGCATTTACACAGCATTTTCCATCTGCCATAATAAAATAAACACCCGCAATATTAAAAGTATATTTAAGCAGACCTTGTATAAAAATATGTTTTTACGGTTGGAGAACATTTTACAAGAAAATTATAACAATAAAAAATGTTTTGAAATAGTCTTAGAATTATAAAATGTAAAAATATAGACGGTGCTCCATTTTTAAAAAGAGTTTACGAAATTTTCATAATAAAATAAACAACCTGTATATTAAAAATATATTTGAATGACAGCTTGTTTAAAGTCAAAATGCTTTTGATTGAATGTTTTTTTGTTTTTTATGCGGTTGGAGAGTTATACAGGTGCTCTGGTAATTTTGACTAATTTTAATTAATTGCTTAAACTTCAAAAATGGTGCATTTTATAAAAAGATTATTTTAATAAATGATGTTTGGAATTAGTTCTAAAATTACAAAATGTAAAAATATACAGGTTGTTCCATTTGAATAAAAAAAACAGTTTACGAAATTTCTATAATAAAATGAATGTATATTAAAAATATGTTTGAACGATTAATTGTTTAAGGTAAAAAACATTTGTTTGAATTTTTTTTTCAATTTCTTACCGTTGGAGAATTATTTGGGTGTTCCGGTAATTTTGGCTAACCCTGTATATGTGTAACGGTTAGTTATAACTATGATACCAAAAACACAATCTTTTCATAGCGAGCTGTTTTATTTTCGCCGAGTTGTAGTAAAAAAATACCGAAGATACATATGAAATATTAAAATGTGTAGGCTTAGATAACATATAAGCTAAATTAGTTAATCAATTTGTAGTTGTCTGAAGCTCCCAGCTGTACCGTGATCATCAAACGTCAACTTTTTCATTTTTTCAGTTGGTAGTTCAGCTGCCAAAAACCACTTCTCCCTTTCAGCCTGAAATTTTACGTCATTCACGAGAAATTCCCAGGCGCTGTCAGCTAAATCTTGACAAGTTCCATCTTTACCACCGTATTCATTTGGTAGAATATCATTGGGTTTTATATAGTCTAACAAAGTTGACGAGTCCTTGTGTAAGATAATCTAAAACAAGTAAAAACGTTTTCGACCAAGATTATATTAACTGCAAAACACTAACTCTTTGCTTGATTTTCTCTGGCAGCAGTGCCCTGCCGATTGTGTACAGTCCTTGGGCCAATTTTGGAAGACCGACAATGTGAACTTGTTGGATCCTTCGAGGATCTACTTTCGTAACAATCTCAATTATTGCTTTAAATAATGTGAGGTTGATCTTAGCTAAAATCCGTGCGTTGAAGCCATCCATATCAAATATAATTTCGCAACCAGCATTTATGTCATTAAGAAGAAAATATTCCACTGAAAAAAGAATAGTTAGACTGGAATATCATATCGCTTGCAATCATGTGAAAAATGGTAAATACTTACTGTACATCATGCAATACCGTAAATAAAGCTCATAGTCAAACTTATCAGTATCCATGTCCTTCATTCGGACGATAATTACCTTATAGCCACCTTCAGTTAGACCTCTCGAAAACAACATGGGCCTAAATCACAATAAACAAAATTAATTATGCTTTCAAACCAATCTTGAAGTGAAACTTCTTACCGAATGGTAAGAGCAATATATAGACTAAATGACATTTTGTACCAAAGTAGTTTTTTTTTCTGAAATTTAATATCTCTTACGGTACATCAGTTGTTTTGCCTATTGAATATCCCGATTTTTGCTAATATTTCGTGTCACCTAATCAGTTATTAATGAATTACGAATACTAATTTAGATATTTCGGATCGGACTTTTCCACTTCTAGATTCACCGAACAATGCTTGTTCGAACAGTGTTAGTTTCATTGCGATATCTCTCAGGGAACTCGAGTAATTAGCATTATTTATACACGTAACTTTCCATAAAGGGGCTGGAAGCAGGTCGTCCAAATTAAGAACGCAAACATTTTTACTATGTACTGGTTAAATTGTTAAATTGTTAAATTGTTAAATTGTTAAATTGTTAAATTGTTAAATTGTTAAATTGTTAAATTGTTAAATTGTTAAATTGTTAAATTGTTAAATTGTTAAATTGTTAAATTGTTAAATTGTTAAATTGTTAAATTGTTAAATTGTTAAATTGTAAATTGTTAAATTGTTAAATTGTTAAATTGTTAAATTGTTAAATTGTTAAATTGTTAAATTGTTAAATTGTTAAATTGTTAAATTGTTAAATTGTTAAATTGTTAAATTGTTAAATTGTTAAATTGTTAAATTGTTAAATTGTTAAATTGTTAAATTGTTAAATTGTTAAATTGTTAAATTGTTAAATTGTTAAATTGTTAAATTGTTAAATTGTTAAATTGTTAAATTGTTAAATTGTTAAATTGTTAAATTGTTAAATTGTTAAATTGTTAAATTGTTAAATTGTTAAATTGTTAAATTGTTAAATTGTTAAATTGTTAAATTGTTAAATTGTTAAATTGTTAAATTGTTAAATTGTTAAATTGTTAAATTGTTAAATTGTTAAATTGTTAAATTGTTAAATTGTTAAATTGTTAAATTGATAATTGAGGCACTGCATCGTTACTTACCTATGAATACTCAATTGTTTACTGGTAGATGGATTGCCGTAGAGGTTAGGATATTTTCCCCTGACATAAAGCCACATCTCAAACTTGGCTTTAGCCCGTTCAATATCAAATTTTGATAATCGAATAAAGTTGTCTATAATTCTCTGATCTAAAATGAAGCAAAAAAATATAACCAAGTTAGTTTTTTATGCTAACATATTTACTATTTAATAATAAACGGAACCCTTATGATATCACTTGTCTGTCTGTCTGTATGTATGTGGGCTATCTGACGCAATCGAATTTCTCATTAAATTATTTGCTGTCAGTTTCAGATCTTTTTGGTAACATGTTATCTCGTTATCACACGCATGTTATCGTGTATACTACCCCTTCGTCCTTCAGGAGTGGTGTGACATCCTTTGGATTAGGCATCATTTACCTTAGCTGGTGCTCTGTACCTTACCGTTGATGCCAGATTTTTACACAAGGCATAACCCGGAAGCAATTTATTTTCTAGTGATAAAATTAATTTACCTATGTTTTTCGGAATGTGTTTCTCGCAGTCTATCCATTGTTTGAAGATCACTTGCCTATTTCTTAATTTGTCAACATCTTCGCCTAATTTCTTATAAATTAGCTTAAGCTGATGCTCATCTATGGAACGTATAAGCACGACGTTTGATATCATTGGCATCGTGCAAAAACTTATAAAGTAAGCAATCGAGTTAAAGCCTTGATATTTATATTCCTCGATTATTTGCAGTCATTAAAAAAACCCTTTCCACAAAATTTGACTTGAATGCATAAAAACATACGGTAATTTAGCACCAATTTCCGAGCAATTTTTAAACATTATTCAGATAATTAATAGTGATAATTATTATTAATTATAATTAATAATAGTTTTTACACGGCAAGCTTTCAACGAATAACTGCAAACCAAGGTAATACAATTATGTAAAATACCCACCTTAAATAGCGATTTATTTTATTACTTTATCATACGCAGTATGATATTGTAATCGCGCTGAAAAAAAAATGAGATTTTAGCGGAAATTGGTATTTATGGGTCCCCTGAACATTTTTGATCAAGGTACAAAAAAAAATCTGATGTGGCCAGGCACATGACTTTATCATACAATATATAAAATTAATAGTTTAGCTGCATGAGAACTATTTTATTGAGATAAATCGTAGGTATTGTCAAAGCATCAGCATTTAACACTACCTATACTACGTCATTAGAATAATATTTATTTCTGCCACAAGTGCCCAAAGTACGGAATAGTGCGACGAGCGGTGATGCGGCGCGTCACCGAAGACGGAGCGTCGCCGTCCCACGTGAGCGAGTTGCGCTATCTAGTTTTTGGCAGGACTGACATCAACGTTTATTGTGTTGCTTTTTGAGAAATATGTATTTAAAAAATTAAATAAATAAAGAAATTGTTATATTTCTTTATAGGAAATGTTAGGTTGGTACCACTTTGACAAAACGTCAAGTTTAAAAAGCTAATTCAAATTCTGACAGATTTATATTTGTTCATGACACTGTCGATGTCACATCCGTACCAAAATACTGAAATAAAACTACACTCATCGCTTTACTTTATTTACAATTTTCTCAATTTATCGTTTTTAGAATTAGATATAAAGACGGGTTGATATTTCTTATCAACAAACAATCAAATTGGTGATCTTATTTTATTTGAAATTTGTATTTTGTAATTTGCCGCACTAGAGCGGCAACGTTCCATAGCGGTTCTCCAACCTCTGATGAAATCAGCTGTTTTCGAGTGTAACAGCACAAAAAAATATTTGTCAAAATCCTGGCTACTATGTAGTTTCATATCAATGCAGATGCGACCGATCTCGAACAAATAGAATTTGCTCTTGCAGCTAAACGATTAATTTTACCAAAAAATGTCATAGGCATAAATTATTAAAAATTTACTCTACTTTAATTTATTATGTAACTATTTTGACGAACTTACAGAAATGGCGGCTCATTTGCAAAATCCATGAAAAAGGCTTAGAATAAACTACCAGTTCCTTTGGACCCTTTTGAACCAAAAGCTTTTCAGCTCTAAGTTAGGTCATGAAACTTCTAAATATTGTAGCGTTTTTCGTTCGTTAAGGTGTGATTTAAAACACTCGGTATGTTAAAATAGTCAACTAATTTATTTTGCACTATTATAGTCTTATTACCTAATTATTAAACACGAACACGAAACACAAAGGTTAACTAACTTACTTAAGGTCACTATAAACATTTATCTTCACAGTATTTATTTCGAACTATGTATGTCGATCAATAATCGCGCCAACGCTCCGACTGCACTCCGAATAAAGGTACGGTCTATCTGCGGCGATTAATCGACACAACTAGACGCAGCGAGAAGTCGCGCTGGTTGCTGATTAGGCGTATGCACATAGGCGTTCTATTTTCTGTGACAAGTCGCTACAAGTCGTAGTAAGACGCCGCGTCTCACGATCGACTTGCTTCGGAGGCAACTTAAACGCGCGCGTTTTGCTAATCGCCATATACCTTTTCAGTTGTGTGTAGTGTCAAGTGTCGTGTGTCTTGGAGTTTTGCATATTATTGAAATATGGCGAAATATAACAAAGGTCATAGGTTACGGTTTTCAAAGGAGGAAGATGAAAGACTAATCAACGAAGTCGCCCAACATCCTGCCATCTATGACCCAAAACATAAACTATATAAAGATCAAAATGTCCGAGATAATATCTGGGAGGAAATTTCACAGGTGGTAGGCAAAAATGGTTAGTATTTGGTGGATCAAGAAACAATGATAAATGAACTGAAAATATGTATGCTTTATATTTAAGTTGAGGATTCCAAGAAGAGATGGAAAAGTTTGAAAGATGTTTACTTGAAAAAGAAAAAAGAAAGCAAACACGGAACGGGTTCAGCAGCCACACGAACCACCAAATGGGAACACATGGATGCGCTAGCATTTCTTGATAGAGTGGCAGCATATAGACAGTAAGACAGATGGTGGTAAATTATTCAGGTAACTCAAAATTTAATCATTGGTTTTTTAGAACCTTAAACAACATAACGGCAACAAATGACTGTGATAATTCATCGCAAGCAGCAGACGAAGTCGCTGATGAAGAAATTTTTGAAAATAGCGACAAAACGCCAGAATGGAAACCACCCGAAGACACTCAAACAGTGGCAGACTCCCAGGATCGTCAGCGTGAAGGTAACACTGTGGAGTTAGTTGAGGATAGGCCAACCAAAAAAAGAAAAACATGTAACGAAAAACTGTTGGACACGTTCAAAAAAAGGGCAGAAGATCGTTCAGTTCTATTTAAAAAATTAGAATCAGCAATGGAACACAAACCTCATCCGATAAAACTATTTTTTGACAGTATGGCAGAAACTGTCATGACATTTTCGCCAGCACTAGCTGCTCGTGCTAAGTTGCGAGTAATGGAAGTCATCCATGAATTGGAGATGGAAAGTTATGGAGTCAGATCTACGTCATCGTATGACTTCGTAAGCCGAGCGTCTGTCCCTACTCCATGGTTGGGTCCTACGTCATCGTATGCCCCTACAAGGCGAATCTCTGATGCTACAACAGCTTATACAGACACTACATCGTTGGGTCCTACGTCATCGTATGCCCCTACAAGGCAAGTCTCTGATGCTAGCACAGCTTATACAGACTCGTGTCTGTCGGCACCAAGTTCCGTTGAGCAGCCTAGACAGTACGAAGACTGTGCTGATTTATTCAGCAGCACAACTTTCACGTAAAGAAAAAAAACACTTGTATTTGTTTGTATTACTTTTATTAATAAACGTTACTAAGTATCAGTTCTAGTAATGTGCCTCATCTGCCAACCAACAGTTCCTAATCTACTATTGAAATAGTCTTTAAAAGCATTTCTGTTTTGAAATGCTCCTACTGAGGTGTTCCCACCAGTGTGACGTAAAGGTATCAGATTTTCGCTGGGCATTTCAACTACAATATCATCTTCTTCTTGATTAGCTGTACGTGAACCTCTGAGTAAATTGTGCAAACAACACGCAACCATAACGATGTCATCTGCTAGTGCTGGGCACGTTGCAATAGGTGTATAAAATATACGAAAAGTTTGACATAAAATTCCAAAGGCATTTTCCGAGGTTCTTCGGGCTCGACTCAGACGATAATTAAATATTTTCTTTTCCCTGTCTGCCTTAGCTTGATCTCTAGGATAAGGTCGTAAAACATTTTCAGTTAGTTTAAATGCTTCGTCCCCGACAATGACATGAGGTAGAACAGTATCAGTCCTGGGTAAAGCGGTCGGTTCTGGTAAAAAGTTATTACTGTGTAAGAGTTGGTAAATAGAAGACTTTTGAAATATTCCACTATCGCCTTCTTTACCATAAGCACCAACGTCAACCCATGTGAATTTGTACCCAGCATCAATTATTGCCAATAAGACGATAGAAAAATACGATTTATAGTTGAAGTATAGACTTCCACTTTCCTTTGGGCAAACTATGCGAATATGTTTACCATCAATCGCTCCACAACAATTAGGAAAATTCCATCTAGCGTAAAAGTCGTCAGCTATTTGTTTCAAATCTGCCGTTGTAGGCTTTGGTAAATAAGTTGGGAGCAACTTGTCACGCACTGCTTTCAAAACTTCTCTGACGATTTTACTTATATGGTTATGAGATATTCTAAAATTAAAAGCCATCGACCGAAAGGATTCTCCGGTAGCAAGAAATCTGGAACAAATCGAACCTATATATTTACGCACATACTTTGCTATAAATCGTGATATTGTACAGTCGTTGAATTTACCAAAGTACGTAAACTTACCTCAGTGTCAGTGCAAGCTTCTGACAAGGTGAAATAGGATATTTTACAAATGTAGAGGGCATTGTTGTTATATCCTCGGATATATCTGACAGTACATTGAAAAACTGACCCTTGGTAAGTCTAAAATATTCTTTAAATTTAGTCTCATCATCCATTAAATGCCTTTGAATCAGTGTATTGAAACATCCCTCACTTATCCTATTGAGAAAAATTTTGTTCTTTTGGCGTCGTGGTTTACAGATGGTCGTCAATAAAGCTTGTTCTTCTTCCTCTTCCTCTTCTAGTAATGCTATTGCAGCTAATACCGTATGGTTCATTATTATTTTTAAATTACAAAGAATAGAACTGCATCAGACAACACTTGACTCACACTTGAATGAATCGCCACCACTGATCGTTGGAATAGAGACCATGCCTAAACGACTAATCGCCGCGTTTACTCTTAACGTTTGTTCGCTTCGACTAATCGCTGCAGATAGACCGTACCTAACACTGCCTTAGCGAGCGACGGCCCTCTCTTATACACCCGTATCGATCCGTGCGGGAACGCTCCCGAGTCTTCCACGCTCGCCCAGAACGGTCGCTACTCGCGCTCGCTGCCTCGATGGAACTCTCCGGAATGAGTTGCCTCGAGAACAAGCCAGAACTTCTGGCGCCTTCGCGGCTGTTAAGATCGTTTAGAGGTTTCTCCGAAATCGTCGCCACAAAAATCGTTTACACACACACAGACATTTTTTTACCTTGGTCAAAAATGTTCAGGGGACCCAAAAAGACTTATTTCCGCTAAAATCTCAACAAAAAAATTCGGCACGATTACAATACTTTACATACTGCGTGTGTGTGTGCGTGTGCGTGTGCGCGTGCGCGTGTGCGTGTGCGTGTGCGTGTGCGTGCGCGTGCGCGTGGGCTTGTGCGTGTGCGTGTGCGCGTGTGCGTGTGCGTGTGCGTGTGCGTGTGCGTGTGCGTGTGCGTGTGCGTGTGCGTTCGCGTGCGGGTGCGCGTGGGCTTGTGCGTGTCCGTGTGCGTGTGCGCGTGGGCGTGCGCGTGTGCGTGTGCGTGTGCGTGTGCGTGCGCGTGGGCGTGTGCGTGTGCGTGTCCGTGTGCGTGGGCGTGTGCGTGTGTGTGTGTGTGTGTGGGTGGGTGTGTGGGTAGGTGTGTGGGTGTGTGGGTGTGCGTGCGTGCGTGCGTGCGTGCGTGCGTGCGTGCGTGCGTGCGTGCGTGGGTGTGTCATCCTGGCAGGTTTTGCCGTACGTCAAATCGTTGGAGGTATATAAAGACCAGACTGATGGAAGGGTCAGGATTTTGCCCCTTCGGAAAAATGGTTTTACGTGGGTGTCACGTAACAAAACGTAACAAAAATAATGAATCCGACCACTTTTTATTGTAATAATATATCTGTCAAATCCTGGCGAACTAGGTTTATTTTAATGCAGATACGCCCGATCTCGATCAAACAGAATCTCATTTACTATTAATTTTATAAATAGTATGATAAAGTCATGGGCAGTGGCCACATCAGATTTTTTGGTATAATAATAGAGTAGCTGCATGAACAAAATCAAAGGCTGATTTCTTGACAATACTTACTGTGAATATGTGTCAAATCCTGGCTAATTTGTTTTTATTTTAATGCAAACACGATCGATCTCGGTCAAATAGAATCTCATGCACCTAAACTATTAATTTTATATATTGTATGATAAAGTCATGTGCCTGACCACATAAGATTTTTTTTTATTTTGACCAAAGAACAAAAAAAAAACCGAAAATAATGTGAAAATTTTTCCCAATATTATACAGGTGTCCCGTAAAGATAGCGGCGAACTGAAAGCGACACCTTGAGGCATTTCCGCACAAGGGTAAATCAAAAAGAAATATACTGGAAACATTTATTACAAAAACGGTTCAATTAGTTGTTATGTCTTCGGTGTAACAATTAACAAACAAAGTAACACCGTTTTGAGTAACTTTTAGTACGTTATATAGTTATTTATTAAAACCAATTGAAGAAAAAAAAGAAATATTTTCGACTGAAGTATCCTTTTAAAATGTTTAAATTGTTCCCATTTAAAAATTAACCTTTTTTCACTGAGTCTGTCTCGTGTCAAAACAACCAGCCTGTCTAATTGTCTACGAACAAGTTTCTAAAATACGTCAATAATTATAGTTCATCTTTTTTTGTTATTCAATTGCAATGTAATGCATTCATTAAATTTAACCATAATTCGCTAGCGGGGAATTCAATTCTAACTTATTTAACTAGTTTATTTAACAAAATTGTTTATGATAGATGGTAATTATCTTTTTTTGTGGAAATTAGCGTGATGTAGTTTGTGGTGTTTTAAATTCAACTGCAAAATTTGGAGACAGTAGCTTGTGTTTTGTGGAAAGTAGTAGACGTTACCAAAAATCTATCAAAGACGCACTTCATGTATGCTTTATGCATCACATTGCTCTTCCTAGTGACTTCAATTGTCTTAATACCAATTTATTACTATTTTAGACTATTTACCGCAAAATATTACCTGAACAAATTCCCAATGTTACCACAAGTGCCTGTATTAGGATCTGCATTACTTTTGAGAAACAGTTCTGGTAAGCACCGAAGACGCTTTTTGGAATATGCAAGAGTCTCCTTGCTTTTCTTTCAGATCTATATGAAATTACTATGGATTATTGTAAGAAGTATGGCAAGAATTACTGGGCTATGAATGGGCTGGAACCTATGCTGTTCACAACAGACGCAAAGCTTTCGGAAATAATACTATCATCACCAAAACATATTCAAAAGCCAACTTTCTACAAGGTCTTACATAAAGCCGCTGGCAAGGATTAATATCATCAAATGGTAAGTGGTCAATACACGAGAGTAATATAAGGATATGCATGTCGTCTTTCGATCTTCATGTTGTCATGCATGCTGTTTTTCGGTCTTTCGATCTTCAGAAAGAAATTGTGAAAGAAATCTCTAAAAATGCTCTCTTTGTGTAATTTGCTGCTATATCCATGATCTGGACGTCATCGCGACTGCATAAAAAATCCCTCAAGATGCATGTTAGCCACGCATGTCAATCAGCATGATCATAGAATCAATTACGATAACGTCCAGATCATGGATATAGAAGCAAATTACACAAAGAGAGCATTTTTAGAGATGTACCACATCCAAAAAATACCTAATACAATGAACAAAAAATCTGATTTGCAGAGTCTCAGTGCAATTTACACTTACATTTTGGAAAAGGATACATATCACACTAACTTTGGGGACAGCCTATATGACCAAGCCATAACATTCTGTACGTACCCTAAACCCTAACTGCATGCTGGATATTAAACTTGACAAGTTGCCAGCTTCACACCGAATACAATCAAGAAGAAAAAAAATGAGTGCATGTGCTAATAGGTACAAAAATCTGTTAAAAATATGCCCTGTGTCTTATATTATGTTCTAATTTAAGGTTAATGTATGCAGTGGATGTCTGTGCTGGTTAATTTTGTGATTTCGTTGGCGTTTGTGGAGATATTGTCACGTAAATGTTCCAAACAAGAAGTTGCCATGACATAACGTTACTTCTTGTAAGTTATACTACTCATTTTAAATTGCAATATTGTCTTACTAAGTTTTAATAAACATTTTAGTGTCCTGATGATGGTTATGAACAATAAACCGAAAGCTTGACTGAAGAAAAAGAGTATTTAATTTTCCTAGCTCCCGTCGAATCCCCTTAATCACCGTTATATGAAAGTGACGACGGTTAAGGATCTTATATATATATATATGAAAAAAGTTTTCGGTTACACGGTTGGTGATTTCGACGGACAGTGGCAGGGCTGCTTCATCAGTTGCCATGAGTGGTCCCATGACACGCAGTCGCGCTCGTGCGTCTATGACAACCGTCATAGAGGAATACAAGGCGAATACATATGACACTAGTTTGTTTGACATAGTTTAAAGTTTTGTAGTTAGTTTTAAACGCTAGATAATGGCAGATGTGAGTCTGTCGAAACGTTACAACTAAAGTATATTTTCTACGAGATGACCGAAAACTTTTTACATATATATAACGATCGTGAAAATCTAAAGTTAAATATATATATATATATATATATATATATAGGAAACTGGTTTAATCGGTTTAAATATACTATATAGGGAATATGACGTAAATAGAATCCAAGTGAGAAGTAATTTTTAAAATTAATTAAAGGGATACGGTCTCA
This sequence comes from Melinopterus prodromus, assembly GCA_964023965.1. Lineage (NCBI taxonomy): Eukaryota > Metazoa > Arthropoda > Insecta > Coleoptera > Scarabaeidae > Melinopterus > Melinopterus prodromus. The sequence continues at coordinate 42,472,753 of OZ030395.1, forward strand.
GCCCGGATTCGAACCGGGGCCTTCTTCCTTGCCGGGGAATTGCTCTACCGCTGAACTACTGAGCCCTGTACAGGATATAGATTTAATTCGTCATTTCAAACGATAGTAACAGTACGCGTTGCTGTCTAACTACTATTATCATGACATCTATTGGACACTAGTGGAAATTGGTTCATGGTATGCCAAGGTTTATCGAAAATCTTGCTAGTGGAAAGTAGGAAACTGGTTTAATCGGTTTAAATATACTATATAGGGAATATGACGTAAATAGAATCCAAGTGAGAAGTAATTTTTAAAATTAATTAAAAGGATACGGTCTCAGCCCGTATATCCTGTACAGGGCTCAGTAGTTCAGCGGTAGAGCAATTCCCCGGCAAGGAAGAAGGCCCCGGTTCGAATCCGGGCTGAGACCGTATCTTTTAATTAATTTTAAAAATTACTTCTCACTTGGATTCTATTTACGTCATATTCCCTATATAGTATATATATATATATATATATATATATATACAGTAGTGATGGGACATCGATGCAAAATATCGATGTTGACCATCGATGTTACCATCGATACCAACTATCGATGGTATAAAAACATCGGCTATAAAACATCGATGTTTGAAAACATCGATGTTTTCAGCGGACAGCGTTTTCGTCTATAATTTTCTATAATAATACATCTTAATATCTTCTGTTTATTGAGCTTTGTTTTATTTTCTAATTGTAAACACAAAATGGGAAGGAATGGAAAAAACTAAAACACGCCTAGATTTCTTTTTTTGATAGTTCCATATTAATATTCAACATAAAATATATTCAAACTTTAAAGCGGTATCTAATCTAATTAACTAATCGCTATAAAATTTTTACGTTTAGTGTTTTGTTCTTTTTTTACTTACATAAAGGGTAAATCAACGTGCTTAGTATATACGTAACACTGAATTTTTCAACAAGTTAATTGTAGCACCTAAATTTTCACCCTTACACAACGGTATGCCTTACACAACTAATGTATTTCTAAATTTGCAGAGTAAAGTAAAAAAATAACTAGTCTAACTAAACACGAACAGCAGCAACTCATGTCGGCGCGACCTAAACGCCCGGATCCTATATCTAGTTTTTGCTCGATGTTTTGCTCCACGATGTTTGCAAAACATCGATGTCAGCATCGATGTTTAAAAATAATAACATCGATGGCAAAAACATCGACCATCGAACCATAACATCGATGTTTCTAAAACATCGATAAACATCGCCCACCACTAATATACAGGCTGTCCAAAATTATCGGTTCACCATTGGTAACTTTGTTATTAAAGCAGATACAACGTTGGTTAAATAAGCAAACTAGTAGTATTTTATTCGGTTATTAAGAATATGAAAACAAAATAATAATTCAAAATTTGGTTTTCAAAATCTTCTTGTAAATATTTTTTTTTTAAGTTTACTGCGTCTTTTTACATAGTTGGAAGAAATTTTAATGAGTAATAACATTAATCGCACTATGCTTAACACTACATAAAAATAAGTAGAAACAAATAGATACATAAATACTTAACTACATAAATAGAACACACTTAAAATATTCTCTCAAATTCCAGGTGTCACTATATAGATATCATTAATAATAATAATAACAAAAAGCTTTTGAAGCTCATACCTAATTATGAAGTAAGAGAGACATCTAAAAATAAATATATTTATTCTCTTTTCAACACATACCTAAACAATAGAAATAAAAAACAACAGATATTATAACATATATGAGTAGTAAACAAGGTTTTATATTAACATTCACTAAAAATAAACCATTCAAATAAAAACTTATCCCTCTCTACTGCATATCATCTTCATTATCTTCATCTTCCTCCTCATCTTCGTCATCACTGCTGTCGTGTTGCAAATTTATTATTCCAAGTTCCTGTGCTTTCTCTGTTTGTTGTCAATTCGCTATCAATCCAATATCTCCTTCTCCGAGTGACTTTCACATGTTGACCATTCTTCAGCAGTCAGTTGCGACAGCGCTTCAGTCCACATTACTATAACTTTCTCATCACCGTATCTATCCCTGCCTATACAGGGTCCTGCAACTAAGTTCCCGTCTTCTGTAGCTCACTTACTCATTAAGCTAAGAGTTTGACATTTTGCAGGCTTACCCTGTACTTCAAGGTACAATTCAAGAAATTATTATTTATTATACAGGGTGTTCCAAAAATGCGCAACGCCATGGTAATTTATTTTTTACATTGCATGCTATACATTTTTCTACACATTTGGAAGCCTTTTATGGTTACCTACATATCACCAAAATTTTATTGGAATCGGTTGAGTGACCGAAGCGGAAAAAAATAAAAACCAAACAAAATTGATTTTTCATCGTAGGTTTTAAAAATCAATAAAAACCACAAAATGCACTTCGTTAATAAAATTTTGCGACGTGCTTATTAAGTTAGATGTAATAGTCTCGTTAACCAAGTGACATTGATCCAAATTATACAGGGTGACCAAAATCGAGTGTCAAACTTGTCAAACTTCAAAGCGCGCTATTGTTCTTATTTTAAATTGGAGTCCATATTTTTTTTAGGTGAAACGATGCGGAATTAAAGAATAAATATTGTTTCTGAATACAACCCCATCACAATTCCCAATATTTTAAAAGTTATTCGCCAAAAACTCAGTTTTCAACGTTTCCAACGGCAATTTTAGGTAATAAATATCGTACGTGGTGTTGAAAAACAATTTATTACATAAAATATAACGCAGAGCGGTATTTTAGATTTTACTGTACTTAATTAAGTAGTTATTCAATTGCTAAATTTACTGCAAAATTTACCTATAGCCACATTTCCGTCCTTACCGCTATAGGTAAATTATGCAGTAAATTTAGCATTTGAATAACTACTTAATTAAGTACACTCAAATCTAAAATACGTCTATTATTTTTTATGAAATAAATTGTTTTTCAACGCCACGTACGATGTTTATTATCTAAAATTGCCGTTGGAAACGTTGAAAAATGAGTTTTTGGCGAATAACTTTTAAAATATTGGGAATTCTGATGGGGTTGTATTTAGAAACAATGTTTATTTTTTAATTCTGCGTCATTTCACATAAAAAAATTTATGGGTTCCAATTTAAAATAAGAACAATAACACGCTTTCACTCGATTTTGGTCACCCTGTATAATTTGGATCAATGTCACTTGGTTAACGAGACTATTACATCTAACTTAATAAGCACGTCGCAAAATTTTATTAACGAGGTGCATTTTGTGGCTTTTATTGATTTTTAAAGCCTACCATGCAAAATCAATTTTTTTTGGTTTTTATTTTTTTTCGTTGCGGTCACTCAACCGATTTCAATAAAATTTTGGTCATATGTAGGCAACCATAAAAGGCTTCCAAATGCGTAGAAAAATGTATAGCATGCAATTTAAAAAAATATATTGCCATGGCGTTGCACATTTTTGGAACACCCTGTATAATACAAAATAATTTCTTGAATTGTACCTTGAAGTACAGGGTAAGCCTGCAAAATATCAAACTCTTACCTTAATGAGTAAGTGAGCTACATAAAACGGGAGCTGAGTTGCAGGACCCTGTATACTTGTAATAACCTTTGCAGTTTGCCCATATGAATTCTATAGGGTTGAACTGGCAGTGATATGGTGGGAGTCGGAGCACCTTATGACCAAATTCCATCGCAATTTCATCAATCTCGTAAATTTTTGTTTTTGGATATTTTTTTGCTAATGTATATAATTCCACTTTAAACATTTGAGGGTCATATGGTATGTTGTTCATTTGTAGGTACCGTAGAAGCTCTTCGTTACGGCAGCTCGCAGTTGGAATTTCTTCTTTCAACCTAGAATGATATGAGGCATTATTACTATTAAACTTGGAGAAATTAAACTAAATTAAACTAAATTTGGAAGCAGCTGCTCCACACCATTTTCTAAACAGGTCGGATTTCATGTTGTCATAGACCAGGCAATAGAAATTCTTGTGTGACAAAATTTTTAGCAGGAAGCAGACGGTCCCAAGTCACGTGGAACAGTCCGTAGATGTATTGTGATATGTTTCCTACTCACAAATATCATTTCTTAATTTGTTATAAACAAAAAACCTCAAAAAATGTGTTTTCTTCGTTTCTCGCTTGTAAAAACTAAAGCGATGGAGCAATCTTGTTGCTTTCAACAGACCAATTGTAGAGAATGAAAAGACAAAAAAAAACAAACCCTAACGGAGGAAATTAGGAAAAACCGGAAAAATCTCTTTCAGAACTTGATGGGTACCTTGAGTGTACGCAACCCAGGTGTTGTCCGATGATTACTTTTTGCAAAATTGCGATTTGAATGATTTTTATGCAATATGGTTCGGCGAGCCTGGATGCGTCGGAGGTGGTCCGATTTTAATTTTTTTTAACTTATTTCGAAAGTAGAAATATTGTGCTACAAAACGTGCATTCTGATTTTGCGTTAAAATGTTGCCAAATAGGCGAAAAATGCGTCCAAATAAGACCGAAACCTGCACCACGCTCCAAAACGGTGGAGTAGTGGGGGTAGGCAACAACCGCGGGGAAACGCGTATCTATGGTAATCCCAGCTAACAGCGCAAGCTGTTGCAAAGCATGCCAACCTTAGCCCACGCATACTATCTCAAACCTATCTAATTGCGATCGGACTTTTTGACATTCCTATAGTCTAAGAAGAGGGAAACCGAATGGTGTTGGTTCTAATAAGATCGAAGCAAGAGTCAACGAGATACAGCCCATTGAATATCCCGATTTTTGCAAATAATCCGTGTCACCTAATCAGTTATTAATTAATTACGACACTAATTTACATATTTCGGGTCGGACTTTTCCAATTTTAGATTGGCCGAAGAATGCTCGTTCGAACAGTGTTAGTTTCGTTGCGGTATCTCTAAGGGTACTCGAGTAATTGGAGTTTTTCTATACACGTAAATTCCCATAACAGGGGGCTTCACATAGGTGTATAAGAAGATTTCTAATTTATTCTTACACACGTCAATGCGTAGGAACGTTTGCGCATTATATATACAAAAATGGTATATGCTAGACATCACGGCGACAACGTGTCTCGTCGCTCTAGCAGTTTATCGCGTTTTATAGTGCTGGTATAGTAATTTAAAATTTAAGGTTTTGTACCAGTGGTGATTGTGCGCGGGTGCTTCTGGTGGTGCTTCTGTAATTCGGCTGCGTTGTTCCGTTTTGCTGTAATCTTCATTGGTATCACTTACGTTTTGCTAAACGTTGCCCAGCTGGTCAACTTTTCTTTTTATTTTCTTCGGTCATGCCTTCGAACAGCTGTGTGATTTGTAAACAGGTCGTCGGACGAAAAACGCCGGGAATCTCCTGCTCGTCCTGTCACGCCTGGTTTCACGGAAAGTGCGTCAGATTGGATGCCAACGCAATCGCTGTTTTGTCCGGGGCTGGTAACTCTTGGAGATGTGCTTCTTGCTTATCCCCGCCGCTGGGACGCCGCACGTCTTTTATTCTTCCCGGTTGTGCTACTGCAGCGGGAGAAATTACTCTCGACTCACTCTACAACATGCTACTAGATATTCGCGCTGACATAAGATCTGTCAAGCAAAACTACGAGGACTTGCAGGTGTCCGTGAACTTCTGTAGCCAAAAGATCTCTGATTTTGAGGCGACTGTCGGCGTCCTTACCGACAAATGCAAATCCATTGACAGGGTTGCTGCGGAGAATGTTTCTCTGCGACGCGACCTCGACACCCTTAAGGTCCGAGTGGACGACATGGAACAATATTCCCGTAGAGGTAATCTGGAGATCCAGGGAATTCCAGAAACCACTGGCGAGAACGTTTCTTCGGTGCTGGATGAGGTTGCGAGGTTTGTCGGCGTGGACTTATCAGAGTCTGACATTGATGCGGTGCACCGGGTTCCTCACTTTGCGAAGAATCCAAATCCGAAATCAATTATCGTCAAATTCTGCAGACGCAAGAAGCGCGATGGATTTCTGGCGGCAGCCATTGCGAAGAGAAAATCCCTTCCATCTGGCTCGCAACCTGGCTTTAGGATTGCTGGTGTATCCGATCGATGCTTTATTAACGAACACCTAACGCCTGCCAATAAGAATCTCCTCTCCAAAACCAAGATAAGGGCTAAGGCGGCCGGCTACGATTTCGTGTGGACGCGGGACTGCAAAATTTTTGTTCGCAAAAATAATGAGACTGCACGGGCTATCCGCATATCGTCTGACCGCGATCTAGAACGCTTGTAGATCGTTCATCTTGCCCTAAGCACTGACTATTCCTTGCTCCGATGGGCTTACAAATTTACTATCAAAATGTTCGCGGCTTACGTACCAAAACCAGAACTATATATTGCAGCTCCCTGCAGTCTGACTTCGATATAATTTGCCTCACGGAAACATTTTTGAACGATAGTGTTTTTGACGGTGAAATTTTCGGCGACGACTATCAACTGTTTCGCAGAGATAGAAAATCATCTGCTTCAACCAAGAGGGATGGAGGCGGTGTCCTCATCGCAACTGGTAGTGGTGTCTGTGCGACGCAGCTCACCGATCTTTGCACTGACGCGGAGGATCTGTGGATTTCCGTGACTCATGGGCGCGATCGTTTGTTGTTGTGTTGTGTCTATTTGCCGCCGGACGATCTCAGTGCGGTTGAGTGCTTCTTGAGCGGCCTGGTGTCTGTGAGTGAGAGGTGTTGTGACGCCACTATTCTTATTTGTGGTGACTTCAATATCCCGCAGTTGGAGTGGTCGCTGGCAGTTGACGGTTCTTTGGCGCCCTCAGTTGGTTATGATATAAGATCTAGAACATTTTTGGACACAGTTTCGTATTGCAATCTTTGTCAGTTTAACAATGTATCTAACGCTAAATCTCGACTGCTCGATCTTGTCCTCACAAACCAATTTTGTATTGAGGGCGTCACTCGGTGCCCGGGTCCGCTCGTGGGGGAAGACAACCACCATCCGTCCTTAATAATCACGCTGAGGTCTATACATCTCACGCCATTAAAGAGGTCAGGTATAATAAAATATTACTTTAATTGCGCTAATTATGAAAATATCAACAACGATCTTCAATCAATTGAGTGGGAGCCTGCGCTTGGGGGCCTGGGCACGGACGGGGCTGTCAGTGTCCTTTACGATCTAATCTGGCCAATCATTGAAAAGCATGTACCCCAGAAAACGCTAGGTCGGCGACGCTATCCGTCTTGGTTTTCTCCAGCAACTGTTCATTGTATCAAAGAAAAACGTAAATTCCACAAAAAATGGAAAAGGTATCATAATAACATTGACTATCTCACTTTTGGATTACTTCGCACACGGTCTAAGCACCTAATCGCTGGTGATTATCGGGACTACCTTGCATCCATAGAAAGCGCTGTTGCTCTGGAGCCAGGACGCGTATGGTCGTTCGTCGGCGACCGACGTCGTGGTGCATCGCGGATTCCTGCTACCGTTAAATTTAATAATGATGTGGCATCGGATGGCGAGTCCATATGTGAATTGCTCGGCACCTATTTTCATTCAGTCTTTGTTGATGGTCGGACAGCGGACGATTGCGAGTGTGATGCTGGCGCGCGGAATGTACCAACTTTGTTCACCGATAAGCAAATTCTTGAGACTCTACATGAATTGACACCTTCCACCGGAGCAGGTCCAGACGGGATTCCCAACCTATTTTTGCATAAATGTGCGGAAGCACTGGTTAAACCCTTGCGTATTATTTTTACCACATCTTTGCGCGAAGGTAAATTTCCTTCTCAATGGAAAAAAGCCTACGTAATTCCCATTTTTAAATCAGGTAACAGAGATCGCGTCCAGAATTATCGTCCAATATCCATACTGTCTAATATCAGTAAAGTGTTTGAAAGCTTGTTTTATAAAGTGTTATTATACGAGGTTAGAACCAAGATAGTGCCACAACAACATGGCTTTTTCCCTGGTCGGTCTGTGGAAACAAATCTTTGTACGTACACAGAATACATTTTAAAATCACTTGACACCCGTTGTCAAGTTGACGCTATCTACACCGACTTTAGCAAAGCATTTGATAAGATTGACCATGTTACACTAATTCACAAGTTACGACTGGCCGGGTTGGATGAATTTCTGGTACGGTGGCTCTGTTCCTACATTACGGGTCGCTCCCAGGCCGTTCGTTTAAATAATTACGTTTCCTCATTTAGGCAAATTCCGTCTGGCGTGGCTCAGGGTTCTCACATTGGCCCTTTGCTCTTCTCCATCTATGTTAATGACATGTCTTCTTGCTTTCATCGCTCGAGTTTCCTAATGTATGCTGATGATACAAAAATATTCTGCAAGATTGATTCACTCCAGGACTGTTATGACTTTCAGAGCGATCTCGAAAGACTACACAACTATTTTACCGACAATAAGCTAGTCCTAAATTATGAGAAATGCAACAAGATCACATTTGCCAGGAGTCGATACACGTTCGACTTTGATTACAGTCTTGGAGAAAACATAATATCGTCTGTCAGCAGCATCAGGGATCTCGGCGTTGTTGTCGACAATAAGCTCGCGTTTAATTCCCATATCAGGTATTGTACTCAGAAGGCCTTCCGCGCGCTTGGGTTTGTGATTAGAATTTCTTCATCTTTCTCCAACGTAACGACCATCAACACTTTATATAATTCTTTTGTTAATAGTGTCTTGAACTTTGCGTCAGTAGTCTGGAGTCCGCAGTACCATATTTACATTGATCAGGTCGAGTCCATACAGAAACGTTATGTTCGTTATCTTAGTAGGAGGTTTCATCTTCCTGCTTGCTCTTATGAACAGCGTTGTCTTGTGTTTGGTCTTATACCACTATGGAGACGTCGGCGTGTTCAGGATAGCGCTTTTTTATATAAAATTCTTAACGGCCACCTTGATACGCCCGATCTCCTAAAATCATTTACGTTCAATGCTCCCACCCACTCCTCTCGAACCTCTAACCTCCTGCGCCCCTCTTTGTGTCACACCAACTCCTTCCAGAATTCCCCTGTCAATCGTTTATCCGCATCGTATAACCGTTACCATAATTCCGTCGATCCATTTAATAATTCCTTACTCTCGTTCAAGCGTAAGCTGAAAAAGATTTCCACGGCCCCGTAGCACCTTGTATCCTTGTGTTCTGTTTCCTGAAACTTCGCAATTTGTAGAATATCGTTCGTATATATTTTTTTATATTTTAAGTCTGCGCTAGCACGTATATTGTTTCATTTTTTGCTGTATTTGTATTGACTGTATGTGTGTACTTCTTTGGGCTTTGCCTGTTTGTACACCGAAAATAAATAAATAAATAAAATAAATAAATAAATAAATTATATCAGCGGCTTAGTGCCACTTGTCGTGAAATGAAGTATAACAACAAACGCCAGCAAAGAACAAAGTTTATGCAACGTGAAAACGAAAATAATAATTAATAAAATGCCTTACAAAATAAAATTCCAGAAACCAAATCAAAATTAACAGTAGCCAAATCAAAACTGAAAGCAAATAATCATATGAAGTTATCAACTAACTTTGAAGTGTAATGAGAAAATTAACAAATCATCGACCAAGTGTTTAAACATTGCATTCGACTCAAATAAATATTATTTTGAAAAGGATTTTATTCTCTGTGTATATGTTACAGGCAAAACCCGTTTTCAGGTAGAACGAGTTTAACCTAGGTTAAACTAGTTTAACCTGGTTTGTAAACTCATACTTTAGGTCAAACTGCTATGGACTAGGCCAAAGTGATTTCGATTAACGGTATTGAAATGTACTATTATACCGGGCGATCCACGGTGTTATTTGTGGCACCAGACGAATGAAATTTGGACAGCTATAGAATAGAGTAATAATTTAAATTTTTGGAATATATTTGATGTTAGTATGATTTGTCTTTTTTTCGGAATGGACGTTATCTTTGAAATTGCAATCTTGCACACTATACTTTCAATTTCAACAGGGATGATAAAAACGATAAAAACACATCGATTGACAATTTTTTCTTCTTCCGATTTTTCCGGAAATGACGTCATGTTTTACCTTGTAAACTGCGGGCTATAGTTTGCCAGCGGTATTTTCAAGCTTGATAATTTTCTGAACCCAAAATGTAATGATTAGTGATGAGTACCTCCTTCAGACCGACAGGCGCCAGATCAATAATTCAACAAATAATAAATGGGTGCGATTTAAGCGTGCATTATTTAAATAGATATGTGCACTAAAATAGATACTTTGTGCATTAAATAACGAAATAATGTGCATTAAATAAATATGAATATGTTACATAACATATTTTATATTGAGCAATATTTAATTCATTTTGTGCCCTAGAATGGCTGACTTGTGCATTAAAATAATATATACTGAGCATTAAATAAATATGAATATGTTACATAAAAATTTAATAATGAGCAATATTGAATTCATATTGTGCCTTAGAATGACTGACTTGTGCATTAAAATAATACATACTGAAAATTAAATAAATATCAATATGTTGCATAAAAAATATTATAATGAGAAATATTTTCGTCTGTCATGTTTCCCTAAAATTGGTAAAATTAACTTAAATCATTAATTATACAATCAATTTTAATTTAAAACAAAATCTGATGTGGCCAGCACATTACCTACTTTATCATACTATACAGCAGTGCCTCGTCATGGCAATCGCGACGCATCTGCGTGTCGAATTCGCGTGCAACGCAAACGCTGATGTTCTGACAATACCGTCAAAAGAATCAAAATATGTGTCAAATCCTGGCTAACTAGTTTTAATGCAGACAAGATCTCGACCAAATAGAATTTGCTCATACAGTTAAACTATGAATATTAGCAAAACATTTTATATACATAAGTTATACAAAATTTCCTATACTTTAATTTATTATCTAACTATCTTGAGAAAATTACTGAAATGGCGGCTCATTTGCAAAATCGTTGAAAAAATGCTAAGAGTAAACATCTATTTTACAAGAAATCCCAACCAATCATTATGTAAATTAGAAAATAATGTTTAACCATTAGAACACAAACGTTTTCATTAATTGTTTATTGTAAAAATATTACATTGTTTTTGGGTTGTTATGTATGTTTTGTATGTATTAAAACACCGCAGAGGTGTTATATATGTTTCATTTTATAAAAGTAATAATTGTTAGATAGCAAGTTAAAATTGTACACGGAATAACCGTATTTGAAACTAAACATGCGGCGTAATGGTACTTATCTACTGAAATACAGCGGAAAACGTACTACTATTAAACAATGTTGATTATCATAGCAACGAAATGGAAAAAAATTGACAATTGTACAGCATCTAATTCTACTAAATAAGTGTGCAAAAAGAATTTTTATTATATGTCGTATTACGACGGTTTCTTAAACAATAAAAAATAAACAAGTATAACGACAAGCAGTAGAACAAGACGTAGGATACATATGATACAACACACATATTCTTATACATATTATAAGAGTTTAAACTATTACTAAAATCGCCTTTCCTCAAACGCGCGCGATTTGGTATATTTGAGGTTATGATTGTAACTAGAATTATATTTACACTATGAACTGATTTATTCAAAGAAAATAAAACTGTTCACTTCCCTGTCAAACCAATTTTTATGACTCAGTTATAAAGTTTTATTTAGCTGACACCAAAACCACAGACCAACGACAGGACTAAGCTGTACGATACACGTAAATGCGCTACGGGTTGCAGAACTTAATGCACACTATAATCTCTCCAGGGCGCATTATAATTTTCTCATGGCACAATTTAGATTATTCAATGCTCTTACCAAATTTTCAAATGCTGATTTATTTAAACTATTGAACATATATACTTTTTAATTAACAATTATTTTTTGAGATGCACATTATATTTTTATAGAGGTAACGATTGTATTGCACATTTATTTATTTAAGTGCACAAATATATTATGAAGGGAACATTCAAATATATAAACGTACAATTATTTATTCTGATGCACATATTATAAATATATTGCACATTTATTTTTTTTAATGGTCGAGGCATTTTTTGCATTGCTCATATATTTTTTGTATTGGTCAAATGTTTTTTGTATTGGTCAAATATTTTATCAAATGCTTACAATAAATGCACGTTTCATTTTATATATTGCGCAAATAATTTGTACTGATAATAAATTGTACTTGCGAGCTGATTGGCTGGTGTTCGATCTGAGATATTTATTCGTAAATTATGGTGATTTGAAGATCCCAAACAGTAGTTTACAGAATGAGTCGCATTTTTTAGTAAATGAAAGTAGGTGTGAAACTCAAATGCAAATGACAAATAAAATTTATAGTGCTAACCAACTTCGTTAAACTGAGCAGTGACTGGGGGCCTTATACAAAATAATTTAGTAAACTGAACAGAACTTTATTATAAATTTATTAAAAAAATATATAAATAATACAAATAAACATAAAACTATCCATGCTGTTAACAGTAAACAATCTCTCATAAAGTCTACAACAAATACAGGATTATGCTAAGCAAGTTATAATATGTTTTCACCTATGTTTGTTTCCTAGCCCCTTATGTTACAAAGTAAAAAATTCCCTTGCCGGAAAAAAGACAGTCATACTAACATCAAGTAAATCCCAAAATTTTTAATTTTTAGTCTATTATAGGTATCCAAATTTCATTCGTCTGGTTCCACAAATAACAGCGTGGATCATCCGGTATAATAGTACATTTTAATACTGTTAATCGAAATCAGTTTGGCCTAGTCCATTCCAGATTGACCTAAAGTATGCGTTTACAAATCAGGTTAAACTAGTTTGGCCTAGGTTAAACTAGTTCTATCTGAAAACGGGTTTTGCCATAAACATATATATGTGTAACGGTTAGTATATAACTACGATACCAAAAACACAATCTTTTCATAGTAAAAAATACCGAAGATACTTATGAAATATTAAAATGTGTAGACTTAGATAAAACATATAAGCTAAATTAGTTAATCAATTTGTAGTTGTCTGAAGCTCCCAGCTGTACCGTGATCATCAAACGTAAACGTTTTCCTTTTTTCAGTTGCTAGTTCAGCTGCTAAAAACCACTTCTCCCTTTCAGCCTGAAATTGTACGTCATTCACGAGAAATTCCCAGGCGCTGTCAGTTAAATCTTGACAAGTTCCATCTTTACCACCGTATTCATTTGGTAGAATATCATTGGGTTTTATATAATCTAATACAGTTGATATGTCTTTGTGTAGGATAACCTAAAAGAAAGTAAAAACGTTTTCGACTAAGATTATATTAACTGCAAAACACTAACTCTTTGGTTGATTTTCTCTGGCAGCAGTGCCCTGCCGATCGTGTACAGTCCTTGGGCCAATTTTGGAAGACTTACAATGTGAACTTGTTTTATCCTTTGAGGAACTACTTTCATAACAATCTCAATTACTGCTTTAAATAATGTGAGGTTGATCTTAGGTAAAATCTGTGCGTTGAAGCCATCCATATCAAGTATAATTTGGCAACCAGCATTTATTTCATTAAGAAGTAAATATTCCACTGAAAAAATAAAAAATCATATGTGGCCAGACACATGACTTTATCATACAATATATAAAATTAATAGATTAGCTGCATGAGAATCTCTTCTATTGAGATAAATCGTAGGTATTGTCAAAGCATCAGCATTTGACACTACCTACACTACGTCATTAGAATAATAGTTATTTATGTCACTAATGCCGAAAGTACGGAACAGCGCGACGAGCGGTGATGCGGCGCGTCACCGAAGGCGGAGTGTCGCCGTCGCATGTGAGCGAGTCGCGCTATGTAGTTTTTGGCAGGAGCGACATCAACGTTTATTGTGTTGCTTTTTAAGAAATACGTTTTTTGAAAAAATGAATAAATGATTTCTGTATAGTAAATGCTAGGCTGGTACCACTTTGACGAAACGTCAAGTTTAAAGGTGCGTTCGGATTGGTAGGTAGTGGTAGCTAATGGCGGTGGTAGAATACGAAATTATAGTATTTCTTACATATCGTGATAATGACACATATTAGTTTGCATGTACATAAACATGAGTCACTAGCAATTTTCTATTGGAAATACTATAATGGCGTCGGCTACCACTGCCATTATCACTAATGAAACCGCACCTTAAAAAGGTAATTCAAATTCTGACACATTTATATTTGTTCATGACACATCCCTACCAACATACTAAAATAAAACTACACTCATCGCTATGCTTTATTTATAATTTTCGCAATTTATCGTTTTTAGAATTAGATATAAAGACGGGTTGATATTTCTTATCAACAAACAATCAAATTGGTGATCTTATTTTATTTGAAATTTGTACTTTATAATTTGCCGCACTACAGCAGCAACGTTCCATAGTGGTCCTCCAACCTCTGATGAGATCAGCTGTTTTCGAATGTGACAACACAAAAAAATATTTGTCAAAATCCTGATTACTGTGACACCGGCAGACCCATGACATCGCACAAAGTTGCGCTTTTAATGCGATATGTCGGCTCATTAGTCGGTTCCAAAACTGTTTTTATTTGATATGTCGGGGCACAGATAACGGAGATATTCAAGGTCAAAAAAAAGCAAAAACCCAAAACGCTTTTTGAAATTTTTTCGAGTAGAATTCGATTTTGGGCATATGTCGGGATATGTCGGTGAAAAAAAAACGATATGTCGGGGCAAAAACCACAAAGTTATTCAAGGTCAAATTTTTCCAAGAGGTTTCTTGATATGTCGGGCAGTAAAATTCGAATCTAGACATTTGTTGGAATACATCCGTGTAAAAAAATCATATATCGGAGCAATGATCGAAAAGTTATTCAAGGTCAAAGTTTGGCGCCAAAAACCCAAAACGCTTTTGGAATTTTTTTCGAGTGGAATTCGATTCTGGGCATATGTCGGGATATGTCGGTGAAAAAAACCGATATGTCGGGGCAAAAACCTCAAAGTTATTCAAGGTCAAACCTTTCCAAGAGGTTTCTTGATATGTCGGGCATTAAAATTCGAATCTAGACATATGTTGAAATACATCCGTGTAAAAAAATCATATATCGGAGCAATGACCGAAAAGTTATTCAAGGTCAAAGTTTGGCACCAAAAACCCAAAACGCTTTTTGAAATTTTTTCGAGTGGAATTCGATTCTGGGCATATGTCGGGATATGTCGGTGAAAAAAACCGATATGTCGGGGCAAAAACCTCAAAGTTATTCAAGGTCAAACCTTTCCAAGAGGTTTCTTGATATGTCGGGCATTAAAATTCGAATCTAGACATATGTTGAAATACATCCGTGTAAAAAAATCATATATCGGAGCAATGACAGAAAAGTTATTCAAGGTCAAAGTTTGGCGCCAAAAACCCAAAACGCTTTTTGAAATTTTTTCGAGTGGAATTCGATTCTGGGCGTATGTCGGGATATGTCGGTGAAAAAACCCGATATGTCGGGGCAAAAACCTCAAAGTTATTCAAGGTCAAACCTTTCCAAGAGGTTTCTTGATATGTCGGGCATTAAAATTCGAATCTAGACATATGTTGAAATACATCCGTGTAAAAAAATCATATATCGGAGCAATGACCGAAAAGTTATTCAAGGTCAAAGTTTGGCGGCAAAAACCCAAAACGCTTTTTGAAATTTTTTCGAGTGGAATTCAATTCTGGCCATATGTCGGGATATGTCGGTGAAAGGAACCGATATGTCGGGGCAAAAACCTCAAAGTTATTCAAGGTAAAATTTTTCCAAGTTGTTTCTAGATATGTCGGGGAGTTAAATTAGAATCTAGACATATGTCGGAATACATCCGTGTAAAAAATCATACGGAGCAACGACCGAAAAGTTATTCACGGTCAAAGTTTGGCGGCAAAAACTCAAAACGCTTTTTGAAATACTTTCAAGTGGAAATCGATTCTGGTCATATGTCGGGATACGTCGGTGAAAAGAACCGATATGTCGGGGCAAAAACCTCAAAGTTATTCAAGGTCAAATTTTTCCAAGAGGTTATTAGTACCCCGGCCGGCGGTCAATAGTTACTAAACATGTATTATGTGATATTAGACGGTATAGATAACAATTATCGGTGTGATATTTTTGTTTTTACTAGCAGCGGATGTTTTTTTGCAAGTCGTCATTTCTGGTTGTGTATGGTTTAAATTGCAGCATGTAATCTAACGAAGACGGTACTACCTGTTCCTCTACCGCGATGATACCTTTCAATGTAAGATAACCCCTTCTGGTCACTGGTGACGGTAAATTATGCAGCGGTATCACGGCGTATTGTGCATGCTTTTAAAGAAAAGTAGCAGTCGGTTGCAATAAAAATTTCAGAGATTTGAGGACGGCAACTACTTCTGCATTTTTTGCATTTGTCTATTAATAAATAATGTCTTCGTGTGTTTTTACTGACCTATCCAAATTGCACGGGGTTGCCACTGTTTTCCTTTGCTTTGCAAACTAGTGTTGCAAAGCAAGGGGTGTTGCAAAGGGAGTACCTTAGGCTTCAGCGAAGTTCGGTACTACCAATTTGCCCTGATCCTCTTCATTACTTTTTAAAATTCAATTAGTGTAATTTTAGTATTTATAAGTTGCATCTAAATTATATTATCTAGGTGGCAAATATTTAATGAGATGTATCAGAGATTTCCAATAAGTAATAATAATAGTAATAATGCATGCTTGCTTTTATGCATGCTTTTAGTTATATATATTTTGACACAATTGATCAGTACAAAAATGAATAATGTGTCTTAAGTTAGCCGACGAGGGTTTAAAATAAAGTCAATTATAATGCTGTTGTTGGTTAGTGCAAATATTTGAAAAGACTCGGAACAGTTTAATTTTATGCTGGTTTAACATTTAACTTTACCTGTAGCAACATGTTTTTCTTGTTGTCAGGATCAGCACAATATTGGCTGCCCTATGTCGTGCCGAAAACGTTTTTTTTGTGTGACTGCACTTGAAAATGCTTGTTAATTATTCTTTCTTTTGTAAATTGTGTTATTACTTATTGGAATTGATTATATTCTATATCGGCAACCAATTAAGCTGACCACACACAAATCATCTAAAATAAATATGTACAAGGCGTTCGTTCGTTAGAGACAATTAAATTAATATCTGAATTGGCAAGATTGTTAATGTACATCTGATTTTATTTATCTTTGAAATAGATACAATGGAGATAAAATAGGGATAAAATAGAGATAAAATCCAGTATGTCCTTCTGTTTTTGTTTTTGTGTATTTGTATTTTACTATGTTTTTAAATACTCGGGCCGTGCACGGTCTCCGACCTTTCCCGTACGAGCACGACTCGTTATTGATTTTCTTATTCCGAGGCATTCCTCGCCCTACCTTCATGGCGTGCGGTTGCTTGTATCAAACAGTCTAAATAAAACTGGAAGAAAACCTCACACAATCTTTTATTATTATATAAGAGTTACGAAATTGTAATTAACGCGTCTTGTACATATATCACTTAAATAATGTAGTACTGTAATCGTGCTTGTTGACACTTGGCGCGATCTCGTTGTGCAAATTGTCGCTACAAATTGGTTATGTATTTATAGTTTAGATAGGCTCTGTCTGGTGTGATTTTGTTCGTTTTTGTTTCATTACCGGACAGCAAAATATTTAAAAATAAACAATTACAATGAACGGTAAAAAGTGGCGAAAATCGTTTCAAGGTCACCGTAGATAGAGCAGTTGGTAATATATATTACCTTGAATAAGTTTTCGATCATTGTACCGATATATGATTTGTTTACACGGATATATTCCGACATATGTCTAGATTCGAATTTTACTTGCCGACATATCAAGAAACCTCTTGGAAAAATTTTACCTTGAATAACTTTGAGGTCTTTGCCCCGACATATCGGTTTTTTCACCGACATATCCCGACATATGCCCAGAATCGAATGCCACTCGAAAAACTTTCCAAAACCGTTTTGGGGTTTTGCCGCCAAACTTTGACCTTGAATAACTTTGGGTCATTGCTCCGATATATGATTTTTTTACACTGATGTATTCCAACAAATGTCTAGATTCGAATTTTACTGCCCGACATATCAAGAAACCTCTTGGAAAAATTTGACCTTGAATAACTTTGAGGTTTTTGCCCCGACATATCGTTTTTTTTTTCACCGACATATCCCGACATATGCCCAGAATCGAATTCCACTCGAAAAAATTTCAAAAAGCGTTTTGGGTTTTTGGCGCCAAACTTTGACCTTGAATAACTTTTCGGTCATAACTCCGATATATGATTTTTGTACACGGATGTATTCCGCCATATGTCTAGATTCGAGTTTTACTGCCCGACATATCAAGAAACCTCTTGGAAAAATTTGACCTTGAATAACTTTGAGGTTTTTGCCCCGACATATCGGTTTTTTTCACCGACATATCCCGACACATGCCCAGAATCGAATTCCACTCGAAAAAATTTCAAAAAGCGTTTTGGGTTTTTGGCGCCAAACTTTGACCTTGAATAACTTTTCGGTCATTGCTCCGATATATGATTTTTTTACACTGATGTATTCCAACAAATGTCTAGATTCGAATTTTACTGCCCGACATATCAAGAAACCTCTTGGAAAAATTTGACCTTGAATAACTTTGAGGTTTTTGCCCCGACATATCGTTTTTTTTTCACCGACATATCCCGACATATGCCCAGAATCGAATTCCACTCGAAAAAATTTCAAAAAGCGTTTTGGGTTTTTGGCGCCAAACTTTGACCTTGAATAACTTTTCGGTCATAACTCCGATATATGATTTTTGTACACGGATGTATTCCGCCATATGTCTAGATTCGAGTTTTACTGCCCGACATATCAAGAAACCTCTTGGAAAATTTTGACCTTCAATAACTTTGAGGTTTTTGCCCCGACATATCGGTTTTTTTCACCGACATATCCCGACACATGCCCAAAATCGAATTCTACTCGAAAAAATTTCAAAAAGCGTTTTGGGTTTTTTGCTTTTTTTTGACCTTGAATATCTCCGTTACCTGTGCCCCGACATATCAAATAAAAACAGTTTTGGAACCGACTAATGAGCCGACATATCGCATTAAAAGCGCAACTTTGTGCAATGTCATGGGTCTGCCGGTGTCACAGTAATAAAATCCTGGCTACTATGTAATTTCATATCAATGCAGATGCGACCGATCTCGATCAAATAGAATTTGCTCTTGAAGCTAAACTATTAATTTTACCTAAAAATGTCATAGGCATAAATTATACAAAATTTCTTCTACTTTAATTTATTAATTAACTATTTTGTCGAAATTACAGAAATGGCGGCTCATTTGCAAAATCTTTCAAAAAGGCTTAGAATAAACTAACAGTTCCTTTGGACCCCTTTCAACCAAAAGCTTTTCAGCTCTAAGTTTGGTAAC
This sequence comes from Melinopterus prodromus, assembly GCA_964023965.1. Classification (NCBI taxonomy): domain Eukaryota; kingdom Metazoa; phylum Arthropoda; class Insecta; order Coleoptera; family Scarabaeidae; genus Melinopterus; species Melinopterus prodromus. The sequence continues at coordinate 42,492,183 of OZ030395.1, forward strand.
AAAACTTCTAAATATGAACTTTCGTTCCGATACCTTTAGTAGTTTCTCCGGAATCGTCGTCACAAAAATCGTTTACACACAGACATACACACACACACACACACACACACACACAGACATTTTTTTGTACCTTGGTAAAAAATGTTCAGGGGACCCAAAAAGACCTATTTCCGCTAAAATCTCAATTTTTTTTTCGGCATGATTACAATACTTTATCTTACTGCGTATGATAAACTAAAAACGAATAGTTATACTAGAATATCATACCGCTTGCAATCATGTGAAACATGGTAAATACTTACTGTGCATCATCAAATACCGTGAATGAAGCTCATAGTCAAACTTCTCAATATCCATGTCCTTATTTCTGATGATCATTACCTTATAGCCACCTTCAGTTAGACCTCTCGAAAACAACAAGTGCCTAAATCACAATAAACAAAATTAACTATTATGCTTTCAAACCAATTTTGAAAAGAAACTTCTTACCGAATGGTAAGAGAAATATACCGGGTGATTCAATTTCGAGCCTCACCATGGGAATCTCGGTTATTAGTGGAGACAGAGACTATGTTTAAATTTGGCAAAGTTTCGTATTTTTGTGTTGATCAATTATATTATCTGAAAAGAAATTTAAGCTATCATTTTTCATTTTGAACATATCCACAAAAAAACTGAAATGTTAAGATATCGTTTTAAATTTTTTATTCAAAACCAAATGTAGCTAGATATTTCAAACAAAAACATGTACTCTTTAACAAGGAATGCAGTGCCATATTTTAATTTGAAATAACATTAAAGATGGCGGCGTAACCATGGTCAACTTTTGTTTTTCTTATGGCCGCCATGTTGAATTTTGCCATTTTCCGATAGTCGTGTGTTTTCCCATTTCCGCAATGTATAACATGTTACGTTATGTTATGTTTTTTTTTTTTTTAAATAATGGTGTAATAATCAAAAAACCTTCAGGTACCCAACTGGAGCTTGCTTACAGACCGCCGGAGTCGTTGCCAAGCAACGCCAACAAAATGCACTTGGATCAAGCGGCGCCCTCAGCGTTAGGTTTGCCATTTAACCAAATAAACCTTAATTGTGGTTGATTGTGGATGTAAAATGCCGTTTACCAAAAACGAAAAGCGTGATATAGTTAAGAGTTTAATTGAATTTTGACATTTTCCGATGGTCGTGTCTTTTCTCATTTGCGAAATGTATAACATGTTGGAATTAGTTTTTAAAACAATAGTTTAATCATAAAAAAACGCGTTCTTCTCTTTCTTGTTTTTTCTTGTTGTTTGTCGTGCTAATCAAGTAACCAACTGCAGCTTGGTTACAGACCGCCGGCGTCGGACTGACCAAGAGTGCTTTGCATTAAAAACATTCAGATTGTAAAAGAAGCAAGTTTATACAACATAAAGATTATTTTTTAAATAAATGTTCAAATTGGCCGCTGGTTACTTGAAGGCATAAAAGCGTGCCCGCTTTTCTACATGTTGTTATGCTCTTCTAACTGTTCTTCCTAGAATAGCATTGACCGCATTTGTTATTCGATCCCGCAGATCGTCGATATTTCTGCGTGTAACGTTATAAATTTCGTCATTCACAGTTCCCCAAAGTAAATAGTCCAGAGGACTTAAATCAGAGGATCCACCACTCCACCATTACCAATCCAGCGACTTGGAAATTGTTGATTTAAATAATTTCGTACAATTGCCATGTTTGACTTGTGTGGGGTTTGTACGGTTTCAATTTCTTTGTTTGTAATGGTCCGCAAACACGTGTTTGCGGCAATTCCAAATTAAGGGCTACTTTCCGCTTAGAAATCCGAGGATCGTCATTTATCTTAAAACCAGTAGTTGAAGCATTGCAAATTATGGCAATTTAACGTTTACCATTTCTAAAGTACCTCTTTGATCAGTTTTAATATTTCCATGAGGATTATAAGAATATGTCGGGTTTACTAAACGATCCATAGTCCGCTAAATTTTCATCCAATGTTAGGAATATTGTACGATGCGACATTTCTAAGAGAACAATAATAAACCCTTATTATATCACGCTTTTCGTTATTGGTAAACGGCATTTTACATCCACAATCAACCACAATTACGGTTTATTTGGTTAAATGGCAAACCTAACGCTTAGGCCGCCGCTTGATCCAAGTGCATTTTGTTGGTGTTGCTTGGCGACCACTCCGGCGGTCTGTAACCAAGCTCCAGTTGGGTACCTGAAGGTTTTATGATTATTACGCCATTATGTTAAAAAGGAATGGTAACATGTTATACATTGCGGAAATAAGAAAAAACACCACTATCGGAAAATGGCTAAATTCAACATGGCGCCCATAAGAAAAACAAAAGTTGGCCATGGTTACGCCGCCATCTTTAATGTTATTTCAAATTAAAAAATGACACTGCTTTCCTTTTCCTGCATTTTTGTTCCATATATCTAGCTACATTTGGTTTTGAATAAAAAAATAAAAACGATATCTTAAAATTTCAGTTTTTTGTGGATATCTTCAAAATGAAACATGATAGCTTAAATTTCTTTTCAGATAATTGATTAGCACAAAAATAGGAAACTTTGCCAAATCTAAGCATAGGCTCTATCTCCACTAATAACCGAGATTCCCATGGTGAGGCTCGAAATTGAATCAGCCGGTATAGCACTAAATGACATTTTGTACCAAAGTAGTTTTTTTCTGAAATTTAATATCTCTTACGCTACATCAATTGTGTTAGCTATTGAATTTCCCGATTTTTGCTAATATTTCGGGTCACCTAATCAGTTATTAATTGATTACGGATACTAATTTATATATTTCGGATCGGACTTTTCCACTTTTTGATTGATCAAAGAATGCTCATTCGAACAGTGTTAGTTTCATTGCGATATCTCTCAAGGTACTCGCGCAATAACCATTTTTGTGTACACGTAACTTTCCATAAGGGGGGCTGCAAGCCGGTCGTCCAAATTAAGAACGCAAACTGACGCATAACACGCCGACCTTTCTCTACGCCTGCTATTCCAAGGCTGTATAATCGCGATCGGACTTTTTGACATTCCAATAGTTTAAGAAGAGGGGAATCGAATGGTGTTGGTTTTATTAACATTGAACAACTGGTCAACGAGATACAGCCTATTGAATATCCCGATTTTTGCTAATATTTCTTGTTACCTAATCAGTTATTAATTAATTACGGATACTAATTTACATATTTCGGGTCGGACCTTTTCACTGCTAGATTGACCGAAGAATGCTCGTTCGAACAGTGTTAGTTTCATTGCGATATCTCTTAAGGTACTCGAGTAATTAGCATTTTTTAATACACGTAACTTCTTTTAAGGGGGGCTGGAAGCCGGCTCGGCAGCCCAAATGAAGAACGCAAACTGTCGCATAACATGCCGACCTTTGTCTACGCCTGTGTTTGCTGATCTGGTTTTTGTAAGCTGCAACGACCTATGTACACTCGTGGAATAAAGTATGTTCTTATCCGTATTTCAGCAGTGTGTCGATGTTACATCCATGTACGAGTTTTTTGTTACTCTAGTCGGCCGGTCGGCCGCTAAGTGCAAAAAATTGTCCGGTTACGCTGCATACTCGTATATCGGAAATTTATTATTTGAGAAACCTTATTCGAATGCTTTGAATTGGTTTATAATGATTTATTTATTTCTATTTATTAGCCTCATGTGTAATAAATTAATGTAATTCCTACATTGCAATGTAATTGTGTTTTTATTAAATATAATTTATTATATAACATAAAATGAAAATTACATTTCAAGATATTGCATAAAACACAACAAACTATACAAACTTATTGCATCTAATAGCTTTTTTCGTTAATAAATACAAAAATCAATTTCTTGTGGTGAATATTTTTACTGAAGGTTATTTCAGAACTTTTATGTATTAACATTTTATTCACAATATAGAAATAAATTAATAAAATTAAATTGCTTTAAATTTGTATTTATGGTAATTTGTTACTTGTGATTTACTGGTATTTTCGAGATATTTAGCTTCAACGATATTTTGCAGTTTAACTTAATAACCAGAAAGGGTGTATTTTGTATAGCATGAATGTATCATTACAATCTTTTTATATTATTATTTTGTATTTATTTTACAGCAATATTTTTCAAATATCTGACAACTGAAAATAATGAGAATTATGTATATCACTAATTTACAAAAATTGATAATTGCTTGTAGAAGCAAGCTCTAAATTTTCGACGAATTTTGATGGAATGTAAATATGAAATAATTAGTATTAAAAAATAAATAAACCAAAATATACGACCATCTAAAAGAACATTTAGATGACATTATTGTTAAAATTAGTTCCCTCTATGCCCAAAACTACTACAGATTTGAGATTTGAAAAAAGATTTGACATTAATCATTATTGACATAATAACCTAATTTTCAGTATTCTTAAGTAATTTGTTAATTAATTATAAGTAAAATTTTAATAATTCGAATTATAAATGAACAAAAGATGACACTAGAATGTTTTTTTTTTCTAGAAAGTAGAAAGTAATAAGTTTCATATGGTTTTATTGGTTTTCTCTGTTCCTTCAGAAGTTGGAGCCGTTTAAAATAAGATATTGTTAATAATTCAAACGGCTGTAACGTTTTAATGAATTGAAAAAGTAATTTGCTTACTGAAAAAATGTTTTGCAGAAGAAACGTGGGACAGCCTGCATATATTCTTGCTATAATTTTATATTATTTTGGTTGTCAAGCATGTATTAGATCTCATGAAAGATAATTGAAACATTAACTGCTATAAAGTAAATACAGATATATTTCTATTGTCCCTTCATACAAAATACATGCTCCGTCCTAAATATAAATTTAAATTAAATTTAGAGAATTTATTAACATTTAGTGAATATATTTTAATATTACAATTCTGAAATAGTCTATATTCAGTGATAATCCTTGGCAACAAGATGATTTGTGCATTTACTTACTTACTTACTTAACCCCGTCATCCCACTGCTGGGCAAAAGCATTTACTTACGTATTTAATATGTGTATTAGATAAAAATAAATTTAAATAATGTGTCGTGATATTACGCAATATCTTAATATGAGATTTTCGTATCATATTATCAAATTTCATGTTTATTAATATTATTATAAAAGTAATTTTAAAGTTAATTAAATGCACTACTCGTAAACTTAAATGTTGTGGTCATATTACATTTATTACATTGCAATGAAGGTATCACATTAAGGAAAAGATCGGACAAGCTCAAAATAAACTAAATTCCGTTACATTACATCCATCGAAAAACCACCTCGTGACGGACAACTTTTTGCGAAGCGGCCGGGCCGAGGGAATATATAACCGAATATATAACCGACATACTATTTTCAAATCCTGCGATAGCGATACGAACATACTTCTTTCCTAGACTGTACAGATCAGCAAAATGTGTCATATAAAATGGATCATTAACAGCACACAATTTGGCACTACTCTATCGATTTACCCAAATTTTTATTGCAAATAATAACAAAAGCTTTTATTATAAATTTTAATTGTAATTTTGAACATTTTTACTATTTACTGGTAGTGTTAAATTGATAATAATTTAGGCACTGCATCGTTACTCACCTATGAATACTCAATTCTTTACTGGTAGATGGATTGCCGTAGAGGTTAGTATATTTTCCCCTGACATAAAGCCACATCTCAAACTTGGCTTTAGCCCGTTCAATATCAAATTTTGATAATCGAATAAAGTTGTCTATAACTCTCTGATCTAAAATGAAGCAAAAAAATATAACCAAGTTAGTTTTTTATGCTAACATATTTACTATTTAATAATAAACGGAACCCTTATGATATCACTTGTCTGTCTGTCTGTCTGTATGTGGGCTATCTGACGCAATCGAATTTCTCATTAAATTATTTGCTGTCAGTTTGAGATCTTTTTTGGTAACATGTTATCTTGTTATCACACGCATGTTATCTTGTATACCCCTTCGTCCTTCAGGAGTGGTGTGACATCCTTTGGATTAGGCATCATTAACCTTGCTGGTGCTCTGTACCTTACCGTGATGCCAGATTTTTACACAAGGCATAACCCAGAAGCAATTTATTTTCTAGTGATAAAATTAATTTACCTATGTTTTTCGGAATGTGTTTCTCGCAGTCTATCCATTGTTTGAAGATCACTTGCCTATTTCTTAATCTGTCAACATCTTCGCCTAATTCCTTATAAATTAGCTTAAGCTGATGCTCATCTATGGAACGTATAAGCACCACGTTTGACATTATTGGCATCGTGCAAAAACTTATAAAGTTAGCAATCGAGATTTGATATTTATATTCCTCGATTATTTGCAGTCATTAAAAAAACGCGTTTCCACAAAATTGGACTTGAGTGTATAAAAACATACGGTAATTTATCACCAATTTCCGAGCAATTTTTAAATATTATTCAGATAATTAATAGTTATTTCAACGAAGTTTTCAACGAATAATTGCAAACCAAGGTAATACAATTATGTAAAATAACCACCCTAAATAGTGATTTATTTTATTTTTATTACAAAATACAGTGTAAAGATATTATGGATATAAATTTGAAACAGAATAAGTTTCATGTCTTTTGCTGGTACAATTAGAATACAATAGCCTATATTTTTATTTATTGCAGTTTTTGATTCAGATTTTTATCCTAATTGTCTCTGTCTCTGTCTCTGTCTCTGTCTCTGTCTCTGTCTCTGTCTCTGTCTCTGTCTCTGTCTCTGTCTCTGTCTCTGTCTCTGTCTCTGTCTCTGTCTCTGTCTCTGTCTCTGTCTCTGTCTCTGTCTCTGTCTCTGTCTCTGTCTCTGTCTCTGTCTCTGTCTCTGTCTCTGTCTCTGTCTCTGTCTCTGTCTCTGTCTCTGTCTCTGTCTCTGTCTCTGTCTCTGTCTCTGTCTCTGTCTCTGTCTCTGTCTCTGTCTCTGTCTCTGTCTCTGTCTCTGTCTCTGTCTCTGTCTCTGTCTCTGTCTCTGTCTCTGTCTCTGTCTCTGTCTCTGTCTCTGTCTCTGTTTATGTTTCTGTTTCTGTTTCTGTTTCTTTTTTTTTCTTCTGTTTCTGTTTCGGTTTCAGTTTCTGTTTCGATTTCTGTTTAAGGAATAACAACAACATCTGTTATTTGCTCCTAAGTGCTACATCCTAACGTCCTAAGAATACACTTTACTTGTTTCTGACGGTGAACTTATATTACTACCAAAACTGTTTCTATTATATTGCGAAATTAATGTCAAAAACATTTTTCAAAAAGATATATTTGTTTCTAGTGTGGAAAACACTTGTACAAGATGCTTGGTAGTCTAAAATAAAATGTTTATTTACCCATGTTTTTCAGGATGTTTCTCGCAGTCGATACATTGTTTAAAAATCTCTCGCCTATTTTGTAAATTACCAACATCTTCGCCTAATTCTTTATACATTTTCTGCAGTAGATTTTCATCTACCGAACGTATAAGTCCGACGTTTGACATTACAGTGTTAAGGCCTTTTCACACGGGACACAGCGTCCGTGCACGGATTTCAAACGGGACGGCACGGTACGTGTGAAAGCTACCATTTAATCTCTATACACTTCGAATCGTACACAGAGAGAAATTTTTGTTTAATTCAAATAAATATGCATTGTCTCAAAGAAATCTGTTGTTTCAATAGAGGCAAAGAAATATTTATTTGCGGATAAAAACGCGTTTGTTTGAAATATTTGTTTGGTAGAAAGAACGTTGATTTGTGTCAAACAACATATGTTTCCAGTTAAAGTTTGCAATTTGTATATTATAAGAAACGAGATTTATTTACTTCAAATAATTATGATTGTGTTCAGTGAAAGAATTATATTCTTTTAAATTAATGAAATTGTTGGTTGAGTTAAAATGCTGTATTTTAAGGTTGAAATAAATGCTTCTTTGTTTAAAGAAATTATTAATTTGTTGAAGGAATTAATGCGGAACTATTATAGACAAGAATTTTTCGGAGTACAGTAGACTGGCCACGTGTCACCTCCTTTTTGGGATGTCGCACATCCTCGACCAGTGCTTGGTCTTCCCAGCCCTACATATAGTCTAGGTTAAGTTAGTAAAGTGTACGCTGATTTGGAATCGCAACTTGAACCTGCAGGCACTGTACTCTATAAGTCTATACTGTCGATTACGCGGCCTTTATACTCTCGATATGTACGAAGTGCGAGGAGAGAGTTTACAGCGCCATCTAACAATACAGTTGGATTACGCTAAAAATATATTTATTTGAATCAAAATATGATTTCTTTAGTGGAAGTAAACATATTTTAAAGCCAAAACAAAAATAATACTTTAAAGGAAATAAATCTCTTCTTGTGTACAAATATATTTGATCAAAATATGATTTCTTTGGCGGAAGTAAACCTATTTTTAAGCCAAAGACAAAATATTACTTTAAACGAAATAAATCTCTCCTTCTGTACAAATTTATATGTTTGAATCAAAATTATAGTTCATTGGTGTAAAGAAAAGTTTGTTTAAATTGAAACAAAAATATTACTTTAAAAGAAAGTAATTTTTGTTTGTATCCATATATATTTATTTCACTTAAATAAATATTTTAAATAAATTAATCTCTGCAAGCAAATAAACTAGAGTATTCAATGAAGTAAATATTGTTGGCATCAAAGAAATATGTTTTGACCAAAAAGAATAAATTCAAGCAAATACATTTCTTTAAAACAAGCAATCTTTTCTATCTGTGTACACGGAGTCCATGCGGATTCGACCGTCCACGGTCATTCTGGACCGACGCACAAAAGGGTATTTCGAGTAAAAAGCTTGCCAAAATTGTCGTTGTTCGAATTGACTAAAACTGAGTTGATAAGTCTTCTTAAATGTTCTATTGTAAATTAGTACATTTTAAATGTTGATAATAAATTTTTTGTTTCAGTTTTTGTTAAGTTTTTGTCTATATAATTGAACTTGTCCTTCAATGAATGTTTTGGACACTGCTTTATGTAGTTGCAGAGTTGCAAACGAGCAATATTTTAAAAATTTTGTTTAGGTTCTGAAAAAACGAGAAACAAAATATTATATTTAACAAATGACTTTATCACTTATCAAACATCAAAACTTGTGTTCAACGGAATACAAGTTAGTTTTTTTTGTAATCTTGAAAACTATCCCATTTCTGGGAAAACAATTATAGAATTATAATTATTACTAGTAAAAATTACCATAATTGTACGTTGTTTTTGCACATGTTGTATGTTCTGTTCACCTTGTAGGTTAAATTATACAAAATTTATTATCTATATGCATTTAAATGTAAGAATGACTATTTGCAGTGGCTATATACAGAGTGTTCATTTCAAAAGTATCCACCCTTAATAACTCTTGACCTGATGAGATTACTGCTTTGATTGGAAACACGTCGATTTAGATATTGAGGGAGAAGTTAAAAAATGGCACCTAGAGAATTTTAGGTTTCATCAGTTCACGCCCCAGCCACTCCACTTCGAAATTTCAACCATGATAAAAAATTAAATCGATCTATTGGTTCTTAAGACTACACGGCAGATGGAAGGTATGAAATCAATTCCTATTAGCGAAATATTGCGGATTGGATACACTGTTGAATTAAATTACAATCATAAGAAATTTAAAAAAATAAAACAAGAATAAGAAATTATTTTATGGCATGTTCGAAAATGCCACCATTATTTGGTAGACAAATATACATTCTGTTTTCGAACTCTTCGCCAACGCAAATAATGGTGACCATTATTCTAGTGTATTTTAAGAGCCAATCTATCGATTTCATTTTTTTATAATGTTCGAGTACATACAGAATTTTATATCCTTTTACATGATGTATTACAAGGTAGGAGATGCCATTTGAAATTTTGGAGTTGGGTGGCTAGGGGGCGAAGGGATAAAACCAAAAATTTTACGTTGTTTATAATTTTTTAGAGGCTGAACTCTAATTCGACTGAATGGAAAAGATCATATTAAAAAATCATTTTAAAAAAATGGTGAATATCGGGGTACCTTTTTTTGTAAAAGTTAGGTTACAAACTGGAGAATAACGCCCACTACAAAAAAAAGCTTGACTTTAACACGCTATGTAACATAATCACTAATGTTTGAAAAACGCATAAAGACATATAGCTTATTCACACTAATTTTATATTAAAAACATAGTACATACCTTGAACTCCAAAATCCATCTTGAACAACTATTAAAAAAACTTATACAAACTTAGAAAATAGCACAAAGTAAACGCTGATAAATATTTGCCGTAATGTATCCTCATGCACCAAGTACATTCACTGAATTGAAATGTTTTCACAACATGACGGAGCAACTATTCAGCTCCACGGAAAAGGGGTTAAAAATATTCTCCGTTAAAATTTTCGATTAAGAGGGTTTTTTAGGTACCTATTTACTAACATTATAATCATTTCAGATGCCTGAAAATGATTACCGAATAAAAATACTTTATTTATGTTTGTTTTTAATTTACTAGCATTTTATTACTTTTGACCGGTTTCACAAACAATAACAATTTCTTATCCGGATATTGTTTTAATACCGTGACCTTTTTACTCTTTTTTGTTGTCAAAGCCTCTTTTCACACTTCAATTGTTATGATTTATATGATATTTACCAAATGATATTATTTGAAAAGTATAGCTAATCTTTTTGTATTGAATGGACTTTTAAGTTGTGTTTTTTTATCATAACCTTTATTATTATTATAATTATTATTATTATTTATTGGAACTCTCTGATACACCTTATGAAATATATTAATCCTAGATAATATAATTTAGATACAACATATAAGTACTAAAATTTCACTAATCAATTTTGAAAAGTAATGAAGAGCATCATTGCAAATTGGTAGAACCGAGCTTCGCTGAAACCTAGGGTACTTCCTTCGCGGGTATGACTGAAAGTTTACCCAATTTAGAAAAACAATGCCATTTATGCTTTGCATATAAAAATGAAATTTCTCTTTGCAATTTCTCTTTACTCTTTGCAAAGTGGTCATTAAAAACACACAGATACATTATTTTTAATAGACAATATACATTAAAGGAAGGTAAAAATAAAATATTAAGCAGCAGACTTAGGGTTCTTTATGATAAAACTCTCCTCAAAATATTCGCTTATTATTATTATTTATTGGAAATCTCTGATACATCTCTTTAAATATATGAAACCTAAAAAATATAATTTAGATACGTGTCAAATTCAATTATCCTGATCTAAGAAATTATAGTACTCATTTTGCATACACCCTGTAGAATAAGCAAAAAACACAATCTTTTCAAAGTGGACAGTTTTATTTTCATCAAATTGTGGTAAAAACATACACGAGAAACAAAATAATAAAATTAGTATGACATAGATAAAGTATAAGCTAAATTAGTTAATCAATTTGGAGTTTTCTGAAGCTCCCCGCTGCACCCTGATCATCAAATGTTAACTTATTCCTTTTTTCAGTTGGTAGTTCAGCTACCAAAAACCATTTTTCCCTTTCAGCCTGAAACTGTAAGTCACTCATGAGCAACTCTTTTGCCTCGTCAGCCAAATCTTGCCAAGATCCATCTTTACCACCGTATTCATTTGGTAGAATATCATTGGGTTTTATATAATCTAACAAAGTTGACGAGTCCTTGTGTAAGATAATCTAAAACAAGAAAAAACGTTTTCGACGAAGATTATATTAACTGAAAAACACTAACTCTTTGCTTGATTTTTTCTGGCAGCAGTGCCCTGCCGATTGTATACAGTCCTTGGGCCAATTTTGGAAGACTTACAATGTGAACTTCTTTTATCCTTTGAGGATCTACTTTCGTAATAACCTCAAGAAGAGTTTTAAATAATGTGATGTTGATCTTAGCTAATATCTGTGCGTTTAAACCAACATTATCATATATAATTTTGGAACCGGTATTTATTTCTTTAAGTAGAATATACTCCACTGAATAAAAAGAATAGTTAGAATGAAATATCATATTGCTTGCATTCGTCTAGACCAGTGGTGTCAAACTCATTTGTGGGCGCGGGCCACAAAATTCTGATCTGAACTTCGGTGGGCCGCATACAAAAAAGACTCAAACAAGTGAACAACAAGTGATTAACTGGTAAAACAGCTTTTACTCTCATTTAAATTTTTTCATTTTAATGATTCTTATACCATGTTGCTAATACCGTGTTAGATCAATTTCATCAGTATAATAAAATTATAAACCCCTAACCACAACAAGTATTTTAGAAACCTAAATACGTATTTCAGCAACTATGTTGCCATCTTCAGTAGAAACTAAAAAGAAAAGAGAGATTAGCACTTCATAGTATCTTTACTGGATATTGTCCAAGCAAATCACTAGTGGAAGTGACGTCCATGTTAAAAATTCACCTATATATACCCATTTGTTGGTCACACCTCAGTGAATTTTGATGATTGAAGCGTAAAATACATGTTTTAATTAAAGCAGGTCAAACAATGGCGAACTAGGTATAGGACCCCTGTCTGAATTTATTAATTTATCTCTATTCAAGTGAATAAAGATACTTTCCAAGCTGTTTAGTTCTCTATTATTTGACACAGCTTTTACAAGTTGTAAGTCATCTACAACTACTTTATGACCTGTGTCTAAAATATGTTGAGCCACACTAGATTTTTCAAAACGATTATATTTAAAATGAGCTACATGTTCTTTGAACCTAGTTAAAATTGTTCTTCTAGTCTGGCCTACGTATTCTTTTTCACAGTCATGACATTTGATACAATATATACCAGATTTATCAAGTACATCTACCTTATCTTTTGGGTTTCCAAGAAGGTTTTTTATGCTATTATGAGTCGAATATGCTATACAGAGATTTTGTGATGTAAAAATACTTCTCAAACCCCTCGTATATGCACAATCGAACGGTATTTTAACATATTTCTTCTTTTCTACAGACAAAGTATTTAAAGTAGATATTTGATTTACATACATTTTTTGATTCTGCTTCTTAATCATTCTATCAACTATTTTCTCAGGGTACCCATTATGTATGACAACATTCTTAATAAACAATAATTCTTGCTGATATCTATCTGCGGACAATGGAAATTTCAATAACCTATTTACTAAACAACTAATAAAAGACAATTTTTGTTGAAAAGGATGCTGCGAATCATTAGGGATAAACCTGATTGTGTTAGTATCTTTCCGATACACATCAATTTCTATTATATTTTTGCTATTCCTGACTAGTACTTGATAAATCTGGTATATATTGTATCAAATGTCATGACTGTGAAAAAGAATACGTAGGCCAGACTAGAAGAACAATTTTAACTAGGTTCAAAGAACATGTAGCTCATTTTAAATATAATCGTTTTGAAAAATCTAGTGTGGCTCAACATATTTTAGACACAGGTCATAAAGTAGTTGTAGATGACTTAAAACTTGTAAAAGCTGTGTCAAATAATAGGGAACTAAACAGCTTGGAAAGTATCTTTTCCGTCGATCGTTTATTTATGAGTCAGTTTAGTGAATACGAAATCGTTTATTAAAGTACTACATTAATGCACGATTTCTATTAATGCATGATTTGTTATAGCCAATCACAAGACGCAATGACGTCGTTTGATTGGCCAATCGAACATATGTGAAATGAAACCTTCCAATCAAAACATACCGCTCTCTAGAACTGTCAGTGTCAAATTACATAAATGGTCATATAACCTAAAAAGACATCGGCGAAGAAAAATCTCTGTAGACGACCCTAGAAGAATACGATCGACGGAAAAATTTTGTAACCAACTCGAATATTAAACAGCGATTAATGATCTCGACAATTAACGATCTCTAAACAGTCTCGATCATTAATTGCTCTTTTTAATATACTTGTTGGTTAAATAACTATTTCCGTCGATCGTTTATTTATGAGTCAGTTTAGTGAATACGAAATCGTTTATTAAAGTACTACATTAATGCACGATTTCTATTAATGCATGATTTGTTATAGCCAATCACAAGACGCAATGACGTCGTTTAATTGGCCAATCGAACATATGTGAAATCAAACCTGCCAATCAAAACATACCGCTCTCTAGAACTGTCAGTGCCAAATTACATAAATGGTCATATAACCTAAAAAGACATCGGCGAAGAAAAATCTATGTAGACGACGCTAGAAGAATACGATCGACGGAAAAATTTTGTAACCAACTCGAATATTAAACAGCGATTAATGATCTCGACAATTAACGCGCTCGCGTCGCTCGCGCGTTAAACAGTCTCGATCATTAATCGCTCTTTTTAATATACTTGTTGGTTAAATAACTATTATTCACTTGAATAGAGATAAATTAATAAATTCAGACAGGGGTCCTATACCTAGTTCGCCATTGTTTGACCTGCTTTAATTAATACATGTTTTTTACGCTTCAATGATCAAAATTCACTGAGGTGTGACCAACAAATGGGTATATATAGGATAATTTTTAACATGGACGTCACTTCCACTAGTGATTTGCTTGGACAATATCCAGTAAAGATACTATGAAGTGCTAATCTCTCTTTTCTTTTTAGTTTCTACTGAAGACGGCAACATAGTTGCTGAAATACGTATTTAGGTTTCTAAAATACTTGTTGTGGTTAGGGGTTTATAATTTTATTATTAAGTTCGCCACAGTCTCCAAAATATTGTCTTCATCAGTATGTTAATTTTTGATGTTTGATGACTCACATCACATCAATATTTTCCATTTATCTAAGTTCGGAGTTAATAAAATGAATAAAAATTTAATAAAGTATTTTTTATCAATCATTTTTCATTTGAAATTTAGAATTACCTAAGAAAAGTACCATGAACAAAATAATGTTAATTTTTTACAATTTAATGAAAATCATAGAAAATAACATCAACTAAAGAAGAGAATGATAATAATTAAATCCAGGTGAGGATAGTAGAGGGTTCCTGGTTCAAATCTAGGTGGTGTTTTTTTCCAAAAATTTATCCTCACCTGGATTAATTATCAATCGCTTTTTTAGTTGATACTACATTACGTACGACTTAATAACGACGTAATAACCATTTTCCCTTCAATTTATACAAAATAGCTTATAAACTTGACTACACCTTCACCTTTCCTGTTTAAAAACAATTACTACAGCACGCTATTAATCTTAAATCCCCATTCAAATGATACTCAACTCACATGTGAATAAAAAATCATCAAAACCAGTTAATCTGGTTTAGCGAAAATCAACTTTGAAATCGTGCCATTTTATTATTACCTACTGTTCTTGTTGTATGGCCTTTAAAAATAAAGATAATGAAGTAATACGAAAATAGGCATGTTCAAACAATTTGACAGTGTCATTCCAGTTATTGCCGGTTTGTTATAGCTGGAACTCCATATAGTACTTCAAAGTTCAGGCAAAAATCATAACATCGTTCTTACACCCTGTCTATACTCAAAACTGAAAGTTGAAATAAAAATTCTTCATCTGTACATCTTCTGAAGATTTAGGCTATCAGTAAGTGAAAGAGTCATCAAAATGGTTGTGGAGAAAATCAACTTTAAATTTTGAACATATTTTTCATTAACTCCTAAATCTTTTGACCAGTTTAGTTCATAATTAGCCACAATCTCTAAATACAGAATGACGAACATTAAAAATGAATGATGAATCATGAACATTACAAATCTCAAAAGTTTTAATCTCTAAGTCCCATTCAAATACTATTTATGAAAATATTTTAAGAAAATTTCGATTTTTAATAATGGTTTTTGATAATAAAATTGTAAACCCCTAACCACAACAAGTATTTTAGAACCTAAATACGTATTTCAGCAACTATGTTGCCATCTTCAGTAGAAACTAAAAAAAAAAAAGAAAAGAGATTAGCACTTCATAGTATCTTTACTGGATATTGTCCAAGCAAATCACTAGTGGAAGTCATGTCAAGACAATATTTCCGGCATTCTGTTCATGTTGTTTCTGGGCTATTACTAGTAAATTTTTTAGTAAAAGATTAAAATGGTGTTATACTCTTCATAGGTGCAGTTGCATAACAAGTCGTAAAATGTCTTTAGTTTCATATTAGAGAGTAAAATTTCGCGACGATGAACAACACAAGTGGACACGTGGGCTGAACTTTTCGGTGGATGACATGATAGGGAACTTTAAACACAAGGGTTATATTTAGCGCATAGAATGGCCCCAAAACTCTTTGTGACATGCATGAAATATGTGAAAATTGCACTTGAACGATATATTTGCGAGAATTGCACCTTTAGATTATTTATTTCTATTTATATAGCAAGCCCAATAACGTAGGAATACCCAAATAAAAATGGTTACTGCTCTGCTACTTAATAGGTAATAACTAGTGTCCCTGCTCCGAAGGAGAAAGGTATTGTCGGGCAATTCCGTCTGCGAACCTCATTGCAAACTTAGTAATTAAAAAATGGTACAATATCAGTTTTATATTTTTTAAATTGTATTATATTGTAATACTATTTCAGCGAGGGCACGCGGGCCGCACAGTCGGGTGTTGCGGGCCGCAGGTTTGACATCACTGCTGTACATGATGCTTGGTAGCCTAAATTAAAGAAGTTTATTTACCTATATTTTTCGGGATGTGTCGCTCGCAGTCGATCCATTGTTTAAAAATCTCTTGCCTATTTCTCAATCTATCCACATCTTCGCCCAATTCTTTATACATTTTCTAAATTAGATTTCTATCTACGGAACGTATTATCTACGGAACGTATAAGTCCGACGTCTGACATTATAGTGTTACGAGAAGAGCGAATATTTGCAAGCTAAGTTAACCAAATGAAGACACTAGCCTAAAAATCTGGTTCCGTTTTAATTTTATTGCTTATAATACCAGTGTTGTCCACCTTGGAAAGTTTAATGTAACGATGAATATTCTCAATGAGTGCATCCATTAGTTTGTCGTTGTTGATGAATATTTAAGAAATAAAATAAGATTTCTTCTGCAAACTATTTGATTATGTTTATTCTTAGGTCATTAATTTCGGATTTTAACACCTATCTTCAGACCAGCTACAATTAATATAAACCAACAATTAGTACATGTGACAAATATCGCAGGTTATATAAGAGGTTAGAAAATTCGTTGTGACTTACCGTTAATGACAGTTTTTGCCCCGGTATCTTCTGCGTTGTCCTGCTAACGTTCGTTTCAGAGATATGCGCTTCCATCAAAATCATGTTATAACCTTTACTATAGAAAATATAGCCAGTCTATAGAAGACACTTTAAATGCAACCTGAAAGAAATTTTAAGTTTTTGTGGTAAGCGATGTAGGAGAACAAATGGGAAAGACGAGCGTTAATTTTGAAACGCAAAAATCGAGCTACTTTATCAGTTCTCTCGCGCTCGCTGTAAAAATGATTAAGGAGTATGAGACAATTTATTTTTTTTTTTTCGTTCAGTAGTTTTAGAGAAACTGGAACAGCAGCTTTCTAGTGAATATACAGAACTGTTAAAATCATATCTGAAAGATCGCCACTTCAGGGTGAAACAGGATGACGAATACTCCTCGCTACGCAATATCAATGCCGGAGTACCACAAGGAAGTGTATTGGGACCACTTTTGTACCTACTGTATACTTATGATATTCCTGTTCCGGGAGAAACCACACTGGCAACATTTGCAGACGACACGGCTATTTTGACGATTAGTGATAGTGTCGAAGAAGCAACTGAAAAATTACAGATAGCTGCAAACAAAATCAACCTTTGGACAAAGAAATGGCGCATCAAACTAAATGAAGGAAAATCCACGCATGTAAACTACACCAATAAGAGAGTTAACTATATTCCAGTAACCATTAATGGGAACGATATTCCATACGCGGATACAGCGAAATACCTTGGCATGACACTGGATGCCAGGCTTAGATGAAGTGTACATGTCAAGAAAAAGCGGAACGAACTCGACCTAAAATTCCGCAAAATGTATTGGCTAATGGGACGGAGGTCAGCCCTGTCAGTGCAAAATAAGCTCCTACTATACAAGCAATTATTAAAGCCAGTATGGGTGTATGGAATACAGTTATGGGGATGCACTAAGCAGTCCAATATCAACCTCATTCAGAGGTTCCAAAATAAAGTTCTAAGGGCCATTGTTGGTGCACCATGGTACATCAAAAACACCAGTCTTCACCGGGACCTTCGCATGGAGATGGTAACTAGCGAAATATCAAAATTTGCTAAGAAGCACGAGGATCGTCTACTCGACCACGACAACTTTGAAGCCATCCAGCTGCTAGACAACAGTGCGCTAGTGCGTCGGCTGAAAAGAACTAAACCATTCGAACTAGTGCGGGAGTGATTAAAAGCAGAGCACCCGTAGTGTATTCACAGTATGTGAAAAGTGAAAACAAGTGTAAGTGAAAACAACCGCCGTCTACTTGAGTGGTAAAAACTGTCAGACTAAAACAACTTGGGCCAATGGGCAAAATTGTAAAAATTCTCATTATTTTATCAGTTTAGGTTAAATGAAAATAACTTGTTAGTCATTGACTAGGTGTTATGCCACAAACACTCTGTGTTCGCACAAAATAAAAAAAAAATTTTTGAGTATGAGCCTTCGAACATAGGAGTGCATTCAGTCCATACTATCGGTGGCAGTAAGGGCAATTCTCTCGTGCGGGGTCACATATGTTTGGAACGGTATGAACGGAACGGTATGATAACAAAAACTTTCATTACGAGCTGTTTTATTTTCATAGAGTGGAACTAAAAAAATACTCAAGATACCAGATACAAGATAAAATAATAAAATTGATAGACTTTGATAATATATAAACTAAATTAGTTAATCAATTTGTAGTTTTCTGAAGCTCCCAGCTGCACCGTGGTCATCAAACGTAAACTGTTTCATTTTTTCCGTTGGTAGTTCACCAGCCAAAACCCACTTCTTCCTTTCAGCTTGAAACTTTTCATCATTCACCAGAAACTCTTTCGCGCTGTCAGCAAAATCTCGACAACTTCCATCCTTACCACCGTATTCAATTGGTAGAATGTCATTCGGTTTTATATAATCTAACAAAGTTGACGAGTCCTTGTGTAAGATAATCTAAAACAAAGTAAAAACGTTTTCGACCAATATTTAGGTAAACGTCCCAAATTCAGACACTATCCTAAATTTCGACATATATCTGTTCAGTTGGATAAAATAAGAAATCTACAACATTGAACTTTATTTTAGCCACTTATCAACACACAATAGTTTCTTAATCTACCAATGTTCTCACGGTCAGAATATAACCTACAAGTTTGACTGATCTTGATAATTGAGTGTTATGCTAAAAGAAGATTTTGTCCTTATAAGGTAACTGCAATTCGACTTTTTACATCGCTACAGCACAACAGTAATTAAGACAATTCTAATAATGTTCTAATGACTAAAAATGCTTTATATTTTCATAATAATACGGTGTACTACCCTTTTAAACACTATTATTTACAAATTTGGGGATGTCGAAATTAGGTACATATAAATATAGCACGTCCTTAAATCAGACATGTGTGTCGGAATTGTGTACATAGTTAGAAGTAGGTAATATACAGGGTTAGCGAAAATTACCGGAACACCCAAATAATTCTCCAACGGTAAGAATTTTTTTTTTACCTTAAACAATCCATCGTTCAAAGATATTATTAATATACTACATCATTTTACTATAGAAATGTCGTAAACTTTTTTTTTCAAATGGCACACCTTGTTTATTTTACATTTTGTAATTTTGGGACTAATTTCAAACATTTTTTATTAAAATAATCTTTTTATAAAATGCACCATTTTTGAGTTTTAATCAATTAATTAAAATAAGCAAAATTACCAGAACACCTACATAACTCTCCAACCGCAAAAAAAATCATAAAAACATTCAAGCAAAAGTTTTTTGACTTTAAACAATCTGTCGTTCAAATATATTTTGAATATACATGGTGTTCATTTGTATATTTTAACATTTTGTAATTCTAAAACTAATTTAAATCATTTTTTATTAATATAATTTTCTTGTAGAATGCATTATTTTTGAGTTATAAGCAATTAATTAAAATTAGTCATAATTACTGGAACACCTACATAATTCTCCAACCGTAAAAAGCATATTTTTTAAACAAGCTCAGCTTAAATATATTTTTAATATACATGCTGTTTATTTTATTATGGAAGTATGGAAAACTTTTTCCTTTTCTCATCAAACATCCTGTACATCGCATCATGTGCATCATTTATTAGTTGTCAGCAATTAATCAAAGAGTCCAAAACTTTTATTTTACCGAACGGATAAATAATAAGAAATTCAAGAAAGAACGATTAAATTACATTTTCAAACAGCCATTCCTGAGCGGCTTGACAATGCCCCAACATGGCCCCAATCTATCAACAAATTCCCGTAATCAGTTTTCTAAATGTTCGACAGTACTACTTTGAACTTCGTCCACTATCCACTGCTTCAACGCATCAATATTTTGCGGCCTTATGGTGTAAAGTAAACCTTGGACTTCAGGTGTCCCCAAATAGAAAAATCCAATATTTGCAAATCCGGGGACCTAGGTGGCTATTCAATGGACCCTCTCCTTCCAATCCACCTCTGCGGAAAAATTGAATTCAAATAATTTCGCACTTGGACACCGTACTGCGGCGGGGCACCATCTTGTTGAAACCAAATGTTATTTAGTTCTAAAACAGTTTCCAGTAGTTTCCAAAACAGTGTTCTGATAAAATCAATTTATTGCAAGTAGTTTTTGGTAACTTTCAGTTTTCCACGATTGGCGATATCGCTTGCAAAATAACTAAATGTCAAGTAAAAATACATAACCACAATGTGGCTACCAGTAGACACTTCAGTCGATACCAACTGTCGCAGGCAAAAATTGTCTAATACGTGATGTAACATGCCCAAAGTTTCTAAATTTAATAAAATTAATGTACCAAACGAGAAAAAATAGTTTATCCGTTTGTTTAAGATAAATTGGTATGTATGTGGGAAAATATTCTTAATTTGAAGTTCAGGAGTTTTGATTAATTGCTTATAAATACAAAATTATGAAACTTATAAAAAAATGATTCGAATAAAAATGTTTAGAATTAGTCTTAGAATTATAAATGTAAAAATATACAGGGTATGCCATTTGAAAAAGAAAAGCTTACCAAATTTTCATAATAAAATAAACATCCCCTATATTAAAAATTCATTTTAATGATAGCTTATTTAATGTCAAAAACACGTTTGTTTCAATGTTTTTTGAAATTTCTTACGGTTGGAGAGTTATGTAGGTGTTCTGGTAATTATGACTGATGTTAATTAATTGCTTAAAACTCAAAAATGATGCATTTTATGAAAAGGTTATTTTAATACAAAATGTTTAGAATTAGTCCTAAAATTACAAAAAATATACAGGGGGTGCCATTTAAAACCAAAAACCATTACGAAATTTCTATAAGTAATAAAATGAATTATTTCACAGCTTCGAGTGCATGTCTCGACAACCTCACCAGATACGTACATTTGTAAATATTTTCGTTTCCGTGCCAATAACGATTCCTATTGTTGTCATAGTTTTAAGGACGGCAGAAAACGCTTTTCTTTATAAATTCCTGCTGCTGCATAATTTGCTGCGCAATTTTGATAGGTTTTGAGCCACGGTAAAGATGTTTGCGTGCGAGGCACCAGACAGTAGAATTGAAGCTTTACGTTGTTGTCTTGAGTTTCTCCTCCCCAAACACCGTTCTAGCAATTCTCTCGACGACAAGTTGTTGTAAATCGGCTTGGTGGCATTATCGTCATTTTTATCAAGTGTTATTGAATTCATCTACAGTTTTCTCGGCTTCGGTTTCTCGCATTTGTATCAACACTGTGATCCCGCAGGGCAGTACATTTCCTGGGGATTTTCATTCGTCCAGATCATGGAGGAAGGGTCCAGATCTTAGGATAGAATTTGGTCCACACAGCATTATAGTTCATATTATCAACAGTCTGGATGTCTTTTGATTAATAAGACATAGAAAGTTGTCGATTCTTTTCAATGTACAAGCCTCATCGGACCCAGTGCTCCAACCCACAGCCCCGCGGAATGTGTCTTTGGTAGAATCCACTATTTCTCCCGCTGACCCATCATGTTCGCAGTACAGTTGTCTGTATGTGTATCGTGTCACTTGTCATGTTGCCAGATTGTGATTCCCAAAACTCAAAGGCATGACAATAGGAAAATTTCACGGCAAACTCAACCACTTTGTTAGTATATTTCTTCATAGTAGGTACTGTGATCCCATACAACGGAAGTTTAATCGGTCTTGTTCCATATCCCTTCTCTCCGGACCCATGCACTCTAATTTCTTCGTCTTCCGCTGTCGACAATATATCGGCAGACGTACTAGCAAATGCTTTCCTTTCATGATTGTGAATTTCCAGAAAATTTTCTTTTTTGTTGTCTAACAGCACACGTGAAGGAGTTTTTTCTTGAGTGTTTCTTATCCATGACTGTTCACGAGAGAATTTCACAGAATAATAAACCACACACTGCAAGATCTCTAGGCTTGAAAAAATTTTAGCTCGAGCGGAAAAATTGTTGAGCGCGCGATCCGACCGATCCGTGCGCTCCGTATTTTTGGCACCTGCCGTCGGCCGTCGGCTAATTGCTTATAACTTGGCTAATTTTGCAAATATTGCCTTGAAACTTAGTACACACATTCTTAAGACCTTACATAATAAAATAAGGTATAGGAAAAAAAATCATTTTTGTTTTCATCAGAAAACCGGAATCCCCCTTAATATTTCTTAATAATAAATCTTATTTAACTATATTTACAATAAAACACTTAACTTTTACTTGCATATATCTTTAGAAGGAAATATTTGTTTAAAAAAAGGTGACATAGTCATTATCACCACATAAATATAAATTCTACAGTTACAAATGTAAGAAAAATTCCTTAACCTGTCTGAATTTGGTGCGTTTACCTTATATCAACTGGAAAATACTTACTCTTTGTTTCATTTTCTCTGTGATGAGTGCCCTGCTGATTGTGTACAGCCCTTGTGCCAATTTTGGAAGATTGGTAACGTGAATTTGTTTTATTCTTTGTGGATCCACTTTTATTAAAATATCGATAGCGTTTTTAAGTAGTGTGACGTTGATCTTGGCTAAAATCTGTGCGTTGAAGACTTCCATATCAATTACAATTATGCAACCAGCATTTATTTCGTTAAGAAGAATATATTCCGCTAAAAAAATGGATAGAAATAGTTAGTACTTTTTATTTAATGGTATATTATTTGACGAGCACATAACTAAGGGTATAAATTGCGAGCATGAAGTTTGTACGCGAGCCGTGTGTGAGTAATACATATTTTTTCTACTTTGCGTTCGTTATAAACTCATAACGAAACCGCTTTCGGTGTCGTTATGAAAACACTAGATCACAAACTATTAGTAACTTTTACGTTTCCATGATTAATGATGTTGACGTCTAGTGTCAAATAAGGCTGACATCTCAACCGCTATTGGCTCGCCTCAATCGTATTTGTGAATTTTACCGCAACTGCCAACTGTTGTATATGAAATTACTCTAGATTGTAAGATGACAACCGCAATTTTCGAAATTATTGTAAAATTAATGTCGCAAAGTAGAAAAAATAGTATATAACACTCGTTTTATAAGACGTATTGGCGCACTCGTTCCAAAACAACTCGTGCGCCAATTTTTGTCTTATAAAACTTGTATTCTAATATACTATTAAATGCGTTTGTCAATGGTGGCGTGCGATCTGTCAAACAGCTGTCAACCACGTAGACGTATTGTTTTGACAGACTTGACAGCACTTTCGTACAATGAATAATGAAGTAATTACTCAAACAAACTGTTATACAAAGCTACTGCCATCATAATCATCGGCGTGTATCATGGTAGGTATTATATACTCATAGCTACGTATGCAATGAACTTATTATATGTGAGTTGTAGATTAGAGTTAGTAAATACTTACTGAGCATTATGCCATATCGTGAATACTGCTCAAAGTCAAACGTCTCAATATCAACATCCGCATTTCTGATGATAATTACCTTATAGCCACCTTCAGTAAGACCTCTCGTTAATATAAAGTGCCTAAATCACAACATACAAAATAATTATTAGCCTTCAAACCGACATACATCTTTTAATATGTTAATATAGTATTTCATGTTTTATTTTCAATTTTTACATTTGTATATTAAACTTTAGGTCAATTGTATATTGCATGTGTCATTTTTAAGAAACTTATTTGTTTCGATGCAAAATGACAGCTGCTTTTTCCAATGGTTACAGCATAATTGAAAGTGATCTTGAAGCTGTCCATTTTTTTATTGAAAACATTAAATATTTGAAAAATGACATATGTTAGGTACAGGGTAAGTAATATACAATACACCTAAACTTTGACGAAGATTTCAATAATTTTAAAACATCCTACAGGCTGTTCCATTTGAAATATGAACGTTGCCACCATTTCCAGTGAAACCGGAAGTATCAAAAAACTGCAAATATTTTAGCTAAAAAGATCTTATTTAATAATAGTAATAATAATAATAATATATTTATTTGCCCAACAGGTACCAATTATAGGACAAAATTACAAATACTCGTAAATTGAACAAACAATATATAAATCGTCAGCAAGAGAAACACACAACACAATAGATACAGGGTGATTCACAACGTACGGAGGAAATTGAAGGAGTAGCAAGAGAAGACCAAAATAAGCATCTTTTCTTAGTAAACTTTTGACCTAAACACATAAACTAGGAAGTTATAGCAAGTTAAAGTTGAATTTGTTAATGAACATTATTTACAAACTATGCTAGTAAGAGACGTTTTAAAATTAAAAGAAGATACCTGATTGTTATTTAATACACATGTTCGATTTAAAATGAGGAAAAATTTATAAACATAAAAGTTACAGCTATTTGTTTATCTTTAAAATGATGAAATAATAGGAGTTAACTTGTTGAGAACCGCTGCCTTTTTCATAAAACAATTTGGAAAATTTATGACAGTTTGAATGTGACACAAGGGTTTGCTAAGAGGGGTTTCCATGGAAACAAAGAGCATTATTTACGAAAAACCCAGAGGTTCTCAACACGTGGACGTTAATTTCTATGAATTTTAAACGGATGTAACTTTCTTGTTATTGATCTTTGGTTAAAAAGGTTATTAGGAAAATGCTCCCTCCTCAATCTCCTCCGTACGTTGTGAATCACCCTGTATATGTAATAAGTGTAATAACAATAGAAGCAATCAAATACAAATAGCATCATAGGCTCTGTTTGCGTTCCGCGACATGTGGCTTAATAGAGCCCTGAGTCCTATCCTGGCTGGCTCCGGACAAAATGTCGAAGTATAGCGAGCAGCGGTTCTCGGCGCATGGAAGCGCACACAAGCCAGCAGCATAGGGCAATCCAAAATGTTGCTGGCCAACTTCCTCATAAACTGCGCGCTGTGTGCCTCCCGACGAAGTTGGAGAACCTCGTAACCATGCTGCACCAACAAACACTCATAGTCACATCCGCGCGAAGGGTAGGAGCCTGTCTGGCGAAACCTTAGGTACTTAAGAAACCTCCTCTGGATTCTCTCAATAAGTAGCTGGTGAGAGGTGTAATTGGGATACCAGACCAGCGACGCATACTCCAGCTTGCTCCTGACAAACGCGCAGAAAAGCGACTTAAAAACGGAAGGACTCTCGAACATTCTGCACATCCGCAACACAAAGCCCAGAGAACGAGAGGCGCCCGAACACAAACATTCCAGGTGGTGAGAAAAGATCAACCCGCCCATCAAACCACACTGCCAAATCTTTCACGCCGGTAACCGCATGCAATGCCTTCCCAGATAGTTGGTAGGCGGATGCTACCAGACGACTATACGACAGGAACTGGCACTTGCCAATGTTGATTGGTAGACTATATGTATCGCACCAGGAGTTAAGAGGATGGTTCAGCCTAACTTCAGGACTATTCTGGTGGTCCCCTATTGGTCCAATTATTCAAACTGTTCAATGATTTTGTGGGTTAATTATTGAATAATGATAACATCTTATAAGATGACAACAATCTGAATGAACCATTATAGTGCGCCAAACCTCCATATTTATTATACCCATGCCCAATTTTAAACAATTGCTGGTCAAAGATAGACGTATAATTGGAGGACGGGTAATATCCTGATTTCAGATATAACATTTCAATTATGTATTTTTGCGATTTGCCGCGGTAGTTCCACTTTACGTGAATGTACATTTTGAAAAAATCAAATAAATGAAAAGAAATAAACCACAAAAAAATAACTTGATAAAATGCACATGTATATTTATTGGACATATTTCGCATTTCGAGAGCTCTAACCTAGAAAATGCTGTAACCTACAAATTAGATATAAACAACACTGCACAAAGAAGTTTTCCAATCGAAATTAGGAGATTATATAAAAATTCTACTATTATATCAGACATCAATCAGGTTTGTGCCTAAAGAATACTACTTACTACTTATTATTTTATTAAAAACTCCAATTTTTAGGTTAACTAGAAGAAAATAGATATAAACAGTGCTGTTTTATCCATTCTACTACCATATAATTCAAGGTCCAAGTATAGTATGATGAAGAAGAAGCTCATTACGGGTTTTGTAATTGGATTCCAATTACATTACGGAGAATCAGGAAAAATCCTGACGTACTATTTTGTTGAACGAAAAGGATTTCTAGACAAGAGATGTGATCACTAATTTTCATAATTTCCATGAACTGACAATAAAATCACCGAGGTATGCTGAAGATTACCGATTTTTCATCAAATTCTTTGGTAATAATACTGGAAGACATATATTATTATATGAGAAATGTTGTACAATAGGACATAGTCGACTTGTCAACCACAGAGTCCAGATATTTTCTTCTCAAGTGCAAAGTGTGTGCAGAATTTATGTTCAAGACAGCAAACCGCAGATTCTATTGAAATTACCCCCGAAGAACCGAACAAGCATAACGACCCATATGCGTGACTAATGATAGCGAGGATCAACATTTTTGTGATTTTCTGTTGACATTATAATATAATATTAATATATTGTGTTTTATAAAAAATATATGAATTACAAATTGGCAAATAAAGAATAACTTAAGTGTTTTTTTAAATTTTCTTATACGTTATTAGTTATCAGATCCCACTGCTGTTGATATATATATATGTGTAATATATATATCGACCCATGCAATGAAGACTATCGTAACTCAAGTGCAATGCCTATGTAATTACTATAGGCTTCGTTGCATGGGTCGATATATACTTGTAAGTTTTTCATTAGCTAGGCATAAGTGTATTATCAGCTGAGAAATGAGTGCATAATCTATCGTACCAAGAGAAAGTAATCTGTGACCAAAAGTATTAGTACGGGTGTTCCGATAGAACACACGTATTTCTTCATTTTCTTCACACACACAATCTTCAGTATTTTAGGTATATGGGCACATAACCTTACACGTTTAAATATTCTACATATTCATAGTACGAGAGTTTTCGCAGATTTTTCTTCATAAACCGTAGACAAATGTTGAAGTTGCATAAATATATGAGAAATATCTCAAATTCTCAAGATAGGTTATGTCAACAATTTATCACAGTAATTTTTAGAGTTACCATGTTATGTTGGTAATAACTGTAAATATCACTATATGGCCCAGCCTGATTACGTGTGCAAAAATAAGTTGAAACAGCGTGAAAGATGTTAGATCGTATAATGTTGACCGCCTGTCGGCGTAGCCTATCTTGTTCCAAACTAGCTTTAGCGAAAACATCGACATCCCCGCTCAAAGACCAATTCTCGACTGATTTTTCCCCACTTATCAAAAACAGCCAAGCCGCAGTCGATCAGCTGTTGGACCACGCTCTTAACCTTATCCAATTCCAACTGAAGCAACACACATCGCTGGGTGTGCGTATTGGCACCGTTCATGCCCCGTGGAAGGGAGACGAAAATCGGTTTAGGCGCCCGTGGCGGAGAAACGGAGAAATATCGGCCTACAGATGTGCAGTAGTTTCAAGGTTCAGTAGTTTGCGGCGCATTATGTTGATGCCTAGCTGTCATAACCTCATAAGTATACAATTCTGTGGTTCACAGCAACAGATCGTTCATCGATAACTTCGTAATGGGGGGACACTATAAGTGTTGTATTGACAAATGTACGAATAATAGGAGAAAGAACAAGAAATGCAAATTTTATAGGTTTCCAGATTATTACAGTCATGTTGAGCTAAAAGAGAAATTTATTTTCAAATTACATTCAGAATTCAGCAATATAATCTTATTATTAAGTTTGGGTAAAAGGGTTTGTCTAGTTCGATTGCTTGTTTTATAAGAAAGTTAAAATATAATCTAAAAGTCCCAAAACATAAAGTACACTCATTTTGTGTTGTGCACGTGTTTTGCAGGCTAATTCAAAGTGACTGTGCGAATATGAGCTAGATCTCGGACCCTACAGCACAGCCTTGCTAGTTTATTAATCAAAAAACAATAACTTAACCTGAACTAATTGTACATGAAACATAACCTTACCTAATAGTTGTTTATAATTATATTTTATAATATATTGTAAATTAAATTAAGTTCAATAAAATTAAATTAATGAAGTTCACTATTAACAGTTATTTTCCAAAAACAATATAATAATACAAGTTTGATTGGACCACTAAAACACTACAGATAACTGTAACATATAGTTGCGAACTGCTCCATTTACGCCTCGTGGACATAGTACTCGCCTACACTGGGAGAGGCGCTTGCATCACGCACCCTCCCAATAGGCGCATACAGCTTCAAGTCATCCGCGTACGCAAGGGCATGACAGGAGAGTGCATTCAACAGGTCATTAACAAAAATGATGAATAGTAGGGGACCCAGGTTTGAACCCTGCGGGACGCCGGAAGCGGCAATAAACTCACGAGACCTATATCCGTTATAAAACACGTATGTTCTCCTATCACACAGGTAGGAGAGTCCATCAAGCTCGAAGCAGCCGGACAAAAGCCAATCAGACCAAGCTTCTCCAGTAGCATAGGGTGGGGTATCCTCTCAAAAGCCTTGCTAAAGTCGGTGTAGACGACATCTATTTGCCCGCGATCCTCCAAGGTCGATGATGCCTACTGCGTAAAACTTGCAAAAGAGGACGAAAAACGGCCAGCAAAAGCATCTACGATTTCTTTAGGAGTTACAAATTCGGCATGACCATCTGTCAGTCTGGTAGGAATACGGGAGGTACCCTTTCTCTGCTCAATAAAGCTCCCGATATTTCTAGGGTCCTCCTTGATGCAATCCTCAGCCTTAGCAATGTAGGAAGAGTTAGCCACAGATGTCTGTTCCTTTAGAAGTTTACGCATGCGCTGAAATTCCCGACGGTAAAGCACAGAAGAAGTCGATTTCCACCTGCATCGGTAATAGTTTTTTAAATTTAAGTTCCTCTTAATTTCAAGATCAAACCAAGGAGGGTAGTGTGACTCCGAAACCCGGACACGCGGCAGAAACCGACGTAGAGTCGCATTCAGTACCTCGTTGAAACCGCTGACAGCATCATTAGCGTTATTATGCAGCTCTAGAAAACTCCAATCAACACTCAGCAGAGAGTGGTTCAAGCCAGGGAAATGTATCAGAAGGAAACTGCAGAAGGAAACTGATGAACTGGAGGAGAAACAGTAAAGGTGATTTCCATGCTTAAAGCTGGATGATGCAAATCCTCCGGATATACACAAAGTTGATTTTCCATAGACTTGAGAAATGTATTCATATGTTAGGGTTGCCATTTGAAAAAATCGACTTTTAGTACTTTTCTCGAATTCAACTTTCACGTTATAATTTGTACTCTCTCTATAACATTTAGAAGACTTCTACCGATTTGTCGATAATACCTTCATAACAATTTTGCTGGACAATTTTTTTCCAACGGTCACAGGGGATAATTTATAAGTAATTGAATGGTACCGTGCAGCTGTCATTTTTAATGAAAAATATGTATATCTGAAGAATGACACATGTTAGGTATAGGGAATGTAACATAAAATTAATCTAAAATTTAATGAAGATTTCAAAAAAGCGATAAAATACGGGTGTTTCATTTCAAATATAAAAGTTGATATCATTTCCGGTGTAACCCAGAACCCAAAATATTTTAGTTAAGACGATCATGTCCAACAATATAAGTCCACAAATTTTTAACCTCTCATTTCATTTGGTTCTCCATATACTTCTAATGGCAGCTCGTCGTGGGAGACCCCGTATATGGAATGCTCAATATGTATTATTTTAATGCACAACTTAACCATTCTAGGGCACAATAACTAATTTTGTATGCAACATTTATTACAATATTTATTATTTGAATGCTCAAAGTAATTATTTTATTGCACATATGTATTTAAATAATGCACGTTTAAATCGCACCCTGTTGGTTTTGTGCACGGCTAAATTTACTGAAAATGAGTGTTTTTGAAAATCCCGTATAAAAAGAAGTCGCGTGAAATAAGCTAGTTTTTGTGATCCCGACTACAAGGACAGTAAAGAAACAATGGTGTCGCCATTTGAGAAAATGGTGTTATATCTCAAAAAATGTGTATTTTAATAATTAAAAATCGACTTCTCCATGGATGTTTTTAAAATGACACAACTTCTCAAAGATAGTCCCATGTTTCCATACTTTACGCGCTTACTGTATGTGCGCTACAGGTTGCAGAACTTAATGCACCGTATATTCTTTCTAGGGCGCAGTATAACTTTCTCATTGTACAATTTAGATTATTAAATGCGCTTATAATATTTACAAATGCTGATTTGTTTTAAACTATTGGAAATATATTTTTTAACGAACATTTATTTTTTGAGCTGCTTATTATATTTTTATAGCGGTAACGATTGTATTGCACATTTATTTACGTATTTTACATTTATAGAAATTTATTGCCAATATACGACCTTGACAAATATAAGTTTCATTTGTTTCCAGCGAATTCATTGGCAAAACAAAACCAAATTCACCTAATCCAATTGGAAATAAAGAAATTATGGCCATATTTCAAAAATGTCGCATCTTGTTCTTTTTCTAAATATCTCTGAAACCAGTTGAATTCAATAATTGTTTTATCAACGAATTATAGAGCACACAATTCTGTCATCATTGATATTTTAAGTGGCACCCTACATTCTGTGATATTTTCAATCAGGATGACATTCTGAACACAAAAACATATCGATCGTCAATTTTTATCACCAAGGCAACACAAAAGTAACTTATTGTGTCTAGGGCGCTAGGAATTGGTGAAAATAGTCGAAAATAGTCAAATAAACACTAAATAAATCGATTTTGGCCGACATTGCATCGCTGGCACCCTTTAGCGTGATTTAATTGGTTTTTGGCCAGTGAGGCATTTTTTTTCACGGGTACCCAATGGTCACACCCTGACTATATGATATAAAACATCTTTCCGATTACAATGATACCAAATACTTGCTTTTAACAGCAATACTTGTTTTCAGTATATATTTATGCATAGAATACAAAAATGACATCATTTTCTTTCCATCACGTAACTTTTTCTACATTTTCTATATTAGACCAGGCAACAGAGCAGAAAATGACAAAAATAGTATCCGGAAGCCGAGGATCCCAGGTCACGTGGAACAGTACGTAAATGTATTGCGGTGCGTTTTCGACTCGCAAATATCATTAATTAATTTGTTATAAACAAAAAACCTAAAAAAATCGTGTTTTTTGTTTGTTTTTCGCTTGTAAAAGCTGAACCGATAGAGCAATCGTGATGCTTTCAACAGGCGAATTGTAGAGAATGGAAAGACGAAAAAATGAGCCCCAACACTGACTCTGTCGGATTAATATTAACGGAGAAAATTCGGAAGAACATGTTTGTTTTTCAAACGAATTCCTATAGTAGTATTGTGCTGTAAAACGTCAATTCTGATTTTGCGTTAAAATGTTGCGAAATAGATGAAACATGCTTGCAAACGTAACCGAAAGCGGCCATTACCTACCATTAGATTACTGTGGACAGATTTCAGTTCGTTGAGATTGGCCCATTTATATATTTTATTACTAGCTTGTAGAAGATTTCTAGTAGATTCTCCAATAGTTGATCTCACTGTCATTAAAGCCGTGTCACCTGCGAATGTGGCGACTGTTACATTTTCCAGCTGTGGTATGACCTGTCAGTGACCTACAAGTGATCCTTGTATATATTAGATAGAGGTTTGGTTCCAAGACACTACCCTGGGGTACCGAAGCTTTTACTTCTTTAAGTTCCGAGTATTCATCGATCTGTTTTATTCTGAATGGTCTATCAGATATACAGAATATGAGCAGTTCGACGTATTGTAAAGGTAGTACTCTTTGGTTTGTACATCAATCCTTCGTGCAAAACCCTTATCGAAAGCTTGTGTCACATCAAGAAAGATTGTTGAGCAAATAAGTATCTCTTCTAATGTTATCTCTATGATATCCGTTATTCTATGGACTTGCTATATAGTGGAATGCTTTTCTCTAAAACCAAATTTGATTGGGAATTATTTCCTTACCCTCAATCACTTTTTTGGAAGTACAAAATCTACTCTGGGTGTGCTTTTATACATATTGTTAATAAATACATAAAGATGTTGATAGCCCACCAACTTTAAAAGCAAAATTATGTCCGAAAACGTACCGTTTAGAAGCAAAAAACAACCGGCAGATTGCACAAACTATAGCAGTAGGATGAAGAACGCTTCATGAATTACTTTCGTCCGTAACTTTCTTTACTTAACAATAGTGAAGAAGGTTAAAAAGTAACGACATTTTGTATTTCCACCAACTCTACGGTGGTTTGAGAGGAAACTATTTGGTTTTAGAAGAGCTGCTCTATGATACCCTACACGACCTACTTTTCCTAACCTGTTTCTAAAGTTGACTTCATCTTACGATTCCCTTTATCTCTTTGTAGATTCTATAACGTGCGTTTCTGTATTAAATTATCTCTCATATGAATCCTGGGTATGATCTCAAAATCTGAACTTGTACTGCTCATTAAAACATTTTGAAAGACCTAAAACTTGTTTCTTTTATTTAAAATAAAAATCTAATAATAATCTGATGTGGCCAGGCACATGACTTTATCATACAATATATAAAATTAATAGTTTAGCTGCATGAGAATCTATTTGATTGAGATCAGTCGTGTCTGCATTCAAATAAAACTAGTTAGCCAGGATTTAACAGATAAATAAATAATTAAATAAGTAAATAATTCCTTTATTAAAATTAGACAATATTAAATGCAACAAAATATTATTTATATTTAGGGCGCTGTTCAGCACACTTGTTTCCAAATTGCCTTACTCTTCCACTCAACCCCTTACACAAACTAGAACTAAGACATAATGGTAGCAATAATATAAAAATATTTCCGAGAACTTATCACTAGACTCTAGAGTCTAGTTACACGTAATTGCAGCAACTCCAACTCAACAAAACATCGCACCTGCCCATAAAAAATAAAAATTAAAAAGCCTCCAAATTGCGCTCGATGCCAAAAGTTGTTGAGCAAACAGAGAACGCTTCACCTTTCCCCCGAATCTTAAATTAAGGTTATGGACATCCGTTCTACAGCATATCTTCCGCATGAGGTATTGTGGGATCCTAGATAGCAACTTATGATACAATATTGCTGCATGCAACACCCTAGCGTTATCCATGTTCAACCACCCCAAGTCGCCCGGCCCATTCGATGCATGATCATACTTCGTCAAACCAAAAACAAACAGAACACATGCAGTTTGGACACGCTGAACACGCTGCCTATCCGACGCCATCAGGCAAGGACGGTAGGCACGGTATCACAATATGAGATCTTTTGATACTATTAACTACTGTCAATATTAATTGTGAGATAATGTCAAAACATCAGCATTTGACACTACCGGTACTGTCATTAGACTGAAACATTTCCAAATCCTGGGTCACTATATAGTATTAAATCAATGCAGATGCGACCGATCTCGATCAAATAGAATTTGCTCTTGCAGCTAAACTATTAATTTTACCAAAAAAATGTCATAGGCATAAATTATTCAAAATTTCCTCTACTTTAATTTATAATTTAACTATTTTGACGAAATTACAGAAACGGCGGCTCATTTCTAAAATCCTTGGAAAAGGCTTAGAGTAACACCAAAAGCTTTTCAGCTCTAAGTTTGGTCATGAAACTTCTAAATATGAAGTTCCGTGCCGATACCTTTAGTAGTTTCTCCGGAATCGAATTAACAAAAATTGGGTACACACACACACACACACACACACACATACACACACAGACATTTTTTGTACCTTGGTCAAATATGTTCAGGGGACACAAAAGGACATATTTCCGCTAAAATCTCAAAAATTGTTGTCGGCACGATTACAATACTTTACATACTGCGTTTGATAAAGTAAAAAATGAGAAGTACTGTTTATTTGGCCGAAAAGATAACAAAATGCATTTAAAACATAATATAGTAGTCGTTTTTCTACTTTGTATTCACAATGCACACATTGTAACACTGTTTTCGGTGTTACAATTAACAAATTGTAATATCGTTTTCAGTAACTTTTTTATAAGATTGGTACACACTGACACAGTACACAGTGATTGTTGATATCAAATGCTATATGTCAAACGTACAACACATAACCACACACTCCATCTTTTTAATCGCTTGCTATCGCATAAACTGCGAAATATCAATCTTCTATACATATATAAAGATATGTGTAGCCTGCTATAGTATGTCCAGAGGATTAGGGCTTTCTTAGTTTTGCTGTGTTCATCAATATTTTGACATTTCGGTGATGTTTTGCAACTCGGGTAAGTGATTATCATAATTCCTTTCAACTAAACATCAAATCCCCTTTTTAGATATAATTCAAGGACCATATTTACTTTATAATAAGGTATGCTCTGTTGTTGCTCCGATATTTGCGGTATTTTACGAGTACGGCTTGTTCTTTGTGCGAGTATTTTTCGGTATATTTGTGTAACAAATTCTCCTCTTTCCATTGATTCGAGTGTTGTTGCTCTGGGAGTGTTGTGCGGGGAGATATAGCGATTCTTGGACTGACGATGAGTAACATATGCAAGCTGTGTACCGGCACACTGACGAAAAAGTCGCCCGGCATTTTTTGTGGGGGGACTTGCCAGTCTTTCTATCACGCCAGGTGTGTCAACGTTCCGATCCCGACTGTGTCGGCACTATCCGTCCCCGGCGTTTCGTGGAGATGCTCTGACTGCCAGGACGTGAACGTTTCGGGCGGCGCGCTCCCTGGCGGGGATGAGTTGGATCACGAGCGGTCATCGATGATGGCTGTGCTGCGGGGTATTCAGGCTGAAATGAGGCAGATGAACCAGAAGTTCGATACTTTTATGAAACGCCTCTCTGAGGTTGAAATCCTCGCTGCGGGATTTGACGCGCGGCTTGGTTCGGTGGAGGCGCTTGTTGCTGAGAATGGTCAGCTCAGGAGGAGGTTGGGAGATCTGGAACAGCATTCGCGCTTGAATAACATCGAAGTCCGGGGGGTTCCGGAGGCTGAGGGGGAGGACGTTTACAAGATCTTGGACCACATTGGTGTCTCCGTTAACTGCCCCTTATCACGGGTTGATGTTGACGTCGCCCACAGAGTTGCAGCAATGTCAAAGTCCTCCTTTCCGAGGAATATTATCGTTAGATTCCTCTCTCGCCGTAAAAGGGATGAACTACTGGCTGCCGCTAGAGTGGCAGCTAAAGCTTTCCGCTTGAGCGGCTCTGGTCCTGGTATCGCTGTTGCTAATGTTGCCAACAAAATTTTTCTTAATGAACATCTGACATTGGAGAACAAACTGTTATACAAGAAAGTGCGTGAAGCTGCGACTGAGAAAAAATACAGTTATCACTGGGTCAGAAACGGAGTGCTTTATGCACGACGTGATGACCGCGCTAGGCCGATTACTATCAAATCTGATAGTGATCTACAGAAAATGACGTAAGTGTCATGGAGCTACAAATCTGTTACCAGAATATTCGCGGCTTACGCACAAAAACAAGAACAATTTTCTGTAATTCTCTCCAGTCAGATTTTGACATCATTTGTCTCACAGAAACATATTTAAATAAAGGTGTATTTAGCGGGGAAATTTTTGGTGACGGGTATCAGGTGTTCCGTAGGGACGGAGAAGATAGTGCTTCAGCTAAAAAGGATGGTGGTGGTGTCCTCATCGCGACTAAGAACAACATCTGTGCAACGCTCCTTGCAGATCTGAGTAGTGCCGCGGAGGATCTGTGGATTTCTATCGGCCATGGCGACGGGTGTCTGTTGTTGTGTTGCGTTTACTTGCCGCCTGATGACGCCGACGCGTTTGAGTGCTTTGTAAGTGGTCTCGAAGTTGTAAGTGCGAGGTACCCGGATGCGACACTTGTAATATGTGGTGACTTCAACATCCCCCATTTGAAATGGTCTCTGTCGGTGGACGGGTCGTTTGCTCCCTCTGGTTCCTATGACACAAGATCGCGAGCATTCATGGACATTTTTTCTCTTTGCAATTTTTTCCAGTTTAATCGTGTACAGAACGTGAAGTCCCGACTGCTCGACCTTGTTATTGCTAATCAATTTTGTATCGACGGGGTCTTTCCTTGTCCATGTCCGCTGGTGGAGGAGGACACTCATCACCCATCGCTAATTATCAAATTAAGATATGAAAACATCACATACCTAAAGCAGTCCGGCAGTAAAAAATATTTTTTTAATCAGGCCGATTATACGCCTATAAGAGACTCAATTAAAACCATAGATTGGTCCTATGCACTGGCGGACTTGGACGTTGACCATGCTGTAACCGTTTTCTATGATAAAATCTGGACAATCATAGACAGGCACGTTCCGCATAAAACACTGTGTAAACGACGCTACCCTTCTTGGTTTTCTGATGCTACGATTAAATGCATTAAAGAGAAACAAAAATTTCACAAAAAATGGAAAAAGTATCAAAATAATATTGATTATCTCACCTTTGGTTTACTGCGTACGCGTTCTAAGCGCTTAATAAGGGATGATTACTGTCATTATATCTCCTCTGTGGAAAGCGATATAGCAGTGGATCCGAAGCGTGTATGGTCTTTTGTCGGTGGCAAGCGTCGTGGTAACTCGCGGTTTCCAGCTACCCTTAAATTTGATAACGCCGCGGCCTCTGATGGTGAGTCGGTGTGTGAGTTGTTTGGTACCTATTTCCACTCAGTATTTGTTGATGGTCGGTTGAGGTGTGACGATTTTGAGTGTGATGGTGCACGGAATGTCCCCAGTTTATTTACGCATGCGCAGATCCTCGGACATCTCCGTGACTTGTCGGCCTCTGCCATGAGACGGCCGGTACCGTCCGTACTCCGCAGAGTCCGAAGCGCCTTCGTGTCTTCCCGGTTCATTCATAAATACCTGTCCGCAAAGAAAGAATGAACAGGGATGTTTGGTCCTTATGACTATGAGTTAGGTTGGCGACAGTGCTGGCAGTCCTGCCAGGCTGCCAGTAAACAGCTTTGTAGGTTATGCAATTGTCAATTTTAATAAAT
Source organism: Melinopterus prodromus (assembly GCA_964023965.1). Taxonomy (NCBI): domain Eukaryota; kingdom Metazoa; phylum Arthropoda; class Insecta; order Coleoptera; family Scarabaeidae; genus Melinopterus; species Melinopterus prodromus. The sequence goes on from OZ030395.1 coordinate 42,529,888, forward strand.
ATGACGGCATCAACAAAGTAAGTAATTCAAAATCATAGAAAATGTAATCCAAGCCGGTGATGCGAGCAACACCTATATCAACACGACCAGTGGATGCAAACAATAACTTAATTAATAAAATTATAAACCCCTAACCACAACAAGTATTTTATTTTATTTTTTTTAAGTTCGCCACAGTCTCCAAAATATTGTTAATAACTTAATTATTTAATTTTTTAGGTTAGAGTGACTGCTTGTTAATTTGCTAATGTGATAGCTGGATAAATGGTTTCAATGAAGAATAACTGCGCCAAGAAACACATTACCAGCCAATATAAATTGATAGATAGTTTAGTGGGCTGATTAGTCTTCGTAAATACGCTCTGCAACAATAATAAAGTTAGTAATTGTTTTATTAAACTATCTATATATGCTAATACTAATTACTATCAACAGGTAAATACTTTGACGTAACTGGAGCAATATCCGAAGACCAGTTTCATACTTCCGATGATACTACTTACGTTGTGTAACGTATGCTTTGCATAAATATTCAAAGACATACCTAGTCCCAGTATCAACATAGATATGGATAACTTTTTAGGTAGGCAAGGAAGATGAGAGTAGTGGATGAGAGATTATTTAGCGGTTAGTTAGGTATATGAACGTATACGTCTAGCGGAGAACCAATTCAAGAAAGTCACTGTTTCAGGATATGATATAATTTAAAAATGTACATAACATGCAGTGTACTATTATGATGTGTGACAGTAATTTTATTGCGGGGTTTGGATTCTCAACTATTTGTGTGGTGATAGTAAATGAAAGTCTAGCTACGTAGTCGTGGGTAGTTATATTGTTCTACTGTTTTTTCAACATTTTGCTAGGTTATCTCCGACTTTATCAGTACGTAGGTAGCTAAATACAGCTAGTAAGTGTAGTAAGTAATGATTATACCACCATCCCGTACCCACTTTGTGAAACTGTTTAATATTGTACGGCCCTGAGGAAGCCGGAGATTACCGAGCAAATCGTAGGAATGTTGAAGGCACAGTAGAGCAATAAACTGCCCAAGCCTACATAGCAAGGGTTTCATTTACTATCAGTAATTTTGATTGTTACATAATGTTGTTATTAATGTCATTGTTTTTAAGCCAATTCCTTGTAAGTATCATAAACATATTTTCACATAAAATTGTCTGAAGCACAGTTTAGACGGAGCAAGTTTAGTGGCGGCAAGTGCTGCCTGCCACTAAACTTGTCTAAACCATGTCTAAACCATAAGAAGGTAATAGCTGTCAAGTAGAAAGTCTACTTTCCTATGGTTTAGACATGGCAAGTTTATTGGCGAACATCACTTTCCGTAATTAAACTTGCCGTGTAAATTACGCTTAAATGTAAAAAATTGTTTATGACTTATTCTTACTTCTTATTTAAATTACTATGTATTTTATCAAACAGTACCGATCATTAGTTAAAATTTCAAATAATAAAAAGATAAGCATTAATTTATTTACATTGAAGTGATTGGTTACCATGGTTCGCTGAAATCCTTTAAAATAAAAACAAACAAATAATATTTGTATTGATATAGTCATTTATTTTATTATAATTCTAAGAATTATTCGCAATGCGCCTTTTATAATGGATTTGTGGCAATAGTTATTATTAAAACTATCTAAAATGTAAAGTTAAGTTAGTTTTACTGTTCAATATTGTGTTTCTTTTCAATAATAATGTACTATTACTTTTTTTCCTATCTGTTATATTTATAAAACGTTAAAATTTACATTTTCAATAAAATATTTTCAACCGAATATTTTTATTGTTTTCTTAGAGATAATATCAATTAGTGAATATCCAACAGCAGATTCTAAACATGCTTGTTTCGCTTACAAATATACTTTTTATAAGGGTTTTTACATATTTTCTTCTACAAGTTGCGTAAGAGATGATAACAAACCCTATATATCTGCACAGGTAATTATTTACCTACCTGTAATTTTTGGTACTGAATATATTCTTTACATATTTCAATTTATAGGGAATACAGTGTGTAACTGCAACCAGTCATACATTCAATGTGTGTTTTGATGTGTTATGTACACATATCAAATTTCGCTATTATTTTAAAATAATATTTGTCCTTACACGATTTTAAAATAAATGAAGGTACTCCAATTTGTATACCTATATATAGATAAAACTTGCCTATACCTACCTCTAGGATACTTGCTAAGGTGATGGGGAAATGCATTACTGTATTCTTTTATAGTTGAATATTTCTTATTTTTATTGAAACAAAATGAATGAATAGCCTATTGTATATTCATATTTTATATTTAAGGTAGCTTTAGTGTACGAATATTTTGGTACGTTTCTTTTTAATTGTGATAGAATACTTTTACATGTTTGTTCATAAATGTTTTTAGTCTGTGTATTTTCAGCATGGTGAATATTTATGATTAATAAACTATTAATACCATTATTGATTCTCATTGATATTTCCCTATTTAACATTACTATTTCGAAATCGGTAAGTATGATTTTTCTGTGGCTTTTTAAGTATCCCGCAAGTATAAATCATTTAACGTAAGATACAAACAGTTCCAAAATAATTAATACCCACTGGGTTAATTTATATGTTAAATGTAAGATCTTGTTCTAATCAAAAAAATCAGGCAGTTCATTAACGATACATTTTATTATCACTGCTTATAATTCTTCTTTATTAATAATCCGTAACACCATAACAACGTAAGATACTACTTAGAAAGCCTACTAAAATATACTCTAATATAATGAGATAATGTAAATTACTGACATGTCTTTTATTGTATTATTTCGAATAAATGAGGTTTATTTTATTATTTACTTACAAGTTTAACTTTTACATAATATCGAATGATCAAACCAAACCTATACTATTCTTAATTTCTTATTGGATCACAAAATAAGTTTCGGAGCGTAATAACGGGGAATTGCCCACCGCATATTACCTCTTTCTTAATGCGATGGCTATAAATGCATCAGTACATTACCAAAATACGTTCATTTTCAAAACACATAATATCACACTCTATCATATTTGAGGGTTATGTTTACATCGCCCCCTCTCGTTCCTAGTTTAAAATCTAGGGACACACATATTCGTCTATAGTGAATTGTCATGAATGGGATGGCGCTCGGCGCTGTTCGGATTTGTAGTAATTCGGACGAAGTCGATGCTCCGGATGGGATTCCTGGACTATTTTTGCGGAACTGTGCTGACGAGCTGGTCGTGCCTCTGAATCTTTTATTTGTCTTGTCGTTGCGGCAGGGCAAATTCCCAACTCTCTGGAAGAGAGCCTTTGTCATACCGATCCACAAGTCGGGCAGTAGAGTCCTCGTCCAGAACTACCGCCCAATCTCCATACTGTCTGCTGTTAGTAAGCTCTTTGAAAGCATGATCTACCCCGTCCTTTTATATGAAGTTAAAAACAAAATTGTGCCCCAACAACATGGATCCTTCCCAGGAAGATCTGTCGACACTAACCTTTGCACGTACACAGAATATATCTTAAAGGCCCTTGATTCTCGTGCTCAGGTAGACGCTGTTTATACGGACTATAGTAAGGCATTTGATAAGATAGATCATTCCATTTTGACCCGGAAGCTGGTGGCGGTGGGCTTGGACGGGTTTCTGGTGCGGTGGCTTGCTTCGTATGTTGCAGACCGCTCCCAGGCGGTGCGACTGAACCACTTTATCTCTTCCTACAGACAGATCCCCTCTGGGGTCCCACAGGGATCCCACTTAGGCCCATTACTTTTTCTATTTATGTTAATGATATTGCATCATGCTTTCTCCACTCCAACTTTTTAATGTATGCGGATGACACTAAAATCTATTGCTGTATCTCTTCTCTCCAGGACTGTTATGATTTTCAGTCTGATCTCGACAGACTTCATCAGTACTGCATTGATAATAAGCTAGTACTAAATCATGATAAGTGTAAGAGTATAACATTCTCTAGAAGCCGCTACAAGTTCGAGTTTGGTTCCAGTCTTGGAGAGAACGCAATCTCTGGTGTCACCAGCATTAGGGATTTGGGTGTCATTATTGATAACAAATTACTATTTAACCTTCACATAGACTACGTGACACAGAAGGCCTATCGGGCTCTGGGTTTCATAATTAGAACATCCTCATCGTTCACCAAAATGTCGACTATCAACACATTATACAATGCGTATGTTAACAGCGTTTTAAATTTTGCATCGGTAGTCTGGAGCCCGCAGTACCATACTTATATTAATCAGGTTGAGGCGATTCAAAAACGGTATGCTAAATACCTTGGCAGGCGATTTCACCTACCGGGTTGTACTTACCAGCAGCGTTGTCTTGTATTTGGACTCGTACCCCTATGGAAACGCAGGTTCATTCAAGATGGCATGTTTTTGTTTAAAATACTGCGGGGCCTTTTTGACTCGCCCGACCTGCTACACTGTTTTGTGTTTAATTTTCCCTCCCATTCTTCCCGCGCTCCCTGTCTATTGCGTCCTCCTTTTTGCCATACCAATTCCTATCAAAATTCTCCTGTCAACAGATTAACAACCACCTACAATAGTTTCCAAAATTCCATTGATCCCTTCTATAACACCCTGCTGTCCTTTAAACGTCACTTGTTGCAAATTCCCTATTCTCCTTAGAATTTGATATTTATTGTATCTTTTATTTTATTAGGAATGTTTCGATTTATTGGAATTTTTGATTTACCGCATACCATGTTACACATTTTGCTTGTTTTCTTTTTCTTTTTTTCTGTATGCTCGCAATGTTTCGGTTATGCAAGCAATGTTTCTTTACCTTTTCTTTATCTACTAGCATGTATTGTATAATTTTGTATTTGTGTGTACTAGTATGGGCCTGGCCTGTTTGTACACCTAATAAATAAATAAATAAATAAATTATACGAAGATCAAACCTACATCGTAGATATGAACGATTTTAATTCCTGCTGCGGGATTGCATATGTGCTATAAATGGTTTATTATATATCAGCATACACGTAGGAAGCTATAGTACATTTGGGGTCGTCCATTAATCACGTGAGGTCCAAATAGGGGAGGGAGGGGCTTTGGATTACATCACTATTGATCACAATGGGGGAGGGGGGGTTGTTGTGACATATCACGTGTATATAAATATTATTATATTTTCAATAAAAAGTATTCGGAAAATATTTTAGTTTTTACTTTATCATACGGAGTATGCTAAAGTATTGTAATCATGCCGAAAAAAAAAATTGAGATTTTAGCGGAAATATGTCTTTTTGGGTCCCCTGAACATTTTTGACCAAGGTACAAAAAAATGTCTGTGTGTGTGTGTGTGTGTGTGTGTGTGTATGTGTGTGTGTGTGTGTGTGGGTGTGTATGTGTCAGTATATCTGTATTATCGACGAAAATTAAAGAAAACTACTGTACCGACTAGACGATATTTTAGGTTATGTATAGAGTATTATTCGCGCCTGTATTACGTACAATGTAGAAGTACAAGTGTATTATGAACAACGGACAAATAAAGTGTCTACTCCGCAGAAGTGTGTTTTGCTATTACAATATATTCGACAGGTTATGGGCCCAGAGGACGCAAAGGGCACCGAGAGTATCGCAAAGGACGCCTAGAGTGCTGCAAGTGTCGCAGAAGCCACTGTGAATATTGTAATAGGAGAGTATAAAGAGAAAACATTTTAAGTGAAGCAAAATGGCATCGTCAATTCCACTACCGCAGTTGGAAGGAGCAAATTTTTCAAACTGGAAATTCAGAGTTGAAATACTTCTTGAAAAGGAGAGTGTCAAGGATGTATTAGAGGAAAACGACACCACAGTAGAGAAAATGACAGTTGAAAATTTAGAGAAATTTAAAATAAGGGATGCAAAAGCCAAATGTATAATAGTTCAATGTGTTGCCGATAAACATTTGGAAAATTTAAAGGATGCAAAGTATGCATACGAAATGTGGAACAAATTACAGACAATTTTTGAGCGAAAGAGTCCTCTCACAAAACTGTTCGTGATGAAGAAACTTCTCAAATTAAAATTTGTCAGCGGAGAACTACAGGATCACTTTGCGCAGGTAGAAATGTTACTTAGAGAATTACAAGCATTAAATATGAAACTAGATGAAAGCGATAAAGCATGTTTCTTATTATTAACAATGCCCGAGAGATATGATGTAGTAATCACAGCACTCGAAACAATGACAAATGGCCTTACGTATGAATTTGTGAAAAATAGACTATTGGATGCAGAATTAAAACTTAAAGAAAATAGACACGATGATAAAGAAAGTAATAATTGCTCATTTTCTACAAATTCAAAGACATGTTTTGAATGTGGATCTATAGGACATTTTAAGAGAGATTGCCCAAAGCTCGGAAACTATAGAGGAAGGGGACGATACCAAAGAGGAAGAGGTAGAGGTGGTAGAGGTTCCAACTTCCAGAAAGCTCATTGTGCACCAATAGAAGATAAAGAAGAGAACGTAGATGAAACCTTATCTTTCATAGCTACAACAAAAGAAGATGAAACTGCCCTTAGGACATCAACCGTAGACAACATAAATTTTATTTTAGATAGTGGAGCTTCAGATCATTTGGTAAAAGAAGAAGTAGAGAAGTGGATGTATGATGTGAAAAGGTTACCAAATCGAGTGAAGATCAATATTGCGAATGGAGAAGAATTACTATCCGAAAAGTCTGGAAAATTAAAGGTGATAACAGGTAAACTCACAATTGTCCTACAAGCGCTAATTGTAAAAAGATTATCAGAGAATTTATTATCAGTAAGAAAGATCACAGAAAAAGGAAAAATTATAATCTTCAAAACAAATAAAGCCATAATCAAAGATAAGAAAAGATTTGTAACAAAATTTGAAGCAACTCATAATATTTATACTGCAAATTTCAAATTGTGCAAACATATAAAAAGTTGCAATGCTGCTAAAATTAAAGATTTATGGCACAAACGATTGGGACATGTGAACAAAACAGACTTGAAATTGATGGGTTTAGAAGACAGCGAAGAGACATGTGGAGCATGTAAAGAGGGGAAAGCCAAAAGATTACCATTCAAAGATGTAGAGCTGCCAAGATCAAAGAAGAAAGGTGAGTTCTTACACACTGATATTGGTGGACCAGTTAGTACACCTACATCAAATGATGAAAAATATTATCAAACAATTATTGATGATTATACACATTTTGTAACAGTCTACTTACTTAAGAGTAAAAGTGAAGCCGCAGAGAATCTAATGAAGCACATCAGAAAGCTAAACGCTGAAGGTAATAAATGCTGTAGGATAAGATCAGACTGTGGAGGAGAATTTAAATCACATACTCTTAGAAATTTTTGTAAACAAAAGGGAATTGAATTGCAATATACTTTACCCTACACTCAACAACAGAACGGTGTAAGTGAACGTATGAACTTCACACTGTTGAGTAGAGTAAGAACTATGCTAGCAGAGACAAAACTTCCAAAACATTTATGGGGTGAAGCCATACAATGTGCTTCATACCAACTGAACAGATGCCCAACGAAAACTTTAAAAGGAAATATACCAGCAAAACTTTATCATGGAAAATTAGACCTAGAAAGACTGAAAATATTCGGAAGCAAGGCATGGGCATACAAATTACCAAAACCAAACGATAAGCTGGAAACGAGAGCAGTGGAATGCAGAATGGTGGGATATGGAAGGAACTGCTATAGATTGTGGAACAGGAGCACCAATTCAATGATTTTCTCAAGAGACGTACAATTTGATGAAAGTGACTACATATACAACCAAGAAGAAAATGGGAAAGAAGAAAGAAGACAATGGTTACAGAACAATGAAGAAAGAAAACACGAAGAAGAGCATGAAGAAAGAAGACCAGAAGAGCAGAATGAAGACCAGAATGAAGCAAGAGAAATCGAAGAAGAAGAAGAAGACCATCCCAGAGACCACAACAGCAAAAGTTCAGGATCTGGTAATGTATTACTTAAAACTAAAACAAGGGAAGTTAAAATCCCATCCAAATTAAAAGACTATGAACTATACACTGCATATTGTTACCATACAGGGGATCCTCAAACATACGATGAAGCAGTACATGCAGGTGAAGAATGGATTCAAGCTGTGAAGAGGGAGGTGAATGCACTTCAGGAACATGGAACATGGGAGTCGGCAAAACTACCAGCCGGTGAAACAGCTATCGATACGAAGTGGATATTCAGAACGAAGCAGGACGGAACAAAAAAGGCAAGACTGGTGGCTAAAGGATTTCAGGAAGAAAACTACGAAAATGTATATAGTCCAGTGGCACGGATCCCAACCATACGTCTATTATTATCGTACTCATTAAGAGAGAACTGGGTTATCAACCAACTTGATATACCAACAGCTTTCTTGAATGGACATCTGGACACCGACATTTACATTAAGACACCCGAAGGAGTCAACATCGAACACCACGGTAATATACTTAGACTAAAAAAAAGTTTATACGGACTAAAATCAGCACCCAGAAAATGGAACGAAAGATTTCACAATTTTGTAGAGCAAAACGGTTTGAAAAGATCAACCAGTGATTTTTGCTTATACATAGGACAAGGTGTTAGACTATTAATATGGGTGGACGATATAATTATTGCTGGAGAAAAACAGAATGTTAAAAATGTTATATCACTACTAGAAAAAGAGTTCAAAGCCAAAAACTTTGGAGAGATTAAAAAATTTTTGGGGATGACAATCTCAAGGGAAAAGAACAGACTGATGATAGACCAAGAGGATTTTATAAACAAAATTTTGAGGAAGTTCAATATGGAAAATTGCAAAGGCATTGATATACCAATGCAACAAAACTTTCAAGCGAACTGCGATGAACCAGCAAACACTAAAGTACCGTTCAGAGAACTAGTAGGATCATTATTATACATAGGTACAATCAGTAGACCAGACATAATGTACGCAACATCTTACCTAAGCCAACACCTAAACAAACCGACTAATGAACTGTGGGAAACAGGAAAACAAATTTTAAGGTATCTACAAAAATCAAAGAATTTGAAGATGATATATCGAGTACCCAAGGACAATCAACTAACTGCATACACAGACGCTGACTGGGGAAACTGTAAAATTGATAGAAAAAGCATCAGCGGGAGTGCAATCTTCAACGGACAAAACCTAATCATGTGGACCACAAGGAAACAGACCACCGTAGCTTTGTCAACAGCGGAAGCTGAATATGCCGCATGTGCCAGTACAAGTTGTGACCTATTATATTTACAAAGTGTTATGAGTGACTTGAGTGAAGGAAAAGACATTATTACACCAGAAATGTTAGTGGACAATCAAAGTGCTATATGCATGATACACAGCTATGATAACAGTCGACGATCAAGACACATAGACATTAAATATCATTTTATTAAAGACATTGTTAGTCAAAAACAAATAACTGTGAAATATGTTAACTCAAATGACAATATTGCCGACGTCTTTACTAAAGCATTAAGTAAACTTAAGTTCGAAACTTTTAGAAACCTTTTAAATGTATGTTTGTAAGTTAAGACAAGTTATACTTTAGATCAGTTAAACTTGCGGAGGGGTGTCAGTATATCTGTATTATCGACGAAAGTTAAAGAAAACTACTGTACCGACTAGACGATATTTTAGGTTATGTATAGAGTATTATTCGCGCCTGTATTACGTACAATGTAGAAGTACAAGTGTATTATGAACAACGGACAAATAAAGTGTCTACTCCGCAGAAGTGTGTTTTGCTATTACAATATATTCGACAGTATGTGTGTACTCGATTTTTGTGACGACGATTCCGGAGAAACTACTAAAGGTATCGGGACGAAAGTTCATATTTAGAAGTTTTATGACTAAACTTAGAGCTGAAAAGCTTTTGGTTCAAAAGGGTCCAAAGGAACTGGTAGTTTATTCTAAGCCTTTTTCAAGGATTTTGCAGATGAGCCGCCATTTCTGTAATTTCTTCAAAATAGTTAAATAATAAATTAAAGCAGAGGAATTTTTGAATAATTTATGCCTATGACATTTTTTGGTAAAATTAATAGTTTAGCTGCAAGAGCAAATTCTATTTGATTGAGATCGGTCGCATCTGCATTGATATGAAACTGGATAGTAGCCAGGATTTTGACAAATATTTTTTACTTTATCATACATAGTTTATGTAACGTATAAGTTTCTGGTAACATTTTGGACCAAATTCTGCTCGGTTCAATACCGTACTTGTTTTTGTCCGTCGCTTTTGACTTCGTCTTAGTTCTGGTTGTGTGCAACGAACTTGTAATACCTCCATCACATGTAATTTTACTAAGTGCAACTCATTCTAATAAATTATTACACCGAAATTAAAATTTAGTTTCAATTATATGTGCGTGTAAACTTGTATAAGCCAGTGGTACTAGGTAGAAACTGCTAGTAAACGTTAACTATTAACTATTCTTTGTTATATTATATATATATTATAATATGAAACCACTATTTTAAAGGTAACTTTTTAGGTTATGTTCATGATTTTATCACAGTAGGGTGTACACTGTTGCCCCAAGCTCCATTATGATCATAGTTGCGACCTTACTGATTATTTATTTAAACTTGTAGACTAAAGTAGAGTAAAATTATTCACAATTAGATTTTGTCATGACTTTATCCAAACCTCACGCAGTTGACAGTTAGTACAGTACTGCCACGTGGTAGTGTGGAACTTGCAAAACACCCTAGATTCTAATTTAGCGCAATATGGTAACCAAAATTACTAAATTTGTATAAAATTAATGACGCAAAGTAGAAAAAATAGTATATTATACTCGTTTTATAAGACGTTTTGGCGCACTCGTTCCATTTGGGCACTCCTCGCTACGCTCGTCGTGCCCAAAACAACTCGTGCGCCAATATGACGTCTTATAAAACTTGTATAATAATATACTATTTCGTTATTCGTTATTAAAATATAGATTCTCAATTTAACATTTAATTTTTAGGTTTATTACTGTATCATACGCAGTATGATGAATCATGCCGAAAAAAAATTGAGATTTTAGCGGAAATAGGTCTTTATGAGTCCCCTGAACATTTTTGACCAAGATAAAAAAAAATGTCTCTGTGTGCGAGCGTGCGTGCGTGCCCGGGGGTGCGCGCGTGGGCGCGTGCGGGTGCGCGTGCGCGTGCGTGTGCGTGTGCGCGTTAGCTGCATGAGCAAATTGTATTTGATTGAGATCGGTCGTGTCTGCATTTTAGTAGCAAAGATTCGCCCAATAGTTTGTTTCATTCTAATGTCAGTAGGTATATAGTGTCAAAGTCAAACGCTGATGTTTTGACAATCGTAGATATTTTTACGAAACAAATCTGTTCTGCAGTCTCAATTGTTTGCTTGTGACCTTTTTATGTTGTTTTATGTTCCCCACGAGCCGCGCCTGACAAAATGTGAGTTACTACAATTGAATTTTTTGGAGTTTGATGTGATTGTCAACTGTGTAAGTTATTTCTCATTTCCTCTAGCGCTTGCAGAAGTGCTCAGTAGGACACAAAACATGTAGCGATTGCTAAAATAAAAGAAAATTAAGAAATCCGACCACTCTTTATTGTATTAATATATTATTTATATAATATATTGTATAATAATAGCTTATGAGTCAGACAGCTCTACCTGCACTCTGTACTGAAGGTCATATATACGGATTCTGAGTTGATAAGTACATATTCACATTCTTCTTTTACAAGGGGTGGAGAAATGGGTTGCCTTATGGAGCGAGCAAGTCGATTGTCCAGAGATCATTTCCGAGTGTTGCACCAAAGATATGTCATATGTTTGTGGTTTTTCTGAGGAGAGCGGGTGTTAACGTGTACTTTAACGTGTACGGGTGTACTTTCGTTGGACAGAGATATGTTTTGCCATTCGAGAATTTATTTGTTCGATGGGTAATGATGGGTTGGTGTAGTTTGTGCTAAGGAGGAATGGTTTTCCGATATTTTCTGTTTGTTCTAGTTTCGCAATCTGTATTATATGATTGTTAATTTTATTTTTCTTGGGCTTCGAGCGTATGCGTACTCATTAAATTAAAGCCACATACAATTGTTCATTCAATGCAGTGGCTTGTCCGATCTTTATTCGCTCATTTTGTATTTTGTATTGTGTTTTTCATTTTGTATAGTGTTTTTCTTTCTGTGAATCAAAATCTATAATTATTATTATTATCTGTCAAATCCTAGCTAACCAGATTTATTTTAATGCAGATACAACCGATCTCGATCAAATAGAATCTCATTTACATTTACATTAATTTTATAAATAGTATGATAAAATCATGTGCCTGGCCACATCAGATTTTTTTTGGTATTCTAAGAAATTCCTACGTGCAGGAAAAAACGAATATTTGATTTGAGATCAGTAAGTCATATTGATGTAAATTCACCATAAATCTTTAAAGGCGCCGGTCAAAAATATTTTTTCGCATGCCAGTGTTATCATTTTACTTTATCATACGCAGTATGATGAAGACATTATCTCACAATTAATATTGACAGTAGTTAATAGTATCAAAAGATCTCATATTGTGATACCGTGTACAGTCCTTGCCTGATGGCGTCGGATAGGCAGCGTGTTGAGCGTGTCCAAAATGCATGTGTTCTGTTTGTTTTTGGTTTGACGAAGTATGATCATGTATCGAATGGGCTGGGCGACTTGGGGTGATTGAACATTGATAACACTAAGGTGTTGCATGCAGCAATATTGTAACAGAAGTTGCTATCCACTAGGATCCCACAATTCCTCGTGCGGAAGATACGCTGTAGAACGGATGTCCATAACCTTAATTTAAGATTCGGGGGTTAGTTTGCGCCACCTGCCCATCGCACTGAGCTGTATAAGCGGTCATTCTCAAAATTTATCGCTAAACAGTTTTGGGGGAAAGGTGAAGTGTTGTCTGTTTGCTCAACAGAGGGGACTTTAGGCATCGAGCGCACATTGGAGGCTGTTTTAATTTTTAATTTCTATTGGCAGGTGCGATGTTTTGTTGAGATGGATTTGCTGCAATTACGTGTAATTAGACTCTAGAGTAATTTTTTTGTTTGTTTTTGTTTTGTTAAGTTCTCGGAATTATTTTTATCATAACAACTAAATTTCAGATCATGAAGTAATAATTGGTTGGATTTTCGCGACTTTCTTCGCGAAAATCGCAAAACCGCGGCCGCGGCCGCGGTTTTGCCTTTAAAATGCCGTTTCGCTGCTGTGTAGACTCGGGAATCGCGGATTTAGCGCCCATTTCTCTTAATTTTTAGCGAAAAATCGACGTACGGCAATTTCGCCGTTTGAATTACATTGCAAAAATTTTTTGGAGTGGGTACACTCCGTTCGGCACTTTCCCGAAAATTGCAGACTTCAAGTCGTCAAAGGATCCTAGGAGAAGCAACGATGGGCGATCAACCGCGGCATTTATTGCTCGTAAAAGAAAGCTTCATGGCGTAGGCCTATCTGTTTGTCGATATTTTGCCCAGTTTTTGTATTTTTTTCCTTCAATTTGAGTAAATTTATGGTTGTCGTTTTGTGACTGTACTTCTACTAGAGTCTCCATGACGACGGCTCAATAAACTGACAGTTCCTCTGTATCATGCTCAAAATGACAACGCTATTCGTCTTACTGCTATCGTTTTGGTCGAAATGGCTAAAAAAGCGGCCAGAAAATGTTATAAAATGTTGTCGCAGGCGTTCCCGGGTAACTAAGCGACTATAATAAGGTTTAGTTTGAAGAATTTCCAACGGAAAATAATGGACATGTGCCGGGGAAACGCATGGCTTTCGCAGCGTAAAAATGTACGTGTTCCACACGGCCTCAATCAGAAGCGCCCTGCAATGGACAACGCCCGACAAAGACGTAATTCGTATACGTATATTTCGTATTTATACGTATATTTCGTATTTTGATATATGTATAACTAAACCGAATGTTTCTGGCGATTTTAGGTACGTTTGGTACGTTAAGGAATTTTCACGCGCCATGTTGGCATATCGGCATCTGTGAAAAGTGGTTATAACCTAAATTAGTTGGGAAATGTCAGCTGGTTCGGTTTTACGTGTTCGTCGAGTCTCGGAGCTAAATTATCTGCAATTTATTTACAATCAACGTAACAGTGCCTGGCTGTTATTAAAGTGCAATTTCATGATGATCGTAGTAAGTACATAATTTAACGTTCCGTATATTATTCTTTAGTTAATTGTTTGTTGTGTGCTTCTAGGCTAGAAATTCAGAAATGTTTCCAGATTGACGAAACTGTCTGGATGGTACGAAATCGAAAGATACGAAAGTGCACTGTGCACATTCAAGCAAATAGAACTAATCGATATTATCCCTTTGCTGTCATGTTGGTTGCATACCCGCACGTTATTTTCAAGGACTGTCAAAAAAAATATACCTGTGGAATTTTGTTTGTTCATTTAAATGGATATGCTAGCACGTCCATGAATAGGAACAATTCCTTTTTTCAGTCGTTTGACTTTAGCAAAGCTTGTGCAAATGATTTACCTATGAATTAGCTCTCGGAAGGATATTGCCCACCAGGTAAACGAGTCTAACCTTAAAAAAACCTTGAGAAGAGCGTGGAAACTACTGTGGTATGTATCTATTTTGATGTGTACATTTTTTGATCAAAGAAAAAACAATAGAATCTGCTTAATTTTCCATATGTATTCATATTTATGGATTTATTTGTTTTTAAAATTATTATTTTGATGGTTTTCTTCTTTTTATTTTGTTTTTGCTTTTGCATAGTTTGATATGAGTTTTTTTCATTTTGTATTTTCCTTTGTTTTGCTAATATTTTAAACTTTTGTAACAAAATAACTTTATATCAAACTTTTTACTCTACTAGAAAAATATTTAAAAAACAAACAAAAATCATGGGGATTTATTTGTTTATTCAATTCATCTTTTAATTTGTTGGTAGTCAGTTCAACAAAAATCCTCAATACCCAATTTATTTACTCTTTATTATTTTGTTAATATTTCAAACGGCTGTAACTTTTCGCAATTGAAAAGATAAAGCAAGCAGATAATTGTATTCTAATAAATTTCTGGATTTTAGAATCTTTCTAAAGAATTATTAAAAAGTGTCTTTGGCCTTTGCTAATAGGTTTCTATTATACGCAGGGTCAAAGAAAATTATCAGAATAGAATCATCTTCTTATTTGAGGAATAACTATGTTTGAGGAACACGAAAACAGCAGCATTGGAGGAATATGAAGAAAGAAGCAATTGATCTTCATGAAGCAATATGATCTCTGTGAAGAAAAACTAACAACCGGAATACAAAAATAGATCGGCTCGATGCAAAATATACGCAATCCGTGGAAAACGTGTACGACATTAGAATGGTGACAGAAATATGTAGATTATAAAAGTAAATTATCAAATGGGCTGGACAATAATTTTCCGAAATATAAAATAAATTTGTGCAGCAAATGTCAGAGTATCCATACATTAACTGAATTACTCACTGCCAGTTAAAGTTTAGTTCAGATATTGTTTTTTATCAATTATATTAAACTTATCCATTATAGTCTTGCGAAGATGAAAAACGTCCAAGTGTTATATATCAATTCATTTAAAGTAGTCTTTCATTTATTAAATTATACAAATTTGGTTGAACTTTAGTAAGAAAGCTCCGTGACATAGGGTGGTAAATAATTAATTGCCTATCCTCTTTACCACATCATGTTCACATCAGGTTTGGCCTACTGAAAACTTCCATAAATTTAGAAAAGAGTGAAAATATAAAATAAACTAAGTTTGATAAAGAACGTTTCCCCTAACATTTTTTTTTGTTTAGTATGAATAAATTTTTAAAAATATTAATGTATGTGGAAAATGTGAAGAGAAAACATTGCTTGGAATACTTATGGAGTAATTATTTTGTATTCAGGAACGGTGTGGTATGGTTGAGTATCTTGATTTGAGCATTTTTAAGATTTCTATTATTTTGGTAATATTTTTAATGATAACTTTTTAAGGAATTGAGAAACCAAGCTGTTTTTTATTACAGCTAGCATTTTTGTCTTTATAGTAATCTGATTTTATAAATTAAAACAAACTTACATATTAAGCTTTTATTGCAGTATTTGGTCATATTCACTTTTTGAAAATTATAATAAATTTTTTTCTAATCAAATGTCACGTTCAAGTTTTTACTCAGTAAAAAGTTTTAGTTGAAAATTTATTTATGGGTTTCTTTGTTTATTCTTAAATTTATTTATTTTTTGTTATTTTTATGGCTCTCATGTGTTATTTTATCTTTGTTTTTGTCGTTTGATATGAATTTTCATTTTTCTTTGTTCAAATAACTTCAAAGGAAACCTTTAATTCGGAATAACATTTACATTACAAAAAAAGTAAATAGTAATGGTAATGTTTCATATGGACTAATTTGATTTTTTTAATTTTATTCGGTTATTGTTGCATTTAATTACTGTTCTTTAGTTTATTTACTTTTTATTATTGTAATATATACTGTTTGGTACACATTGCTGGTTATCCCATTGTTTGATATGTGTTTTAAACTTTTACTCAAAATGATATTTAATTGGCAGAAAACTCAAAAGTAACCAAAGTTTTATTAATCAAATGTTAAAATTTAAATGTTTTTTTTTAAGTTGTAGTTAAAAGTTTATTTACGGATTTGTTTGTTTATTCCTACATTTATTTATTTTGTATTAGTTTTATGGCTTTCTTTATTATTGTTTCTTCGTTTTGGCATTTTTGTATGAATATTAATTTATTTTTGTTTTGTATATGATACTTTTCCCAAAATGGCATGTACTATGTGCGCAAAAAAAGTCGTGCACCACATATGCAACCAAATATACTACTTTCCTTGAAGGACAATATATATTGTCATCAAAATCCAATTGGTTGGTAAAGAACATGTTATTTATTTTAATATTGTGTTTCTTTATCAAATGAAACTAACACTTTACTATAATGTTTATTGTATTCGCTACACTGAGTTAAGGTGCGTTCTCATTAGTGTTAGTGGCAATGGCAAGGGTAATCCGGTAATGGCAGAAGTTTGACATACGGGAGCGCAGTATAACCGTTCGCATTGAGTGCTAGCCACCATTAACACTCAATCCGAACGGTTATACAGCGCTCCCATATGTCTAACTTCTACCATTGCCACTAACACTAATGCAAACGCACCTTTACGTTACAACATTCGGTTCGGCAATGTCCTATGCTACATACATACGGTCGGTACCTCAGATAGTACAGTTACCTGTAATATCTGTGTAGTTACAATACATAACAGTCGGTAACGCACGTATTACAGGTAACTGCAATTCGCCTGAACGACCAAATGTAGAGGGCGCTGCAAAAAAATAGTTATGGCCGCTCTGGACGGGATACGTCATACAATAACAACATACAATAGTCGATATAACTTCAATCAGTCTTAGCAGCATTTTTAGTTATATACAGAACAAGAAAAACTCAAAAAAGTACTTTGAAGAAGGCAAAAACTGTTTGCGGCTGGACATACTATTGGTTGCGGTTATATTGGCGAAAATCGCGAAGTGTCTAACCTCAAAGTTAGCAGTTGAGCGGCATATTGTTGAAATTCTATTTTAAAATGTAAATGGTATGTATTGATAATAATCTTCGTAATAATTTTTTAGTACAAGTTACTGGGTTTTAGATCACAAGCAATGGAAATGCAGATGCTCCTGCAAATCGGGTGCAAACCATAAATGCAAGCATAATGGGGATACCTTCATTATTTACAAGTACTTAAACATTGTTGAGTAAAGCAACTATTATTATTCATAAAATTGCTTACAGCTTCGATAACCTGATATGTTACGTTATACAGACGTCAAACAAGTTTGGGGAAAAAAGGAAAAGTTTGTATTAACAAAGGATTGTTAATTCAGTGTGCAGAACAAAACATAAAATTAATTTGATCCCCTTTTCTAAGAAGGAAAAACCAATTAAATGAATCTGAAATTGCTAGAGCAAAAGTGTATGTCGATCGAGTCATGCAAAGAATTATACTTTTTCGATTGTTTCGAAACCTAACGTCAAATGTAAAAAAATTATTTAAGCGTGGTCCGTCCACTGAAAAATGTTCGTAGCGTACATATGTGTAGTAGTAATGTACACTTCATACAGTTTAAATAAAAGTGCTATTAAGTTTGTTTTTATTTTATTAATTCAGAAAAAGAGAACACTCATGAATATTATTACATAAAACGTAATATTTTGTTAAAGAAAATGGTTGGAGAATCAATCAAATCGCGATTGTAAAATTCGACAAATTGGTTATGTAAGAGGGCATCCATCGTCCATATATACATAGCTATGATTTTGTTTATGTAAACCTAGCACCTGCCCCGATTAACTCGTATAATCGAGAACTGTTATCTTCATTACAACTGTTGACAATATTTTCCTTGGTTGTTTCTTCTATTTGTTTATTACGATCTCTACAAGAACATTAATTATTTAATTTAACTTCACAAAATATAGTTACTTATCTACCTCAACGATTTTTTAGTGTTCTCTCTCTACTTTCTACCAAAAGTGCATTACGCATTATTCCAAAGTCCAAACGACGTTTTTGGAAGGTACATGAATGGATTGTTCCTCTCTTCAGCTTCCGATTTTGTTAGGTTAGGACTGCAATATTAAAATAATACTGAATTTGAATAAGTAATACAAACTAAAGTGATGCCAAGTACTCACCTCGATTGAAACATAGTCCTCTTTAAAATGTTTTGCGCACAACATGTGGCTTGATATCGTTTTTCCAATTTTTAATACACGGCGCCACTCGTTTTGTAACGCTTTACCTGGAGAAATTTGTGGAATGACAATGCCTCACTATAAAATTAACTACATTGAGGAACACAACAATAATTGTTGCTCTTATTGCTTATTTTCATTGCGCTTTCCATGTTTTCGTTCAATACGTATCCTAACATATTCCGTCCAGAGTAACTCACTCTTTTACCACCAGGGGGCGACTCTTTCGTTCGTTTTAGCGAATACACAACAAATGTTTATATTCAAAGAAATCACGGACATAGGTGGCGCTGCGATTCAGCAATATGGTGGTTCTGTGATAGGTTATTTGTTAACATGAAACTCTAATTTATGCAACTAGATTAATATTATTATTTGAACAAAAGGACATATTATTTGTCATTTGTGTGTTATTTGAGTGTTTTTTGTCATTTGTGTGTTATTTGAGTGTTTTTTGCATGTTTTTTGGCACTTCTCCGAACTTCATATCCCCTATCCCACCGGTGGAAGGTTAGGTAATTGAATTGTCAACATGGCATAACAAAAGAAACAGAAAGTGCTACGCGCGCCAGAATAAGTCGCACAGTTATATTTATGATTTGTCATTTGACGCAAAAAGTAATAGCCGCTTCATATGTAACCAAATATACACGATTCTCTTATTCGCTGTTAGTTGTTTAGGCAAAAGCGTTATCAAACGCAACTCCTAATCTTATAGGATTGATATTAGTTATTAAATTAGAAATGTAATTATCATTGTGACAAATAAAAACACCAGTATATTTATTATCATCATGACAAATAAAAACACCAGTATATTTCCATATTGGCATTACCGTAACCAGAAACTCACCTAAGATTCAACAACTAACGTAAAAAAATTATTTCTATAAAAAATTCTTAGAACTGATCTTGGAATTAAAAAATGTAAAAATATTGTTGTATTAGAAAAAATGTTTACCAAGTTTTCAATAAAAATGAACACCGTATACAGTGTGCCTCACGGGACGTTGGATTGTATGGGTAGTTTTGTTATTATTAGAGATAGAAAGTCGGTTAAATGGACAAAGTAGTGCATATTTATGTGCTCTTTCATAATCTGTTCAGAAAACAGTTGGATTCCAAGCTATTTTGAAAAACCCAAAAATGTAATTTTTTAATTATTATGATCATAACTTATGTATTTGTGATCCTTTTTTTTGATAGGATCACAAATAAAGAAGTTACGACCATGATTAACATATAACGTTTTTGGGTTTTCAAAATAGCTTGGAAGCCATTTGGAATTCAACTGTTTTCTGAACAGATTATGAAAGAGCACATATGCACTACTTTGCCCATTTAACCGACTTTCTATCTCTAATAGTAACAAAAGTACCCATACAATCCAACGTCCTGTGAGACACACTGTATATTAAAAATACATTTAGCTGATAGCCACTTCAAAACAAAAAAAAAAACCTGGTGTTTTTAACATGATTTAAAACAAATACTTTGTTTGAAGTATTTTGTTTTAAAAATGTTTAAACAGTTTGTTGTGTTGTGTTTTAAACGTTTTTAAAATACCGAAATTTGAACAGCTTTTGTTTTTTTTTTCAGAAAGTATAGTAATACAATATCAGTTGTAAAATAAGGAATGAAAAGACGCCGATTAAAATGCCGACAAATAAAATATTTGCGTGATTTAAAATGTTTCAATCTGTGTTTTAATTGTGTGTGATTTAAAACATGTTTTATTTCATGTTTGGAAGGTAGAACATTTTTTGCGTAGTGTTTAAAAACATTGTTCCGTTAAAAAACATTTTATAAAATACATAATTTTTTGTAGGTATTATTTTTAATAAAATTCGTTATTTTTTTAATTATAAGCAAAACCCCAAATTAAGAATGTGTCTCTACATACATACAAATTTATTTTAATTTGGCAGTTTCAACTTTTAATTTAATTCTATTTAATTTTTTTGTTACTTTTTCTTATTTTGTTTTAAATTTTTTATTCGTTTGGTTAAAATGCAATTTCATGAGTTTTAATTAATTGCTTATAACTAAAAAATATGCAATTTTATAAAAAAATTATTACCATAAAAAATTCTTAGAATTGATCTTGAAATTAAAAAATGTCAAAATATACAGCGTGTTGTATTAGAAAAAAATGTTACCAAGTTTTTAATAAAAATGAACACCGTATATATTATAAATATATTTACCAGATACCTTCTTTAAAACAAAAAAAAACTGTTAGAAAATTCTTTGAAAATTATTTCCATTTAATTGTTTCGGTACTTCTGACAAATTTTGATTAATTGTTTATACCAACAGTTGTTATGTTTAAAACAGTTTGTTTTCAGTTTGTTTAAAACGGTGTTTTAACATGTTTTAAAACAAATACTTTGTTTGAACTATTTTGTTTAAACATGTTTAAACAGTTTGATGAAAAGGATGCTGACAAATAAAATTTTTGCTTTTTGTATGTTTTTATTGTGTATTTTTTGTATGTGATTTAAAACATGTTTTGTTTCATGTTTAGAACATGTTTTTTTGCGTAGTGTTTAAAAACATTGTTCTGTTAAAGACATCATTTTATAAAAAAAAGGTTTGTTTCCTTCAAAATAACAAAAAATGAATGTTTTTATAACATCCCTGTTTATAATTCAAAAATAAGGAGGTTATTCCCTGACAAAAAGGGTCACACATTTGTTTTACGCTTTGAATGAAAGCAAAAAAACATATGAAACCTTTTTACTTGGTTGTTTTAGATTTGTGTCTTTTATTTTTCAAACATTTTGAAAATCAATTATTGATGTCAAAATGTTAAATAATTATTGCGAGCACTGTATACGGCAAAGTCGCGCTTGCGCGACTTTGCCCAGTACGACAGATCGGTGAGAACCTACAGATTTCGGCGATATACACAATATACAAAGTCGCGACGAAGTCGCGACTTTGCTGTGCCGAATCAGCGATATACGCGGATGGGCGATCTATCCTTATCGTCGATCTACCTGGATCAGCGAACTACCCGGATCGGCGATCTGCCAAGATCGGCGATCTACCCGGACCGGGTTCTACCCGGACCGGGTTCTACCCGGTTCGGAGATCAGCCCAGATCGGCGGTCTACCTGTATCAGCGATCTACACGGATCGGCGATCTGCCCGAATCGGCGATCTGCCCGGATCAGCGATCTGCTCTGCTCGGCGATCTGCCCGGTTCGGCGATCTACCCGGATCTGCGATCTACCCGGATCTGCGATCTAGCCGGATCGGCGATCTACCAGGATCGGCGATCTACCCGGATCGGCGATCTACCCGAATTGGCGTTCTACCCGCATCGGCGTTCTACGGTAATCGGCGATCTACCCGTCTAGGCGATGCGCAGACCTATTAGGTCTGCCCCGTTTCTAGTATTATTGCTATAATTATGTCTTAGTTCTAGTTTGCGTAAGGGGTTGAGTGGAAGAGTAAGGCAATTTGGAAACAAGTGTGCTGAACAGCGCCCTAAATATAAATAATATTTTGTTGCATTTAATATTGTCTCATTTTAATAAAAGAATGATTTATTTATTTAATTATTTATTTATCTGTTAAATCCTGGCGAACTAGTTTTATTTTAATGCAGACACGACTGATCTCAATCAAATAGATTCTCATGCAGCTAAGCTATTAAATTTATATATTGTATGATAAAGTCATGTGCCTGACCACATCAGATTGTTTGGAATAATAATAGAGTAGCTGCATGAACAAATTCTATTTGATCAAGATCGTGTCTGCATTAATATAAAGTTAGCCAGGATTAGCCAGATATTTTTATTCTAATCACAGTAGGTAGTGTCAAAGGCTGATTTTTTGACAATACTTACTGTTAATATCTGTCAAATCCTGGCTAATTTGTTTTATTTTAATGCAAACATGACCGATCTCGATCAAATAGAATCTCATGCACCTGAACTATTAATTTTATATATTGTATGATAAAGTCATGTACCTGGCCACATAAGATTATTTTATTTTGACCAAAGAACAAAAAAAATTCCGAAAATAATGTGACAAAAAGTTTGTTCCCAATATTATACAGGATGTCCCATAAACATAGCGGCGAACTGAAAGGAACACCTTGAGGCATTTCCGCACAAGGGTAAATCAAAAAGAAATATACTGGAAACATTTATTACAAAAACGGTTCAATTAGTTGTTATGTCTTCGGTGTAACAATTAACAAACAAAGTAACACCGTTTTAGTAACTTTTAGTACATTATATAGTATTTTCTTAAACCAATTGAAGAAAAAAAAATCTGATGTGGCCAGGCACATGACTTTATCATACAATATATAAAATTAATAGTTTAGCTGCATGAGAATCTATTCTATTGAGATAAATCGTAGGCATTGTCAAAGTATCAGCATTTGACACTACCTACACTACGTCATTAGAATAATAGTTATTTATGTCACAAATGCCGAAAGTACGGAATAGCGCGACGAGCGGTGATGCGGCGCGTCACCGAAGGCGGAGTATAGCCGTCGCATATGAGCGACACGTTTATTGCGTTGCTTTTTAAGAAATACGTATTTAAAAAAAAATAAATGATTTCTGTATAGTAAATGTTAGGTTGGTTCCACTTTGACGAAAGGTGCGTTCCGATTGGTAGGTAATGGTAGCTAATGGCGGTGGTACAATACGAAATTATAGTATTTCTTACATATCGTGATAATGTTATAGTTATTATATATTAATATATTATTAATATTATTAATTATTAATATATATATATATATATATATATATATTAATATATAGTTTGCATGTACATAAACATGAGTCACTAGCAATTTTCTTTTGGAAATACTATAACCGCGTCTGCTACCACTGCCATTATCACTAATGAAAACGCACCTTAAAAAGGTAATTCAAATTCTGACAGATTTATATTTGTTCATGACACATCCCTACCAACATTCTAAAATAAAACTACACTCATCGCTATACTTTATTTATAATTTTCTCAATGTATCATTTTTAGAATTAGATATAAAGACGGGTTGATATTTCTTATCAACAAACAATCAAATTGGTGATCTTATTTTATTTGAAATTTGTATTTTATAATTTTGCGCACTACAGCGGCTCGTTCCATAGTGGTTCTCCAACGTCTGATGAGATCAGCTGTTTTCGAATGTGACAACACAAAAAAATATTTGTCAAAATCCTGGCTACTATGTAATTTCATATCAATGCAGATGCGACCGATCTCGATCAAATAGAATTTGCTCTTGAAGGTAAACTATTAATTTTACCAAAAAATGTTATAGGCATAAATTATTCAAAATTTCCTCTACTTTAATTTATTAATTAACTATTTTGTCGAAATTACAGAAATAGCGGCTCATTTCAAAATTAACCTTTTTTTCACTGAGTCTGTCTCGTGTCAAAACAACCAGCCTGTCTAATTGTCTACGAACAAGTTTCTAAAATACGTCAATAATTATAGTTCATCTTTTTCTGTTATTCAATTACAATGTAATGCATTCAATGCATTAAATGTAACCATAATTCGCTAGCGGGGAATTCAATTCTAACTTATTTAACTAGTTTATTTAACAAAATTGTTTATGATAGAGGGTAATTATCTTTTTTTATGGAAATTAGCGTGACGTAATTTGTGGTGTTATAAATTCAACTGCAAAATTTGGAGACAGTAGCTTGTGTTTCGTGGAAAGTATTAGACGTTGTCAAAAATCTATCAAAGATGCACTACATACTGTATGCTTTATGCGTCACATTGCTCTTCCTAGTGACTTCAATTGTCTTAATAACAATTTATTACTATTTTAAACTATTTACCGCAAAATATTACCTGAACAAATTCCCAATGTTACCACAAGTGCCTGTATTAGGATCTGTATTACTTTTGAGAAACACTTCTGGTAAGCACTGAAGACGTTTTTTTGGAGTATGCAAGAGTCTATTTGCTTTTCTTTCAGACCTATATGAAAAGTCTATCGAGTTTTCTAAGAAGTATGGCAAGAATTTCTGGGGTATGATTGGACTGGAGCCTATTCTTGGCACAACAGACGTAAAACTTTTAGAAATAATACAGCAAAGGGTAAGTGGTCCGTAGACGTCAGAAATATCAATATACAGTGTGTCCACGAAAGTCCGCACCATATGGAAAACTTTTTTATGGTGTATTTCTCAGAAAATTTTATTCTTTATGAAAGTTGGCGGCTCGTATGAAACCAAAACTGCAGCAGTCAAATATGTATATTTGGGCCCCATGTACCGAGCGATTCAAAATATATGAATTTGCGATAAGAGTAAAGTGCCTTTATTTTCATTATTATCGAAAGACTTTATTTGGAAATGTTGTTTAGAAGTAAAAATTATATTCAAATATGAAGTCAGAGCCACCTACCTTGAAAAAAAAGGATATTTTCAGCCTTTTCTTAATTATTACTCTTGTGACAAATATTTTCTCTTTTTTTAATATATTTTTTAGAAATTTTAATAATTTTTTTTGTTATTATTTTGGTATGATAGCTATTGTTTATTTAGAACTAGCGCAAAATTACTCGTTTTCTTGGTGCGAAGTTGTTATTTCACCCTGTAGATATTAATATATTATACAATAACTAATTCAGGAACGTGACATACCTTTTATTCGGTTAATATTAATGACTGTGGATAGGTTTATAATAGTAGTTACCCATCTACAGCGAGCGATTCTTAAGTGGTGTAACGCGCGGTATTACCACTTATGATGACTTATTTTCACTGATAGTACATTAATAAAAATAATAAAATTTTGTACATAATAATAAAAATAACTAAAGCATCAAACATGATGACTGACTTACCCGTGATTAAGTTGATAACTATTATGAGGATGTTAATACTGGTAATTTATTATCTATGAACTTAATTTATTTCTACTGCTTACAATTACAAAAATACATACATTAATGCAAATTTGTTAATGTGCTGTAACTTTTAAAACAAATCTACACTCCAACAAAAAGTTGAAATTGTTTTAATATATGGTGAAAATAGACCGTACCGTGATGTTGCTGCTATTTTCAATAAAAAACATCCACACAACCGAATTGCCCGTTCAACCATTTCCAACATAATAAAAAAATTCAATCAGGCTGGGTCTGTTGAAACTACCTTCAAGAAACCCCACAAAAAAATATGTTGCTGAAAATGAAGAAACAAGTTTGCCAGTGTTGCAAGAAGTAATCGAGCCTAAAACGACTTCTGTTCGACAAATTGCAGCACACAGCCAATGCAGTAAATGAACAGTACATGAAATACTAAAACTAAATAAGTGTCCCTTATAAACCAAAATTTATAAGTAGACTAAAAGAAAGACACATCAGGTATGACTTTGCCATCTGATTTGAGCGGAAAATGGAAGTGAACAGATTCTTTTAAATATTCTTTTGACAGACGAGACATTTACGTGCAAGAAAAAAATTAAATGGTGAATTATATCTTCAGTTCCTGAACAGGGGGTTGTCACCTTTTTTGGACAATTTGCCGTTAATTCAACGTGCGCCAATTTGGTTCTATGGTGCGCCCATACACAATATAAACTCTGTCAAGAATTTTTTAAATCATAAATTTGGCCATCGCTGGATAGGCACAAATTCGGAATTAAGATCCTGGCCACCTAGATCCCTGTTAGATTTACCCTGTTAGATTTAGTTTTGTGGGGTTACCTAAAAAATAATGGATACACACATCGACCATTTAGAGACATAAATCATTTAGACGAAACTATACAAGATTGTATCCAGAACATTTCACCAAATTTTGTTAGTAATGCGGCCAAAGATGTTTCTAGAAGAATGTAGTTATGCATAGACCGGGACGGAAATCACACACAGAAACAGGATTAATAGATATATATTTAACAATTCTTTCGATGTAAAGTTTTTTTAATGTGTATTAATGTATGTATTTTTGTAATTGTATGTAGTAGAAATAAAATAAGTTCATAGATAATAAATTAGCTTTACTAACATATTCGTAATAGTTATTAACTTAATAACGGGTAAGTCAGTCATAATTAAATCAAGAAACAATAGATGTTTGATGGTTTAGTCATTTTTATTAAAATATTATCAGTAAAAATAAAATTTCATAAGTGGCAGTACTGCGCCTACCACCACTTGAGAATCGCTCGCTGTAGATGGATAACTACAATTATAAACCTATCCACAGTCATTAATATTAACCAAATAAAAGGTAAGTCACGTTCCTGAATTAGTTATTGTATAATATATTAATATCTACAGGGTGAAATAACAACTTCGCACCAAGAAAATGAGTAATTTTGCTCTTGTTCTAAATAAACATTAGTTATCATACCAAAATAATAAAAAATATAAAAAATGTATTCAAATTTCTAAAAAATATATTAAAAAGATGCTTTTCGTATCACTGGCATTTACTAATATTTGTCACAAGAGTAATAATTAAGAAAAAACTGAAAATATTTTTTTTTTTCAAGGTAGTTGGCCCGGACTTCATATTTGAATATAATTTTTACTTCTAAACAACATTTCCAAATAAAGTTTTTCGATAGTATTCAAAATAAAGGCACTTTACTCTTATCACAAATTCATATATTTTGAATCGCTCGGTACATGGGGCCCAAATTTACATATTTGACTATTGCAGTTTTGGTTTCATACGAGCCGCCAACTTTCATAAAGAATAAAATTTTCTGAGAAATACACAATAAAAAAGTTTTCCATATGGTGCGGACTTTCGTGGACACACTGCATGCTGTTGAGAATTACTGTAACGTGTCAAGCATGTGTCAAATGTTCAAGTGTTCTCGTTGTTGTTTATATATGACAAGATCATTATATTAGTCAGATCAATGTCAAATGAGTAGTAATAGTATATTATAATACAAGTTTTATAAGACAAAAATTGGCGCACGAGTAGTTGCCAAACGGAACGAGTGCGCCATACGTCTTATAAAACGAGAGTAAAATGAATGAATGTAAAATTCTTAAATACGACTGACGCGAGCCAATAGCGATTGAGATGTCAGCCTTATGTGACACTTGACGTCAATATCATCAATCTTGGAAAACTAAACGTTACCAAATGTTTGTGACCTAGTGTTTTCATAACGACACCAAAACCGGTTTCGTTATGAGTTCATAACGAACGCAAAGTAGAAAAAAACTATTGCAACAGCTTGTTGTGTTTCACTATACACCACATATAACAACATAATATGCATACTGTTCTTCGATTTTAATAGCTTTTGGTGTAACTTTAGTGTTGTATACAGTTTTTCAATAGAATGGCCTTTATTATCATACAATATGTGACCCTGTATATTAAGAAGGGGTTCGTTAGTCACTTTTGACATTTACACTTGTTTATTGTTTCATATGTAAAAAATCTGATGTGACAAGGCACATGACTTTATCATACCAATATACCATATATAAAATTAATAGTGTAGCTGCATGAGATTCTATTTGATCGAGATCGGGACTAGAGATATTTTGATTATATTTACAGTAGGTAATGTCAAAACATCAGCATTTGACACTAGCTACTGTCATTAGAATCACAATATCTGTTAATTCCTGGCTAACTAGTTTATATGCAGTACGTTTGATCTCGATGAAATGGAATTTGCTCATGCAGCTAAACTATTTATTTTACCAAAAAATGTCATAGTCATAAATTATTCAGATTTCCTCTACTTTAATTTATTGTTTAACTATTTCGACGAAATTCCAGAAATAGCGGCTTATTTGCATCATCTTTCAAAAATGCTAAGACTAAACCTCAAGTTCCTTTGGACCCTTTTCAGCAGAAAGCTGTTCAGCTCTTTCAGCTCAAGTTTCGTCATGAAACTTCTAAATATGGAGTTGTCATACTACGGATGATAAAGTAAAAAGGTTCTGGTTCTGATGATTAATATATTATATTGGCTTCTAGCATACTATATTTTCGATATATTTCGATATATTTACCCCGTCTTCAGTGCTAACTACAAATGTTCATAAAGAATTATTCCAAATAAGGTTTAAGCTTAACATACCGTCTTGCAATATTTCTTGTATTTATTCGCGAAAACATAACATTGGTATCCGCACTCGAAATATTGTTTTTCAATATTGTTTCACCTAGCTCCTCATGGCAATTCTCCATGCATTTGCGTGTTGAATTGACGTTTCGCAAACGCTGACGTTCTGAATACTGTCAAAAGTTTCAAAATATCCTGGCTACTTAGTATTAATGCAGACACGATTTCGATCAAATAGAATTTGCTCCTGCAGCTAAACTATTAATTTTACCAAAAAATTTTATAGACATAATTTATACAAAATTTCCTCTACTTTAATTTATTATTTATCTATTTTGATGAAATTACAGAAATGACGGCTCATTTGCAAAATCGTTGAAAAATGCTAAGAGTAAATACACACACACACAGACATTTTTTTGTACCATGGTCAAAAATGTTCAGGGGACCCATAAAGACATATTTCCGCGAAAATCTCAAAAAAAAATTTCGGCTCGATTACAATACTTTACATACTGCGTATGATAAAGTAAAAAGCCTGACTGTTCATAACAAAATGGGTCCCAAGTGCCGGAAGTGTCCACACGTCCTTCAAACTTGCAATATTATAACGGAAAACGTCAAAAATTGATACATGACCGAGATTTTTGCTATTTTGGAAATATACCCATTCAGTAATTAAATAAACACGAAATATAGTTAATATGCCAGTAACCTCCATTTAATAAAAAACCAAAATCGGCATTTTTCCATTCGTTTGTTTCTTTTAGATTTTTGCGGTCTGTTTTCTGGTTGATTTATCCTTTCTGATTACCAACTTCTTCGCTCTTCGTGTTTCCACCTTGCTTTTTTTAGCTTTCGTTTTTACAGTTTTAGCGGCTACGATTTCGACCAATGATACGCTTTTGGAGAACCCACGACATCCTAAATTAGCAATTGTAGACTGGTGAAATCATAATTACTACCCCAGACAATAATGGAGAGTCATTATTTACTTAAAAATACGAAAAAAAGTTATTTTATAAGATAATTTTAAAATATTACACCTATCTCGGAAATTAGGAACCGGATCGACATGAAATCTTCGCTATAGTACTAAAATGAGCTGACTGCGACTTAACACTTGTACATGGTCTATCTCTAATGTTTGCTGAGTGATGCTCAAATTTTGATTTTTGAAGTACGGTATGTCAAAAATCAGCAAAATTAGCTTACTAACTTTGGAATGATATACCTTGGGCAATTGAAACTGTACACATTTTGGGTGTACTTGCTGAGAGCTATTGGCTGGTGGTTAGTTGACCTTTATGTTGATCGAAGAAAAAATCCGATGTTTTTTTGATATACAATGTGTCTTACGGCACGGTACGTTGGATTGATTGTATTGCTGCTATTAGAGATAAAAAGTCGCTTAAATGGACAAAGTAGTGCATATTTATCTGCTCTTTCGTAATCTGTTCAGAGAACAGTTGAATTCCAAACGGTTCCCGACCTATTTAAAAAACAAACAAAATCATTTTTTAATGGCGTTCATAACTTCGGCGTTTTGACATTATAAAGGCACTTTTTTGTCTACAATTTGATTATGTCCGTTTAGAATATTTGTCGCCAATGAATTCGTGAGAAACAAACGACCAAACAAACGCTTTTCTTATGGACGCCATATTGGTTTTATACATGTTTCGATTCATCATTTCTTTCTGAGTAATTTGGTATGCCACATGCCACGTTTTTAATACAATAAGATAATATATTAATAGAATTGACTGAAAATTGTACACTTCGAGACTGAAAATTGCCTGCTGCCATTTTGTGAAACAATGTGATATCTACCGATCTGTTGAAAAAAATTGGTGAAAACCCAGAATTTTATAAAAAAAACAGAATGTTATGGTCCGATGAAACATATTTTCTAACTGCGGTATTTTTAACTGAAACAAGACGCACTACTGGGTCTGCGAAAATCGGCACCTTTTTGTGCCGCGCCATAATCAGGTGTGGTTTGGTTTTAATGTATGGTGCGCTATAGTGGCCAACCGATTAATCGGACCATTTTTTATAACAAAAACAACTCCGGAAATGTATCGGCAATATTCATCACAAAGGACGTGGAAGAAAGAATCGACGATATACCGTTGGCCTTACGCTAAGCTAAGGTATGACATAAACAGTGAGTATTTCATGAATTTTGATTAATTGCTAATTGCTAATTGCGAAAAATATGAATATTATAAAACAATTATTTTCACAAAAAAAGCTTAGAATTGATTTTAGATTAACCAATTTAAAAATATACATACATACATACATACATACATACATACATACATACATACATACATACATACATACATACATACATACATACATACATACATACATACATACATACATACATACATACATACATACATACATACATACATACATACATACATACATACATACATACATACATACATACATACATACATACATACATACATACATACATACATACATACATACATACATACATACATACATACATACATACATACATACATACATACATACATACATACATACATACATACATACATACATACATACATACATACATACATACATACATACATACATACATACATACATACATACATACATACATACATACATACATACATACATACATACATACATACATACATACATACATACATACATACATACATACATACATACATACATACATACATACATACATACATACATACATACATACATACATACATACATACATACATACATACATACATACATACATACATATATGAAAGGTTTTCTATTAGAAAAAAAATTTACCAAGTAACTTCTGTTTGAAATCTTTTTGATAATTCAATATAGTTAATTATTGTTTTGGTACTTCTGCAAAATCTTGATCAATTGTTTATAACATTATAACTCAAAAATGATTTATTTTATAAAGTAAATGATTCTTAATACTTGTAATTAATCTTGGAATTAAGGAATGTAAAAATATTTCAAATATTTTATAAATCAATAGTTGAAAAAAGAAATCAAATATCCAGAATTAAATCACTTATATTTTAAAATGGTTGGTTGGTTGATTGGTTGGTTGGTGTTATAGATTTGTTTTCTTTTATTTTTTAAACATTTATACAATCAATTTTTGCGAGCACCGTATACAATCTACCCGGATCGGCGATCTACCGAATCGGCAATCTACCAGGATCGGCGTTCTACCCGGATCGGCGATCTACCCGTCTAGGCGATGCACTGACCTATTAGGTCTGCCCCGTTTCTAGTTTCCGCTAAAATCTAATTTTTTTTTCGGCACGATTACAATACTTCTCGTACTGCGTATCATAAAGTAACATAAACTAACAAATTGTGATATGTTGATGCAGGGAAACAAAAACAAATAAACATAATTATATAATTCCATTTAACATTTAACAAAGTTGTCAACTTCTGGCACACCGCAAGAGGCAGTCAATTTTAGGGTATTCTAATTGAAAAGTTCGGATCAAATAGATCTTGATTTCAAAATTTTCAAATACTCTACATTTTCTTTTAAGTTAAAGAGTTAATTATTTGCAAAGTATGTTACATCAACAATGTGTTTATAAACCAGCAATTGCGTTTTCCTGGCAAATGGAGTTAGTTTCAGGAATGGAATAGTTAAGTTATAAGTTTAAGTAATATTCTTGATTTAAGTATCCAAATAATTGTCTCTGTTGGTCGACGGTCAACATGTCCTTTCGCCATCAAAAGCATGGCAAATAAAACTATTTAAGGCTCCCGTATCCAACCGCCAAAACGCGTCGATACCCCACACAATAATTATAATTATAATATAACTAAACAGATATAGAAATGTTTTTTGGTCTTACTGGCGTATGATTATTTTGTACTGTAATATATTATAGAAGTAGATTCAATGTTATGTATAACGAAGGGAGCTATTTTTTAGTGAACGTAACTAGAATAGCATTCTGGGGGAGTTTTAGTCTATTGGCATTGAAAAACAATTCGGTCTGTGGATAGATGGCGTTGTTTCAAAATTGGGAATTAGGATTAGTCCTACATTTAACCGTTGGTTTATAAACCTCTTTGAAAGCACGCTAGATGCAGCTTTTGCATGCTGGAGGTTTACTTGAATGCAGGAAATTGTGGTGTTTTCCATGTTTCCACTGCTGTCTCCCTCCTTTGCTAGGTTTGGGCTTGCCCTGCGGAGTATGTCCACTCGGACGGGTTGCGGCCTTTGCTCTGGAGTTTGAGGCAGCAGTCGAGGTTGATGTCAGCGTTGACGGTTTGGGGTTGTTAGGTCTTCCGGCCTTTGACCCCTGCGGGTTTGTTCCATTGCCGTCATTTGCCGTATCAGGTTGCTCCTTCGGCCCCTCCGTTCTCACCGAGGCGATCTTGTCAGGCTTTGGATTTTTTGGTTAAGTGGATTTCACCAAATTTGTACCTGACCTGTACTTCATTCCTTTCAGCCAGTAGCTAGACTGATGGTCTATGGATAGGGTCAGCCCTACAGTGGGGCCATTTGTGGTTTTTCTCAGCACCCTCCAGTTTCTTGTTTTTGGGTCCTTGTTCTGGACCTTTAACAATGAGAGTACCCAATTGAGGATATTTGGGACCACGTTCACTAGATTAATAAAACTTCTTCCATCCTATGTGTGCCATCCTATCTGCACGTGGCTACTCTACGTGTGAGAATTTTGTGCTTTGTCTCTTTTGATGTAGTTATGTATGATTTGGCGCCGAGTGTTACGTGAGAATGTGTACCAGATTAGCCAACTTAACGAAACTATCTTTAATGCCTAATGACTAATGACTACGCCGTATGAGGAAAATCATTTTCCTCTATGACCTTTAGGTTGTGCCCCTCCCAGGGTTTTAGGGCCGGTGTGACGGTTTTCAACCACTTCTCCGTGGCTTCGTCCACACACACCAAGGCCTGCCAGCCAGGTCTACTGTGCGAGCTGAGGAATTTGGGGTTTATATCTTCCCCTGTTAATTCCAGCTGAAAAGCTTTATCCAGAATGGCCTCTCTGTTCTGGCTTTTTGAGGGGTTTGTTTATCGGTGTGCTGCCGTCAGATCGGATTCTTTTGTTGGTTGCTTTCTTCTCCGTTTCAACTGAGAGTCCGATTTATCCTCTGCCTTTTTCGGATGTATAGGTTGTAGGGCCATTGGTGGGGCTCTGCCTGTGGTACACCTTGCTTTAGAAGATAGTTAAATCTTTTCCTAGCAGCTCCGCTGAATCTGGGCCTCTAAGCTATAACGTTATCCGTCGTTGCTTCGGTCCCCTCCTTCTCGGAGCGGGTGTCTATGGTAACCGTTTCGTCCTGGCTAGGTTCTGGACCCTGTACCAATGGAACCGGTACCTGTTCCGTGAGGCGATCATCGAACTCCATTTGGTTTGGCACTGGTAAGGGCGCCCCCTCCCCTGTAAAATGCGTAGTCTCAAAAATTGTTCCCACGAGTAGCTAGGGAAAAACACGTGACCCATGGCAGAGCCCCTCTTGCCCCAGGAAGGCAAAATACAACCGGGATCGCCAACCTCTCCGGTGGTTGGAGGCATGAATAAGGACCGCCGCCCCATAGAGGTCGGCTCGCTGACCTAGCTTTCGCCATACAGCATCCAGTATACACCACTTAGGAAACATGTAGCTGCCCCCGAGAGTCCGTACTCCAGTTGAAATGCCATGGCTGGTATTTATAAATCCACTAAGAAAGTTTTTGTCTGCACCAATGGTGCCGTCACACGCAAGCTCCCAAGACACAATTAAGACCTAGTTCTAAACAGACCAGCCATGGGGCTCCTCCTTCCTCTCGGTACTCGTGTTAGTCGGGCTTCCCCGACACCGTTGGATGAGTCGCCGGCGAGGCCACTTGCGCGAATTTCTACTGAACATCTGTACACACCGTAGAAGGGCGGCCATTGACCCACGGCATAGCAACCATGGTATAGGGTAGCCCCCGGTGGTTCTAGGAGAATACATACACCGAAGAGTTAGTGCAGTCCACAGCCTTGAATTACTCCAAGTACTCCTGTCGGATACCTTCCGGAATCCACGTTTGCCGAGTCACCGCCCGGAACGCTAACGAGTTATCCGTACCCATCGAGGTTAGAAAGGTTACCGTTTCATCTGAGTATGGGTGCACCGTCGAGCACGCTTACGCTGAGAACTCTACCACATGTCATCTCCCTCAGCGGCTCCTCATTCCCCACAAACGTGGTATACGGTGGCTCCACATCAAGAAGGGTATAAACGTCATGTGGGCTATAGCGTCTATCCGCACTTGCCTTAATCCCTATTCGGATATACTAGAGATCACATCGTTAAGTACTCATGTTGTCACAACTTCCGAAGGCCCCGTTTGGTGATTCACCGGCGAGCACCAGATGCCTGGTATCCCTCCCTCACGTCTATTACTGCCTTGGTCGCCTTTACTGACTAGGTCAACCAGAAACCTGGAATCGGTTGGACTTGAAACAAGAGTTTTACGGTACCGCCTCGTGAGGTCTGCCAGCGGCCCGGAGGCAGTCGGAACTAGTCAAACAATCTAGCCATCTAGCCATGCGTCCCATCAGCCTGACTCCCCGCCTTAGGATTTTGGATTTTTATTGTGGTTGTCTCCTCTCAGTCCGGACAGTTAAACGAAGACTCCCCGCACCGAAGTTGCATGGTTTATCGGAAGAGCCGCCTGCTAGCAGGGGCATCCTCGGCGCCGTAATACCTCTTATGTAGTCCCTAGGCCACAACACGACTGCCGGGATGTGAGGAGTTGGTCCGCGGTGCTGCTAAATAGTAAACATCACACAATTTTTATTAATTTCTATGTTTATGTAGATAATTATCATATACGTTTCTACCTCAAGGTGGCAAGTTTTACTACATTTAAATCGCACAAAGAATTCTCTCTTCTATATGAAAAGGTTTCACGGTCACAATCATTTAAAACATAATTTTACCCTCCAGACTGCGTAATAAAACATTGAAATCTTCCAGTTGTGTTAAGCAAAAAACGACGAATTATACGACGTCCATTGCCTGTTATTTCGGAATGGGCTACTGCGTTAAAGCTATGATTAGACGAGTCATTTTACAGTGAGCACAAAAGAGCGCCGTAACTACTTTGAGTAATACAACATAATTTGAATTACTGTCTAACCGTACCTTTAACGACATTTAACTCAGACCGTCTATGATCTAAATTTAAATCAACAGCTACTGACATATTGTGTATTCAGACTGAACTATACAGAGCTGCGGTCCTTAGATGGTAAGTTCTATTAGGAAATGGAGCACCTTAAATATTATTTAATGCGAGATATGAAACCAGTGAAGTTGTACCTATCAATAAATTCCCAATAAATTAATAGATTAATATTCTTTATGAGGAGACACAAATATAAATAAATCGCTCTTGAAAATAATCTGCTTACAAAAACGGACTTAACCTCTTCTTGGTATTTTTCGTGGTTATCATGGTTGCAAGCAATTGTATACAGTGCTATTACATTAATTTTTATTGCTCTACCTTCCCTACATTTACTTTATCTATTAGATGAAATAAATAATCCCTTAATTTCATTAAAAATATTGGACATCAATGATATTGATCTTTTAGAATTTATGGTGAGCTGGATTCTTGCCACAAATAAAAGTGTACCGGACAATTAGAGATTTGGTAGTTGTGTCGCCATGTACTTCTAATTATATATAGTTTTGTTTGGAAGCTCTGGATAAAAGAGCGGCAGGCAACTCAACGTTTGAATGGGCCTTAATGTTGTCTTATTTTTCGAATAATAAAGGTGATAATTGGAGAACCCAAAGAAAACTGCTGACGCCAACATTCCACTTCAAGATCTTAGAACAGTTCATGCCCATCTTCAACAAACATTCAAACGAGTTGGTCAAGAGGCTCAGCGTTGACACAACGGCGGTTTCAACGGACGTACACGAAACAACGAAAGACTGGTCCTTAGGTCAAATAACAGGTATCGACTCAGAGCCGCAGGTGGACACGGCGCGGCCTTGTCCTGCTTTAAGGTTAACAATCTAAGAATGAATATATTTGACTCCGTTTTTTCAGAGACTATCATGGGACTGAAACCAGACGGATCAAGCGATAACACAGTGTTATACAAAGAAGCCGGGAAGAAATTATTTAAAATTGCCATGGAGAGGATCATCAGGCCTTTTGAATATATAGATTATACTTTTTACTTTAGCAGAAACTACTGGACAGAGTTAAGAGAAGTGGAGACAATGCACAAGCATATACAATCCGTGATTAAGAGAAAAGAAAAGGAGTACGACGATGGTGTACTCGAGCAATCGAAGAAGGTAAACGAAGATGGAACCAAGCAGAAGATAGTTTCCTTGGATCTACTGATAGAGTACCAAAGGAACGGAGCCAAGCTTACGGAATCTGATATGAGGGATCAAGTTCAAACGATCATGTATACGGTGAGTGTGGATTCTTGTCTTCTTGAGAAGACTACTTCAAGCTATTTGTGGATTGCTTTCACATTGCAGGGTTATGATACAACGGCAACCACTGTCGCTCTTATGTTCTATCATTTTGCTAAGTATCCAGAAGTACAGGTAATTTCTCGTCAAAGCAGGTGGTTGGCCTTTGTATACCTAAGCATATTTTGCAGGAAAAAGTGTTTGAGGAAGCCTGTCACGTTCTTGGTGGTGATATCAATCAAGAGATTACCAGTTCCCACATAAAAGAGATGAATTACTTGGACATGGCTTTGAAGGAGTCTCTAAGGGTGACGACACCCGTTTCTTTTATTGGTAGAGAGCTTCACGAAGATGTTGAGTATGGTAAGTTACTATACCTAAAGTATTCCTAGCATTGTCCTGACAAGTTTAATGTTTTCAGATGGAATGACGTTACCCAAAGGACTGTGCGTTGGTTTTATACTCAGCGCCTTGCACGTCGATCCAGAATACTTTCCTGAGCCTGAGAAATTCATTCCTGAAAGGTTTACGCCTGAAAATTGCAAGAAACGACCACCATACGCGTACATCCCTTTCAGTGCTGGGCCTAGGAACTGCATCGGTAAATATATGAAAAAGATGATTAATATACTGAAGTCGGCCGGTTGTCATCTATCTTCAGTGAACTGTAAATACATCGTATAACTGGAAAGGACGCGACATGGTGAATAAGTGAGGCAAACGCATTTGGTATGCAACCCGCAGTGATGTGGGCTAGCCATCTCTTTCTATCTCATACGGTACTATGGCCGTATGCCGTTTGAATTTAACTTGGAACAAATTAATCAACCGTTAGGTCTTGAGACTTAAATACATAAGATAATAATCGCAAATTTAATAAATGTTATATTTTAGTCGAATATTCCGCCTAATTAAAGTTTACGGGCTAGGTACTATTGCGAGCATAAAAAATCTGATATGGCCAGGCACATGACTCTATCATACAATAGATAAAATTAATAGTTTAGCTGCATAAGATTTTATTTGATCGAGATCGATCCTGTCTGCATTAAACTAAAACAAGTTAGCCAGGATTTGAGAGATATTTTGAAAATATCGACCTAATGCCAAACCACCCACAGCTCATAGATAACCTTATACATGTGGCAGCTGGTGGCAGTACTGTGGCAGCCTATGGATCCAATCTAGCCAATCGAATCAACGAACTTGACGCATGCGTAGTGTGTCCAATGGCACTACGTCTGATGAGATAGAGATATATGTCGCAACGCTAGTGTTGGAACAGCCTGCTGTTACCAAGATTCTTTATATCATTTTTTATTTATATGATACATCTGTCAAATCTGCCAAATCCTGGTTAATTTGTTTTATTTTAATGCAGACACGATCGATCTCGATCAAATAGAATCTTATGCAGCTAAACTATTAATTTTATATATTGAATGATAAAGTCATGTGCCTGGCCACATGAGATCGTTTATGCTCGCGATGGTATTTTCAAGTTATATATTAGTGTTATTCCTTCATTTGGAACATTTGCAGTCCAATGACTAAATGGTAACTAAATGCTCTTAGTATTACTGAATTAAGGAAACGCATTCTGACATTAAAAGTAGTCCACATGGTGCTGATTATATGTATTCGATACTATTATACTTATAAATTATTGAGCGCATAAAGTAATGAAACATGACACAATGTCTGAAACGGTTAGCTATTTCGAAATTTTTTACGATTTTTAATTATCAAAACAAACATATTTACATCAAATTTTATTTCCGACTTTCAAGTGTTTTCGACTTACGACGTCATCGACACTTTTTGTAAATGGCAACCCCATATTCTTTGTACCGATATTGCTAGATCTGTTAATTGTCGTAAAGATAATTCACAAAACTTCACGTTACACAAAAACGTTCGAAAAAAAGACAGTTGAAACTTATTGAAACTTATATTGATAACTTTTGTTTGTTTATGGTAAGCGAATAGGCGTTTTCAAAAGCTGCATATCTTGCCAGGGTATTGCGTTTTTTACGTTTTTTTTTATGAAGCCGTCCGCACCGCACTTGAAAGAATTGCTGTAAATGCGTCAAAAACATTTGGGAACAAATTTTTCGAATTTCACGTAAAAATACAAAGATTTAGGATTACTATGAGACCATTTTGAGGTTTCTAGGACAATGGGTTCAGCTGGAATAAAACAAAAAAAGCGAAACACTACTGCCTTCCGCTATCTACCTACGGTAGTCAGACAGTGACACATAGCCCACGCCATCGCTCTGCCTCTTTTGGTTGCGGCTGCCTCAATTCTAGCCAGCTAAAGTAGTGCGCCAGTCCCTTCCAGTTAGATTATTGTTCACTGTCCATCTTAAACATAGGATCGATGACCAATAGTTAAGGAAGTAAAAAAAGAAGATACAATATGGTGTGTGTTTCAGGTCAGAAATATGGAATCCTAGCAGCTAAAGTTGGCATAGTCAAGGCAGTGCTGAATTATAAATTCTTTTCGGTTGGCCATGAACTTAGCTTAGCAGCTGAAGTTGTTTTGACGCCCAAGACTGGAGTAAAAGTTGGTATCAGGCGAAGAGAGCTACCAATATATTAGGCTAAAATTATTACATTATGCGATTATACTGTTATATTTCCGTAGATAGGAAAAGTTTATGTGGGATTATATGGGAATTTTTTTATTATTAATTTCTTATATTTTTTCATAAAAGTGGGCGACGGGTCAAAAACCAAAAGTTTAACTATCCGAGTTTAATGGTGATGTACCATGTATTGGGCTAGGGTTTATACAACTTACAACAGTGCGGTTTAGAATTTTTTTAAATTTAAATAAAAACGGTTAAAATCAATTTTCGAATTTTTGCAGGTTAAATTGTTATAGTATCCTTAATATAATATTATAGGAAAAAAAAACATAAAATGACTTGTGAATTATTACTTAATATTTTTCGTATTCTAAATTTAAAACTACGTATGTACTATAATAATAGTCTTTAGTTATTTTTTATACATCTGTTACTTTTCCTTTCGAACAACGCAATAAATGAAGAATCTCCTTACTGGTTTATTCTTGTTTATTTTTTATGGTTTCATAGTTATGTGGTGAAGTGTTTAAGGGGGGTGTCCGGTTTTTTCTTCTAAAATTACCGTTTTTAGAATTTTGTATTGGCGAGACTATGCATTAAATGTATTGTAAATCTAGCACATATATTTATTAGCTTTTCAAGTATTCAGAAATAAAAAAATAATAAAGAAATATCATGAATGACGCTCATTAGCCACCCGCGACCATGACACTGCGCGAAGATCGGCGGTCACTGGTTGGCACGATTGGGCCACTCCAGGTGACCTGAAATAAAAATATCGAATAGCGGCCTACTTGATACATAAGTAGTTATCGTTTGATGAACCAGAAAATAAAAATATTTAATTTTGAGTAAATTCTGACTTGTCGAACTGGATATCGATTTTTCTCAAAAAGAATGGCCATGTTTTCACTATGAAAAGAAAGGTACATAACTTATTGCATTTCTGGTTCATCAAATGGGGGTGTTTACTGAACATCCATTTAAAATTTCAAGTCATTCGCTCAAATAGTTTTTGAAATATCTTGCCAACCGTTTGCGAAAAAACTGTTACGAGAAAAACGCGTTTAAACTTTAAAGTACAGTTTATAATGCGAAATCGAGAACTTACAGTATTTTTCGGCTAATATGCTATACCAGGGCCATACTTTATTCCTTCCTCCACTTCGTAGAATATATTTTGAGACATTTGCACATTTCTACGCCGCGTTTACGCTTATTTTGCAGCCTCAAGTGCTGCAAATATCTTCGTTTTCGTGCCAATAACGATTCCAATTGTTGTGTTAGCTTTAAGGACGGCCGAAAAGCCTTTAATATAAATTTCTGCTGCTGCATAAGCGTCAATTTTGATAGGTTTTGAGCCACGGTGACGATGTTTGGGTGCGACGCG
Organism: Melinopterus prodromus; assembly: GCA_964023965.1. Classification (NCBI taxonomy): domain Eukaryota; kingdom Metazoa; phylum Arthropoda; class Insecta; order Coleoptera; family Scarabaeidae; genus Melinopterus; species Melinopterus prodromus. The sequence goes on from OZ030395.1 coordinate 42,571,252, forward strand.
CCAAACAGTCCATTTGAAGCTTTAGTTGTTGTTTCGAGTGTCACCACCGAAACACCGTTCTAGCAACTCTCTCGACAACAAGTTGTTGTAAATCGACTTGATGGCATTTTCGACATTTTTATCAAGTGTTATTGACTTCATCCAGAGTTTTCTCTGCTTCGGTTTTTCGCATTTGTACCAACTCTGTGATCCCGCAGGGTAGTATATATGTTGGGGATTTTCATTCGTCTAGATCTTATGATAGAATTTGGTCCACACAGCATAGTACGTGTCTGGGTGTCTTCTGATTGGTAAACCATAGAAAGTCTATTCTTTTCAATGTGCAAGCTTCATCGGACCCAGCGCTCCAACCCACAGCCCCCGCGGAGTATACCGGGTGTCTAAACTTATCGCTTCACCATTGGTAACTTTGTTATTATTATAACTACACAGTAGGTTAAATTAGCAAACTAGTAGTATTTTTTTCGGCGATTAAGATTATGGTAACAACAAAATAATTGAAAATTTGGTTTTTGAAATTGATAATTTTAAGTTTTTTTTTGTGGTCAGATGAAGCTAACTTTTCAAACACAGGTATGCGCAATAAACACAATGAGCATTATTGGAGTAAAGAAAATCCTTTAGTAGTGGATCCACGTAATCCACAAAACCGATTTAGTTTAAATGTTTGGTGTGGCATAATAGGATCTAAACTTGTTGGCCCTATTTGTTGTGTTTGTACGTAATTGTATTGTAAATGTATAACTGTATTGTATTAATTATTCAGAAATGTAACTTGCTATTAAAAGACGTCTGTACTCTTCAACTGCATTTATTCGAATAGGCCGGATATATACAATTTACACATGAACTGGATACAATATACAACCGGTTACGGACAACTTACATTCGGTACTAGATGGCGACACATTTCACATATAAATATATAATAGGTATAATAACGTAATATATAACACTATTTTTTATCACGGCACGTTAACCGGACAACGTTATGTTGAATTATTAACGCCAGTTATTGAAGATTTCCTGGACCATGTTCCTATTATTCAAAACGGCCGCATTTACTTTCAACAGGATGGCGCACCTGCTCATAATAGCAGACAATCTGTTAATTACATACTTACCTTTTATTCGGTTAATATTAATGACTGTGGATAGGTTTATAATAGTAGGTCTCCATCTTCAGCTAGCGATTCTCAAGTGGTGGTAGGCGCGGTACTACCACGTATGAAGTTTTATTTTCACTGATAGTATTTTAATAGAAATAACATAGGCATCAAATATCTATTATTTCTTGAATTAATTATGACTGCCTTACCCGTTATTATGTTAATAACTATTATGAATATGTGACTAATGCTAATTTATTATCTATGAACTTATTTTATTTCTACTACTTACAATTACTAAAATACCTACATTAATACAAATTAGTTTATGTGCTGTAAGTTTTAAAACAATACGTACACTTACAACAAAAAGTTGAAATTGTTTTAATACATGGAGAAAATAGACCGCACCGAGATGTTGTTGCTTTTTTGAATGAAAGACATCCACACAACAAAGTTGCCCATTCAACCATTCCCAGCATAATGAAAAAATTCAAACAGGCTGGGTCTGTTGAAAATAACTTAAAGAAACCCACAAAAAATATGTTGCCAAAAATGAGGAAACAAATTTGCCAGTGTTGCAAGAAGTAATCGAGCATAAAACGACTTCTGTTCGACAAATTGCTGCACACAGCCAATGCAGTAAATCAACAGTACATGAAATACGAAGACTAAACAAGTATCACCCTTATAAACCAAAATTTATAAGTACACTAAAAGAAAGATACTTGACATCAGGGATGACTTTGCCATCTGGTTTGAGGGGAAAATGGTAGAGAACAGATTTTTTTTAATATTCTATGGATAGACGAGGCTAGATTTACTTTAAAGAACAGTCCCATTCTTCACAAAATTACCGGTGATGGGCACATGAAAACCCGATCTTTACAAGAGAGATCAGACCATTTTAAGGTATTTTGAATAATCAAATATTTTGACCTTTTTTTTGTCAAAATTTAAATGGGGAATTATATCTTCAGTTCCTCAACAGAGGGTTGTCAACTTTTTGGACAATTTGCCGTTAATTCAATGGGCGCCAATTTGGTTTCAGCTTGATGGTGCGCCCATACACAATATAAACTCTTTTTCTAAATTTTATTATTTATTTTTTTATTTTTATTATTATTATTATATATTTATTTTTTTATTTTAAAATTTTTAAAATTTTTTTTTAAATCAGAAATTTGGCCATCGCTGGATAGGCAGAAGTTCTGAATTAAGATCAATCGCAATCAATGTGGGAAGGTTGGCTTTAGTTCGACTTGTTGTTTTTCTCATGACAGACGCGTCAAAATTTTGGCAAACTAAAAATACGGCTACCTTTATGTGAGCTACTTCTCAAAATTAGATGCGGTCAGCGTTATAAATAAAACAATAAAAGAGGGTATCAATGGAAAGGGTCAACCAGTAAGAAGGAAGGTTAGCTTTATTTTTATAGAACAGACGGGAAAACAAAGTAAAAAAAACGATTTTTAAGAAAATGATTTTAATTTTCTGAGGGTGTCACCTGATTGAATGATCAAGACGGAGACATTAGTAGAAATTAAATATCCATATGACAATTCATAATAGGCGACGCTATACAACAGATAAAATATTACAATTTGTAAGAAATATGTTTCCTACAAATTGTAATTATATTAAGCTTTACGAAGCTATAAAGGTGAAATAAATACGTATCATAGGTGAAATACAAAGACAATTACAAGAAAGGTCACCTAAAAATGAAGTATGGTAGCTGCTTGGACGTCTCACGATAAAAATTAAAGCGAATAAAACTTCAAAAGAGACAACTTTTGGTTAGCCAATATGGAGACAAACAGACAAAATTAAAATTTTTCATGGCGTGTGTTTTACCTGAAAGTATCGATCTCTGCTAAGTATGAACGAGACATTCGAGATTATTGATGCACAAAGAAAGCGTAAAATGGAATTAAATATATAACTGAGTACAAATGTGTTCACGGCCAGAATCATTTAGAAGATAAATAGTTTCCGGGTTATGCCGTGAGTCAAAATTAATATAATTTATTACTTCGCTAACCATGCTGTTCGCTTCTTCGGAGCTACCTGTATATTAGTTAACTAATTCTAATAAAAAATGTAAAAGTTATTTATGTACCAAGGGCATTACACAGATGTTTATGCCCCGAGGGTGACCGTTTAAGTCGCCCGAGGGTATAAACATCTAGTATTGCCCGAGGTGCATACAAAATTTTATGTCCTACAATGATTTTGTTCCTCCGTTTGAATAATATCACAATAAATATTTTGACGTTATCAAGTGACATGCGTATCTACGGAGTTGAATAACAATACAAACAATTCAGATTTGAATGACAATACAGACAATTAATTGTCAAACTTATAACCTTGATCGCCAGTAATTGACATTGATGACTTAAAATTTACAATTTGAATGACAAATATTTGACATATAACCATGGCAACCCTTAATGCCCGCGCGGGCGTTAAGAATCCTTATCGCCCTCGCGGGCGTTAAGAAGCAGGTTTTGCCCCGGTATCTTCTGCGTTGTCCTGTTACCGTTCGTTTCTGAGATATGCGCTTCCTTCAAAATCATGTTATAACCTTTACTATAGAAAATATAGCAAATCTATAGAAGAGACTTAAAAGCAATCTGAAAGAAATTTTAAGTTTTTGTGGTAAGCGAAGTAGGAGAACAAATGGGAAAGACGAGCGTTAATTTTGAAACGCAAAATCGAGTTACTTTATCAGTTGTCTCGCGCTCGTGTTTACACCGAGAGGTAAAAAACGTTGATAGTCAAACAACTGTAAAAACGATTAAGGAGTATGACACACTTTATTTAATTTTTTTCCGTTCAGAAGTTTTAGAGTATGAGCCTTCGAACATAGGAATCCATACTATCGCAACGAGAGGTGGCAGTTAGGGCGATTCTCTCGTGCGTGGTCACATATGTTTGGAACGGTTAGTTATATGATAACAAAAACTTTCATTACGAGCTGTTTTATTTTCAACGAGTTGAACTAAAAAAAATACTCAAGATACCAGATACAAGATAAAATAATAAAATTGGTAGACTTTGATAATATATAAACTAAATTAGTTAATCAATTTGTAGTTTTCTGAAGCTCCCAGCTGCACCGTGGTCATCAAACGTAAACTGTTTCATTTTTTCCGTTGGTAGTTCACCAGCCAAAACCCACTTCTTCCTTTCAGCTTGAAACTTTTCATCATTCACCAGAAACTCTTTCGCGCTGTCAGCAAAATCTCGACAACTTCCATCCTTACCACCGTATTCAATTGGTAGAATATCATTCGGTTTTATATAATCTAACAAAGTTGACGAGTCCTTGTGTAAGATAATCTAAAACAAAGTAAAACATTTTTTCGACCAATATTTAGGTAAACGTCCCAAATTCAGACACTATCCTAAATTTCGACATATATCTGTTCAGTTGGATAAAATAAGAAATCTACTAACAACTAACAACGTTGGGACTACTAACAACATTGGAGTGCGGAATAAGTGGAAAATCAAGCAACATTTACATAAACGAACAACTAACAGAAGCGACTAGTACTTTATTCTACAAAGCTAGAGAAGCAAATCGAACCCTAAAGTACAAGTTTGTCTGGGTCCGAGACGGGAAGATATTTATGAGGAAAACCGCTGACCAGAACAGTCCAAAAATCCGAATTACACATTGGTCAGACCTCGACAATTTGCAGTAAACAAAATATCACACGAAACCAGAAATGACAACACCCACAATGCAATACAATATCCTACTGATAAATGCTAGAAGCATTAAGAACAAGTTCAGTGATATAGAGACTTTACCACGTACATACAATAAACCACAAATCATAGCAATAACAGAAACGTGGCTAAGACAAGAAGAAGAAGACTTCTACCAACTTGATGGATACAATGGGATTTACCACTCCAGGACAACAAAAGGAGGAGGAATAGCTATTTACGTTAGAAAAGAAATAGAATATATGGTAACAACACAAAGAACATTCGCAGAAGTGGAAACTCTAACAATAAATATTTCTGAATCGCAAGCTATTATTACCCTCATATACAAACCACCACATGTCAAAGCTGCAGTGTATAAAAACGTATTGAAAAATAATATTTTTACTGACAAGAAACCACACATAATACTAGGGGACATGAATATAAACCTACTAGACAATACACCAACAGTTAAAGACTATAAAACAACAATAACCGAATCTGGATACAAAATAAAAAACAAAATACAGAAAAACAACTTCACCAGAATAAATAACAACGGCAAACACACAATACTGGACCACATCTTAACCAACACGCCTGATCAAATAAAAACTCCCACTGTGCAGGGCATGGCAGTGTCCGATCATCTCCCAATCACCACTACTCTTACGACCACCCTTCCCAAAAAAAGAAAATACGAATATATTTTCACACAAAAAGCAAACTATTCAAGAATCAGCGAAGAAATCAAAAGCCTAGCAGAGAGGGAACCACCGGTCAAGGATTTCGAAGATCTATCAAAGGCACTAGAAAATATCGTGACAGCAAATCAAACAACAACCAAAACTAAAAGGCGAGAAGAATGTCCATGGATCAACAGAAACATTGTAAAGCAGGTTAGAACAAGAAATAGATTATACAAACGACTAAAGAACAATCCCAACAATATAATACTAACAGAAAGATATAACGAACAGAAAAATACCACAAGACAACTAATGGATACAACGAAGAGAAGATATTACAGATCAACACTTGACCAATGCTTGGGAAACCCACACAAGACATGGATATTTTTTAATAAAATGATACATAACAACAAGAAAAAATATAACCAAATAATGCAGATACGTAAAGACGACACCATATTAACAACAGACGAAACAGAAATAGCAAACATCATCAACACGTACTTTGCAAACATAGGTGACAAACTTGCAAAGGCCCATCATCCACCTAATCAGACGGCAAGAAAAACGGACATAGAAGACAAGCAGGGTAAAGAATTTAATTGGCAACACACTAACATTGAAGAAATAGAAAATATTATTCGCAAACTGAAAAATCACAAAGCCCCAGGATTCGACAACATAAGGAACGAAACAATCAAATCGAACATCGACACACTAGCACCGATAATTACCCGACTAACGAACGAGGTACTGGATAGCGGGTTATACCCAGAATATTTAAAACTAAGTATTGTGAAACCCCTTCACAAGAAAGGAGACAAAACAGATCCAGCAAACTACAGACCAATAGCCCTACTATCTGCTCTGGATAAAATATTGGAAACAGTACTGAAACGAAGGATTGAAGAACACATCAACGTCCATAAAATATTACAAAAGCAACAATATGCCTTTCAGCCAAAGTTAGGTACTACATCGGCCACCTACAATCTCATCGACTGCATCCACCGAGGTATAGACAGGAAGAAAATCGTCACCGGAGTGTTTATTGACATGAGGAAGGCCTTTGATACCGTCTCGAAAACAAACCTTCTACAAAAAATGTCAAATATCGGAATACAAAATAAAGAACTTAAAACGATTGAGACATTCCTAAAAGATAGACCGCAGATGACACAAGTTGGAAAAACACGCAGTAATCCACTAAAACCCGAATACGGAATTCCACAAGGCGGAAACCTCCCACCCTTAATGTACATATTGTACACCAACGACATACAAAATATCGGGCTGAAAGGTAATCTATTCCTCTACGCCGACGATATAGCACTAATTTACCACAACAATAACCAGGAGGCACAACAATTGGACATAAACGACGACATGCAAAAATTGACAGAATGGTGCAATACTAATCTCCTGACAATAAACGAAGAAAAGACACATTATATAATCTTCAACAACAAAAAGGAAACCAAAATGTCAATATATATAAAGAATACTATAATTACTGAAGTCAAAACCATAACATATCTAGGACTAATACTACAGAGTAGTTTGAAGTGGGACGAACACGTACATAGAATAATAATAAAAAATGCTAGAATTATTGCTGCGCTGAACAAAGCAAAGAAATACATTGACTTTAAGTCAAAAATGACTATATATAACGCTCTTTTCATCCCAAACATAAACTATTTAATAAGCATTTGGGGAAATACCTCAGAGAGAAATCTCAACAAACTTCAACGCCAGAACAACAAGATATTGAAGATAATCTATAATTGGGATAAAAGAACACCAACAAGAGACGTTCTAAAGCAAAGTAAAGAAATGAGTATAAGAGAAAGAAAACAATTGAACAATATTTTACTCTTATATAAAATAAAAAATAAAATGATAAAGATCAATATAACACTAACGGAAAGCCAACATATACACAACCATATAACCAGAAATAATTCATTGCTACGAACCCACAGATTCAGATCAAAAATGACAACCAAAGAACTACTTACAGAGGCAATACACACATACAACCAACTAGACAACAATATCAAGAAGCTATCATACACAACATTCAAGAGAAAGATAAAGAGCCTATTGTTAACCAAATCAACCTAAAGCATAAGTTAGGCCAATAATACACGAAACCAATGATGCCCTCAATACCAACGATTCGAGACGGTGCGACGTCGCGGCCATTCTTGAGTCGAGCAAGAGGGACGGTACCGCGTACAAGCGATGGGTGATGCAGTGCTACACACATTGTATTTATATTTATGTAATGTAATATTGTATTATAATCAACTGTACGTATATAATGAAATAAACTTACTTACTTACTTTACTTACAACATTGAACTTTATTTTAGCACTTATCAACACACAATAGTTTCTTAATCTACCAATGTTCTAACGGTCAGAATATAACCTACAAGTTTGACTGATTTTGATAATTGTGCCAAAACAAGATTTTGTCCTTAAAGGTAACTGCAATTCGACTTCCTTTTACATCGCTACAGCACAACAGTAATTAAGAAAATTCTAATAATGTTTTTAGGCAGACTAAAAATCCTTTATATTTTCATAATAATACGGTGTACTACCTTTTTAACCACTATTATATTTACAAATTTAGGGATGTTAGAATTAGTTACATGTAAATATAGCACGTCCTTAAATCAGACATGTGTGTCGGAATTGTGTACATAGTTAGAAGTAAGTAATATACAGGGTTAGCGAAAATTACCGGAACACCCAAATAATTCTCCAACGGTAAGAATTTTTTTTTACCTTAAACAATCCATAGTTCAAAGATATTATTAATATACTACATCATTTTACTATAGAAATGTCGTAAACTTTTTTTTCAAATGGAACACCTTGTTTATTTTTACATTTTGTAATTTTGGGACTAATTTCAAACATTTTTTATTAAAATAATCTTTTTATAAAATGCACCATTTTTGAGTTTTAATCAATTAATTAAAATAAGCAAAATTACCAGAACACCTACATAACTCTCCAACCGCAAAAAAATCATAAAAACGTTCAAACAAAAGTTTTTTGACTTTAAACAATCTGTCGTTGAAATATATTTTGAATATACATAGTGTTCATTTGTATATTTTAACATTTTGTAATTCTAAAACTAATTCAAATCATTTTCTATTAATATAATTTTCTTGTAGAATGCATTATTTTTGAGTTATAAGCAATTAATTAAAATTAGTCATAATTACTGGAACACCTACATAATTCTCCAACCGTAAAAAGCATATTTTTTAAACAAGCTCAGCTTAAATATATTTTTAATATACATGCTGTTTATTTTATTATGGAAGTATGGAAAACTTTTCCCTTTTCTCATCAAACATCCTGTACATCGCATCATGTGCATCATTTTTTAGTTGTCAGCAATTAATCAAAGAGTCCAAAACTTTTATTTTACCGAACGGATAAATAATAAGAAATTCAAGAAAAAACGATTAAATTACATTTTCAAACAGCCATTCCTGCGCGGCTTGACAATGCCTCAACGTGGCCCCAATCTAAATCTATCAACAAATTGCCGTAATCAGTTTTCTAAATGTTCGACAGTAATACTTTGAACTTCGTCCACTATCCACTGCTTCAACGCATCAATATTTTGCGGCCTATTGGTGTAAACCTTGGACTTTAGGTGTCCCCAAATAGAAAAATCCAATATTTGCAAATCCGGCGACCTAGGTGGCTATTGAATGGACCCTCTCCTTCCAATCCACCTCTGCGGAAAAAAAGAATTTAAATAATTTCGCACTTGGACACCGTAATGCGGCGGGGCACCATCTTGTTGAAACCAAATGTTATTTAGTTCTAAAACAGTTTCCAGTAGTTTCCAAAACAGTGTTCTGATAAAATCAATTTATTGCAAGTAGTTTTTGGTAACTTTCAGTTTTCCACGATTGGCGATATCGCTTGCAAAATAAGTAAATGTCAAGTAAAAATACATAATCACAATGTGGCTACCAGTAGACACTTCAGTCGATACCAACTGTCGCAGGCAAAAATTGTCTAATACGTGATGTAAAATGTCGAAAGTTTCTAAATTTAATAAAATTAATGTACCAAACGAGAAAAAAATGTTTATCCGTTTGAATAAGATAAATTGGTATTTATGTGGGAAAATATTCTTCACTTGAAGTTCAGGAGTTTTGATTAATTGCTTATAACTACAAAATTATGAAACTTATAAAAACATGATTCCAATAAAAATGTTTAGAATTAGTCTTAGAATTATAAATGTAAAAATATACATGGTATGCCATTTGAAAAAGAAAAGCTTACCAAATTTTCATAATAAAATAAACATCCTCTATATTAAAAATTCATTTTAGTGCTAGCTTATTTAATGTCAAAAACACATTTGTTTGAATGTTTTTTGAAATTTCTTACAGTTGGAGAGTTATGTAGGTGTTCTGGTAATTATAACTGATTTTAATCAATTGCTTAAAACTCAAAAATGATGCATTTTATGAAAAGGTTATTTTAATACAAAATGTTTAGAATTAGTCCTAAAATTACAAAAAATATACAGGGGGTGCCATTTAAAACAAAAAACCATTACGAAATTTCTATAATAAAATGAACTTAATAATGAAATTAAAAATTTATTTGAACGATGGATTGTTTAAAGTAAAAAAACTTTTGTCTGATTTTTTTTTAAATTTGTGGCCTTTGGAGAATTATTTAGGCGTTCCGTTCTTCTGTAACATTATTGTCTAATGCTTGGAGAGAATATTTGTTAATAAAAAAAAGTTAGAAAGCACAAAAGAAAATCATTCTAGAGAAAAAAGAAGGGAAGCGAAAAAGGAACAAAATAAAAAGCTGCGCCAAGAAAAACACTGAAAATACCAGATGCCAGAAACATTAAAATATAGATGAGGGAGAGAGGACAGACTGAAGAAGACTAAGGACTTATTTTATACAGTGTATACTTTATACACAAGTAGTTATTGTTTGATGAACCAGAAAATACAAATATTTATATTTGACGAAATGGTGACTTGTCAAATTCAAAATATCGATTTTTCTCATAAAAATTGACAAGGTTTTCTCTATGAAAAGAAATGTATATAACATATTGCATTTCTAGTTCATCAAACGATAAAGGGATGTTTACTTAATATACAGTTAAAATTTGAAGTCAATCGGTCCAATAGTTTTTGAAATATCATGCCAACCGTTCGCGAAAAAACGGTTTCGAGAAAAACACGTTAAAACTTTCAAGTACAGTTTATAACATGACATCGAGTACTTACAGTATTTTTCTGCTTATATGTTATACCAGGGCCATACTTTATTCCTTCCACCACTTCGTAGAATATATTTTGACATATTTGCTCATTTCTACGCCCTGTTTAAGCTTATTTCGCAGCCTCGAGTTCATGTCTCGACGACCTCACCAGGTACGTACATTTGTAAATATTTTCGTTTCCGTGCCAATAACGATTCATATTGTTGTCATAGTTTTAAGGACGGGAGAAAAGCCTTTTTTATAAATTCCTTTTGATAGGTTTTGAGCCACGGTAAAGATGTTTCCGTGCGAGGCACCAGACAGTATTGAAGCTTTAGGTTGTTGTCTTGAGTTTCTCCTCCCCAAACACCGTTCTAGCAATTCCCTCGACGACAAGTTGTTGTAAATCGGCTTGGTGGCATTATCGTCATTTTTATCAAGTGTTATTGAATTCATCTACAGTTTTCTCGGCTTCGGTTTCTCGCATTTGTATCAACACTGTGATCCCACAGGGCAGTACAACTGCTGGGGATTTTCATTCGTCCAGATCATGGAGGAAGGGTCCAGATCTTAGGATAGAATTTGGTCCACACAGCATTATAGTACATATTATCAACAGTCTGGATGTCTTTTGATTAATAAGACATAGAAAGTTGTCGATTCTTTTCAATGTACAAGCCTCATCGGACCCCGTTGCTCCAACCCACAGCCCCGCGGAATGTGTCTTTGGTAGAATCCACTATTTCTCCCGCTGACCAATCATGTTCGCACTACAGTTGTCTGTATGTGTATCGTGTCACTTGTCATGTTGCCAGATTGTGATTCCCAAAACTCACAGGCATGACAATAGGAAAATTTCACGGCAAACTCAACCACTTTGTTAGTATATTTCTTCATAGTAGGTACCGTGATCCCATACAACGGAAGTTTAATCGGTCTTGTTCCATATCCCTTGTCTCCGAGCCCATGGACTCTAATTTCTTCGTCTTCCGCTGTCGACAATATATCGGCAGTCGTACTAGCAAATGCTTTCCTTTCATGATTGTGAATTTCCAGAAAATTTTCTTTTTTGTTGTCTAACAGCATACGTGAAGGAGTTTTTTCTTGAGTGTTTCTTATCCATGACTGTTCACGAGAGAATTTCACAGAATAATAAACCACACACTGCAAGATCTCTTGGCTTGAAAAAAATTTTGCTCGAGCGGAAAAATTGTTGAGCGCGCGATCCGACCGATCCGTGCGCTCAACGTGTATTTTTGGCACCTGCCGTGAGCCGTCGGCTAATTGTTTATAACTTGGCTAATTTTGCAAATATTGCCTTGAAACTTAGTACACACATTCTTAAGACCTTACATAATAAAATAACGTATAGGAAAAAAAAACATTTTTGTTTTCATCAGAAAACCGGAATCCCCCTTAATATTTCTTAATAATAAATCTTATTTAACTATATTTAAAATAAAACACTTAACTTTTACTTGCATATATCTTTAGAAGGACATATTTGTTTTAAAAAAATGTGTCATAGTCATTATCACCACATAAATATAAATTCTACAGTTACAAATGTAAGAAAAATTCCTTAACCTGTCTGAATTTGGTGCGTTTACCTTATATCAACTGGAAAATACTTACTCTTTGTTTCATTTTCTCTGTGATGAGTGCCCTGCTGATTGTGTACAGCCCTTGTGCCAATTTTGGAAGATTGGTAACGTGAATTTGTTTTATTCTTTGTGGATCTACTTTTATAAAAATGTCCATAGCGTTTTTAAGTAGTGTGACGTTGATCTTGGCTAAAATCTGTGCGTTGAAGACTTTCATATCAATTACAATTATGCAACCAGCATTTATTTCGTTAAGAAGAATATATTCCGCTAAAAAAATGGATAGAAATAGTTAGTACTTTTTATTTAATGGTATATTATTTGACGAGCACATAACTAAGGGTATAAATTGCGAGCATGAAGTTTGTACGCGAGCCGTAGGCGTAGGCTAGATTTATATGAGTTATGTGTGAGTAATACATATTTTTTCTACTTTGCGTTCGTTATAAACTCATAACGAAACCGCTTTCGGTGTCGTTATGAAAAAACAAGATCACAAACTTTTAGTAACTTTTAGTTTTCGAAGATTGATGAAATTGACGACAAGTGTCAAATAAGGCTGACATCTCAATCGCTATTGGCTCGCTTCAATCGTATTTGTGAATTTTACTACAACTACCAACTGTTGAAGAAAAATATTACTCTAGATTGTCAGATGACAACCGCAATTTTTGACATGTACGTAAAATTAATGTCGCAAAGTAGAAAAAATAGTATATAACACTCGTTTTATAAGACGCATTGGCGCACTCGTTCCATTTGGGCACGACGAGCGTACTCATGCGCCAATTTTTGTCTTATAAAACTTGTATTATAATATACTATTTTATGTGTTTGTCAATGGTGGCGTGCGATCTGTCAAATAGCTGTCAACCACGTAGACGTATTGTTTTGACAGACTTGATAGCACTTTCATACAATGCTGACCGATCGTTTGAATAATGAAGTAATTACTCAAACAAACTGTTATACAAAGCTACTGTCATCATAATCATCGGTGTGTATCATGGTAGGTATTATAGACACATAGCTACGTATGCAATGAACTTATTATATGTGAGTTGTAGTATAGAGTTAGTAAATACTTACCGAGCATTATGCCATATCGTGAATACTGCTCAAAGTCAAACGTCTCAATATCAATATCCGCATTTCTGATGATAATTACCTTATAGCCATCTTCAATAAGACCTCTCGTTAATATAAAGTGCCTAAATCACAACATACAAAATAACTATTAGCCTTCAAACCGACATACATCTTTTAATATGTTAATATAGTATTTCATTTTCAATTTTTACATTTGTATATTAAACTTTAGGTCAATTGTATGTTGCATGTGTAATTTTTAAGAAAATTATTTGTTTCGATACAAAGTGGCAGCTGCTTTTTCCAATGGTTACAGCGCATAATCTACACATAATTGAAAGTGATCTTGAAGCTGTCAATTTTTCTATTGAAAACATATAAATATTTGAAAAATGACATATGTTAGGTATAGGGTAAGTAATATACAATAGACCTAAACTTTGACGAACATTTCAAAAATTATAAAACATCCTACAGGCTGTTCCATTTGAAATATGAACGTTGCCACCATTTCCAGTGAAACCGGAAGTATAAAGAAACTGCAAATATGTTTGCCTAAAATATCTTATTTAATAATAATAATAATAATAATATATTTATTTGCCCAACAGGTACCAATTATATGACAAAGTTACAAATACTCGTAAATTGAACACACAATATATAAATCATCAGCAACAAAACAAGTAACACAATAGATATATGTAATAACAATAGAAACAATCAAATATAAATAGCATAATAGGCTGTTTGCGTTTCCGCGACATGTGGCTCAATGAAGCCGTGAGTCCTATGTTCGTCCTGGCTGACGCCGGACAAAATGTCAAAGTATAGCGAGCAGCGGTTCTTGGCATATGAAAGCGTACACAAGCCAGCAGGATAGGGCAATCCACATAAACTGCGCGCTGTGTGCCTCCCGACGAAGTTGGAGAACCTCGTAACCATGCTGCACCAACAAACACTCATAGTCACATCCGCGCGAAGGGTAAAGGAGCCTGTCTGGCGAAAACCTAGGTACTTAAGCAACCTCCTCTGGATTCTCTCAATAAGTAGCTGGTGAGAGGTATAATTGGAGTACCAGACCAGCGACGCATACTCCAGCTTGCTTCTGACAAACGCGCAAAAAAGCGATTTAAAAGCGGAAGGACTCTCGAACATTCTGCACATCCGCAACACAATGCCCAGAGAACGAGAGGCGCCCGAACACAAACATTCCAGGTGGTGAGAAAAGGTCAACCCGCTCATCAAACCACACTGCCAAATCTTTCACGCCGGTAACCGCATGCAATGCCTTCCCAGATAGTTGGTAGGCGGATGCTATCAGAATACGCCTACGACTATACGACATGAACTGGCACTTGCCAATTTTTATTGGTAGACCGTATGTATCGCACCAGGAGTTAAGAGGATGGTTCAGCCTAACTTCAGGACTATTCTAGTGGTCCCCTATTGGTCCAATTATTCAAACTGTTCAATGATTTTGTGGGTTAATTATTGAATAATGATAACATCTTATAAGATGACAACAATCTGAATGAACCATTCTAGTGCGCCAAACCTCCATATTTATTATACCCATGCCCAATTTTAAACAATTGCTGGTCAAAGATAGACGTAGTAGGACGGGTAATATCCTGATTTCAGATATAACATTTCAATTATGTATTTTTGCGATTTGCCGCGGTAGTTCCACTTTACGTGAATGTACATTTTGAAAAAATCAAATAAATGAAAAGAAATAAAGCCACACTTTTCATGAATCGGCGTCGTATTTTACCAATTTTTCCATCCATATTCGAGTCTAGACAGTGTGGCCATCTACGGTGTTCTCGAGAACTAGACGTCATTAGACGAGGATAGTAATGTGCCTATCTCTATCCACCATATACCACAAAAAAATAACTTGATAAAATTCACATGTATATTTATTGGACATATTTCGCATTTCGAGAGCTCTAACCTAGAAAATGCTGTAACCTACAAATTAGATATAAACAACACCGCACAAAGAAGTTTTCCAATCGAAATTAGGAGATTATATAAAAATTCTACTATTATATCAGACATCAATCAGGTTTGTGCCTAAAGAAGTATACATACTACTTATTATTTTATTAAAAACTCCAATTTTTAGGTTAACTAGCAGAAAATAGATATAAACAGTGCTGTTTTATCCATTCTACTACCATAGAATTCAAGCTCCAAGTATAGTATGATGAAGAAGAAGCTCATTACGGGTTTTGTAATTGGATTCCAATTACATTACGGAGAATCAGGAAAAATCCTGACGTACTATTTTGTTGAACGAAAAGGATTTCTAGACAAGAGATGTGATCACTAATTTTCATAATTTCCATGAACTGACAATAAAATCACCGAGGTATGCTGAAGATTACCGATTTTTCATCAAATTCTTTGGTAATAATACTGGAAGACATCTATATTATTATATGAGAAATGTTGTATAATAGGACATAGTCGACTTGTCAACCACAGAGTCCAGATGTTTTCTTCTCAAGTGCAAAGTGTGTGCAGAATTTATGTTCAAGACAGCAAACCGCAGATTCTATTGAAATTACCCCCGAAGAACCGAACAAGCATAACGACCCATATGCGTGACTAATGATAGCGAGGATCAACATTTTTGTGATTTTCTGTTGAGATTATAATATAATATTAATATATTGTGTTTTATAAATAATATATGAATTACAAATTGGCAAATAAAGAATAACTTAAGTGTTTTTTTAAATTTTCTTATAAGTTATTAGTTATCAGATCCCACTGCTGTTGATATATATATATATGTGTAATATATATATCGACCCATGCAATGAAGACTATCGTAACTCAAGTGCAATGCCTATGTAATTACTATAGGCTTCGTTGCATGGGTCGATATATACTTGTAAGTTTTTCATTAGCTAGGCATAAGTGTATTATCAGCTGAGAAATGAGTGCATAATCTATCGTACCAAGAGAAAGTAATCTGTGACCAAAAGTATTAGTACGGGTGTTACGATAGAACACACGTATTTCTTCATTTTCTTCACACACACAATCTTCAGTATTTTAGTTATATGGGCACATAACCTTACACGAGTTAAATTCCCGTTCTTGTAGAATTTAAAAAAGATGTTTTTATTTCACTTTCACAACTAACAATACAATATAAAAATAATACAGAATGATTACTACGTAAGCGTCTAGGTCTAGGTCTAGGTCACGCGTGCAATAATGCCTGGTGGCTTGCATGCGGCGTATTTATATAGTTTCTTAATCTAATGTCTTGTCAGCAGATTCCTTTGGCTGGACGTCCGCTCTGGGCATATAACTCCTCCAACGTCAGCTGCAGAAATACCGTTGATTATAAATGAGGCGGTATTTCCTGCAAGGGATATGCTGAGTATCCGAAAGCATCGGGCAATTTTGCGTCTTTGGACACGTTTGTTGTCTGGTGCTGGAAACGGGGACGTAATTTCCTGCACATTACAAAAATAAAAACAGCAATTAAAACACTGATAAAAGAGTAAAGCACATAGTCTCTGGTATCTGAATAATGTTGTGAGAAAGATATAGAGTCAATTAGTTTAGTTTGGTCATCAATTGTCTTGGAAAAATTTACAAAATTATGTTGGGTCAAATTAAGCGTAGTTATCTGACTGTGTTGCCACTGAAATGGAATAAGTTTAATTTCAGTGTTAATTAAAGTTTTATAATTACGAATTATTTGGTCATTTATAGAAAAAATGCAAGTGTTAATATTTCTTATCAGATAAGTACCTTTTACAATTTGTGTGTCTTTATCATGATTGCAAGTTCTGATTAATTTATTTTCAGTGGGACTGAGCAAAATTTTAATATTATTGCCAATGTTTCTAATTTCAATGTCCTTTAAATGGAAAGAATGGTATAGACAGTTATGATAGTTATTATCCAACTGGAGAATGTGAATTTCGCAAGGTGCGGTCTCTGAAAAATAATTTTCTAATTCGTGATCACAAAGAAATTTGGTTTTACTTAATTGTTTACAAATAGTATTAGAAACAAAATACTTATTTTCCTTAAGTCCAATGTATTTAAATTTAGGAGTAATTTGTTTAAAAGAATTATTTTGAGAAAAAATAGGTAATGAATTCAGATGATAATACTGAAAGGGTTCTATGTCGACAATTGGAATGACTAATACAAAAACATAATGATTACTAGTCTGGTACACTTTAACTTTGACAATAGATTCAATTAAATAAATGTTTTCTGACAAAATATCAAAGGGAAATTCTTCTTTTGGATTTAAATGTATCAATTTGACATAGTTCAAAAGTACTTGCGGCTGTACGACCATCGGATGTAATACGCCTACTTTAGCGACATTTGTGGCGTCAATGAGTTCTTCCATCTCTAGTCGGATGGTGGTGAGAAGGTGGATTTGGTAATTGGCCAGCTGGATGGCGTCCATGACCTTTTGTTTTGCCTCTGCTTCTTCCGACAGCTGTAGTTGATCTTGAATAATTGATTTGATAGTCTCCTCGTATTGTGTAGTAACATTCTTAAGGATGTTCAACTGGGAATGGAATGCTGTTTTAAAGGTTTTTTGGTTTTCTTGAAGTTCGGCGATTTGCTCTTCGTATTTCCTGCCATCTTCTTCATCTAAATTTCCGGTGATCGCTTTGACTATACCGCCGAGGAAGTTGAAAGCTCCTCTCTTTTGTCGACTGTAAGGGTTGATAATGTCGACGTATTGTTGGACCTTACGTTCTTCTTCTTGACGCAGTTCCAAGAGACTTGTGTACTGTGGACTTAGGTTCTCCTTTGGGATGATTTCATCTTTTTGCGATTGATAAGTGGTCCAAATATGGAGTAGACTAGAGTAATCCTTCTGGATGACTAATTCGTGTTGACTCTGGGTGTTGTATGCCAATCCTTCCTTTAGGGGGAGTAATCCGACTTGGTCTTTCACCTTAATTACCTCGGTTAGTCCTCTTCCGATGAGGGCTCTGGAATATGTCCAAGTTTTAATGAGTTTACATGATACTTTAATATTTTGTTATTTTTATTCTTGACTTCAACTGTGCCATTTTGATTAATATTTGTTATTGTATAAGGTCCCCAATAACGTTCTTTTGTCTTCTGTGTGTAATACTTAGAAGGTTTTACATACACTTGTTGTCCAATTTGTAATTGTTGTTCATGGCGAGTTTCATTTGTCTTCTCTATAACCGTTTCTTTCTTCTGTTGTAGTTTGGCGGCTAAGTGCTCGTAGAGATGTCTTGTTCTTTCCTTGTGATTTTGGATGTATTCTTGAAAATAGGTGTTATCAT
Source organism: Melinopterus prodromus (assembly GCA_964023965.1). Classification (NCBI taxonomy): domain Eukaryota; kingdom Metazoa; phylum Arthropoda; class Insecta; order Coleoptera; family Scarabaeidae; genus Melinopterus; species Melinopterus prodromus. Next base: position 42,590,074 of record OZ030395.1, read on the forward strand.
AATACAGGTCCAGCGGCTCTCTTGCATTGGTGTGTCCATATAGAAGTTCGAAGGGTGTAGCTTCTGTTGCCGAATGAATTGTAGAATTGTAGGCTAAGATTGCCAGTTTCATTAGCAATTTAATATCTTGGGCTGTTTTTTGATTCTTCATTATTCTTATGTGTTCCAATAAGGTAGAATGGAGACGTTCAATTGGTGAATTAGAATTTGGATTTTGTGGTGTGGTATAGTGGAGATTTACTTTGTGTAATTTAAGTAATTCCTTTAAAGTCAAATTATTGAATTCCAATCCTTTATCTACTATAATTTGTCGTGGTGTTCCATGGATACTGAAACTCTCGATTAGTCGTTCTGATACTTCCACAGCCGTTTTACCTTGGATGGGGTACGCTTGCGCATACTTGGTGAATACATCAATGATTGTTAAGAAATTTTGAGAATTTATGGAGATTGTGTCGATATGAAGTTTGTCGAATGGTTTATCCACTTGATCAGTAAGTTGGAAAGGGACTCTTGGCGGTCTTCTATCGTATTTGTTTCTTTTGCATATCTCGCATTTGTTTATGTAGTTTGTAACATCTGTCTTCATATGTTGCCAGTAATAACTTCTTTTTAGTTGTTTAATAGTCTCATTTATACCACGATGGTCAGTTTTCCCTTCATGATGTTGCATAATCGCTTCTATCTTCTCTTCTGCTGTTTCCAGAATTCGCACTCTTTTCGTGCACCGATATAATTTGGGTCCGTGATCGTTGTAGTGTTGTGTATAGACGCTGCATAACTGTTGGTAAATTTCATCATTAGCGTAGATGTAATATTTTCCCATTGGCATGATGTCTCGGATTATTTCGAATAAGTCCTCTGCCATTTTATTCTTGTCGATTTTGACGTGGTAGATTATTCTTCCTTCTTTTGAATCTTCATGAACAGTTGTTGGATAAATATGGGATTCGATGAATACTTGGTATTTCTGGGTGTCAATTGCCATTTCGGTGATTGGAATGGTTTGGTCGGGTTCTACATTTATATTGCTATGTAGGGACTCGCCTGATTCGCTTAGTTGTTCGATTACTGCTGGTGGCTGGTCTTTACTGATATTCTTGGTCCCTGCTGGTATTGCTGGTACTGATGGTCCTGCCTGCTCGTCAATGTGTTCGTCTAAAGATCTTATAATTTCATCAAGCTCTTCTACAGTGATTAAAGGACTCGTTGACGTTTTGTCTGCTTCACTTCGATGGTGGATTTCCACTCTGGATAATGCATCAGCATTTTTGTTACATTTTCCCTTTTTGTAGACAATTTCATAATCGTATTCACTTAGTCTAATTTTCCATCGTTGTAACTTCATATTGGGTTCCTTTAATGAATGTAGCCAAATTAAGGGCCTGTGATCACTTACTATCGTGAACCTTCGTCCGTATATGTAGGGCCTGAATTTCTTGCATGCCCAAATTACAGCTAATAATTCTTTCTCTATGGTTGAGTACTTCTGCTCTGTCTCAGTTAGTGTCCTTGATGCATATGATACTGGCTGATCTTTTCCAATTGGTCCTTGGGACAATATAGCTCCTATAGCTACATTACTCGCATCGGTAGTGACGATAAATGGTTTTGTGAAATCCGGGTATTTGAGAACTGGTTCATTGCATAGGATGTTCTTGCAAAGTTCAAAAGTCTTCTTGTATTCTTCAGTAAGCTCTATTTTTGCACCTTTCTTTAGGAATTTTGTCATAGGCTTTGTAATGTTGGCAAAGTCTTTGACGAATCTTCTATAATATCCCAATAATCCAAGGAATGCCTTGATCTCTTTCTGAGTTCTAGGTATTGGATATTTCTTCACTGCTGCTATTTTCTCCGGGTTAGGTTTTACGCCTTCTGGGGTGATGATATGGCCCAGATATGCGACTTCTTTTCTCAAAAACTCACACTTATCCAGGGAAATCTTCATGTTGGATTCTCTTAATCGGTCGAACACCTTTCGGAGTTTCTCTTTGTGTTCTTGGAGGGAAGCGGAGTAAATGATGATATCATCCAGATATACATGGCAACTGTCAGCTGTTAATCCTCTGAGTATATGATTCATAACTCGTTGGAAAGTTGCTGGTGCATTTTTAAGTCCAAATGGCATTCTTTTGAACTCAAAATGTCCTTCTTCGGTACTAAATGCTGTCTTCTCTTGATCTTGACTCTCCATTTCAATTTGGTGATACCCTGACGCTAAATCGAGGGTGGTGAAATAATTGGCTCGGCCTAATTTGTCCAGGATGTCATTGATGTTTGGAATTGGGAATTTATCTTCAATTGTCTTCTCGTTAATCTTTCTATAGTCTATAACCATCCTGTATTTTTGGACTCCTGATGCGTCAACTTTCTTGGGTACTACTGCTACTGGTGCTGACCATGGACTGCAACTTTCCTGTATTATCCTCTGTTCCAGCATTTTCTTCACTTGCTTGTTCACTTCTTCGCGTTGTAGTGGTGATTTTCTATAAGGTTTCATGTACACTGGTGTTTCCTCTTTCAAACGAATGTGGTGTTTGATTTTTGATGTAAATGATAGGGGTAATCTATCATCGTAACAGATGTCCTTGTATTCTTTGACTAGGTCCTTGATTGTTTTCTTCTCCTCTTCATTTAAATGTGAAAGTCTTAACTTAGTTTCCACGTTCTGCTTCTGCATGTGCTGTACGTCTTGCGGATGGTAATGTTGATAAATATCTTCTGCTTCTTCCATGAAGTGGACTTCTGATTCTATTGGTTTTTCTATGTTGATGTGGACCGGATATTCATTAAAGTTGATAACTTCTACCAATGCTTGATAGTCTTCTGATGTTGTTAGACTGGGTGTTATTTCGACGCCTGGTATTAATTGTTGATGATTGATAACTATCTCTTGAAGGTTTCTGTCCACAGGGATCTTCATCAATCGCCTTTCTCTTGATCCAATTGATATTCTTGGATCTTCAAAATGTAGTGGAATTGTGGTGAATTTGGTTCTTAGTAGTTTTTGCTTAAAGTCAATAACTGCGTCCATTTGTTCCATTAATCGTAGTCCAATGATACCGTCATATTTCTTGGAAAAGTCTACGATATTGAATCGGTGAAGTTGGTTAGGTGCATTGAATGTATAAAGGGATGGAATTTCGAGGATATAGTCATGGTGAGTTGTACCATGCATTGTGGTAACAGAAAATGGTGAAAACTGTATAAATTCGGAAAATTCATTGAGAGCCAGTTCATTAGAAATTGAGGATGCGGATGCTCCTGTGTCGATTAGGAATTTGCCATTAATTTCAGGAATAAAAATGTAAGGTAAACGGATTGCATGTTGATGGTTAAATTCAATATGGTCGGGTAATTTAATTAGTTCGGCTGCTATGTTGTCTTCGAAGTTGAGGCTCGTTCCCGAAAATTTTCATTATCTTCTTCTTCTGCTTCTTCTTCTTGTGGTTCCCATACACAAGCTTCTGGATTTGGTTCATTCCATTGTTGGTATTCTTCTTCTTCATACTCTTGGTATTCTTCTTCCTCTTGGACATGAAGTTCTTCGGCTGCCCATTTATTTTGAGGATATGAAGGTCCAAACGGTGTCATTCGTACTCTTCCGAAGCTTGAAGGGTCGATGTCCATTGGCTTTTGTCTTGGTTGTCTCTTCTCCGCAAGTTGTCCAGGTGACTTATTAAATTTAAAGGATGGTGGTTTTTGTCTGGGAAAGTTTTGTTTTGGGAAAGGATATTGTATTTGTGGAAATTGATTAGGTTGATTTCTTTGATAGGACTGGTAAGGTGGACTTCGATATTGCAATTGTGGATGTGGATATGGTTGTCGTTGGAATTGTTGATTTGGAAATTGTTGTGATGGAAACTGTTTTGGTGGAAATTGTTGTGGAGAAAATTGTTGATTTGGAAATTGTGGATATGGTGGTTTGTACGAAGGTTGTGGTAGATTACTTGTTGATGGTGATCTCATGTGACCTGGTGTGATGTGATGTGGGGTCTTGATTTGTTGTTGTGGAGCGGATGATTTTCCACACCTATACTGCCAGTTCTGGTATTCTAACACTTCAGACATTGCTTGTTCCATGGTTTTTGGATCCTTGAGGTACATAAGTTCTCCAAGATTTCCATACTTCATGAGTCCTCGCTTGTAAGTTTGTAACGCTGAAGTCATGTACAAACTTGTCTTCAATGGTATCATGTCAGCTTCTGTCACTGTCTGCATTTTTGTCAATAGGAGGTTTAAGATGGATTTAATCCTTTGCCCAAAGGAGTATGGATTCTCATGTTTCCCTGGGCCTTCGACTGTCAAGTCATTTAGCAAACAGTCCTCAGATCTCTGATCTAAGAATGACAATTCCAATAGGGTTTTAATGTCGTGCCATGTGTGTAGTTTTCTTGAGCCGATGAGTGCTTGCGCCTCGCCTGTTATCCTTGATTTGGCTATCTTAATCAGATAAGCATTTATGGGGTTGGCATTGTTGTGTACATCAGCATATGTTCTAAGTAGGTCTTCACACGCATCAATATATAACGACAACGTATTGGCATCACCGTTGAAGTTTGGTATTGTCGAAATCTCCGCATGAGTAATTGATGCTCGAGTATAAGGGTGCTGATACACTGGTTGTTGTTGATCAGGCATGTTGTTCAATTCGATGGCGTTAAGGGCGGCGGCAAGTGTGTCAAGGTTCATATAAGGTAAATGAAAAATGTACTCACAGTATTATTGGTACAATGAAGTCCATCCGTCACTCTGCTTGGCTTTTGGTTGGGGTTGGTTGTGTTTCTTGTTCTTCTTCGTTGGTTTCTTCCTTAATTGTAACTCTGGTGGGCGTCTCGACGAGAAGTTGATCGTTTCGACGTCGTCCCTCACACAGGTTGCACCTTCTGGAGATTTTGATCCGTCCGGCCGTTTTCCTAACTTCTGTAACGATGTCGGGCACTTCAACGAAAGTTTTATCGTTTTGGCGTTTTCTCCCGGTCACTCGTCGCACTGGTTGGACAATTTGATCCGCACAGCCCTGCACACTTTTACACTGTACTGATTCGTTGCTGGTTCTTCGACCTGAAGAATAAATGTTCACCCACAAATTTGGAAAATTTGATCCTCTTTTGCGGTGGTCAAAAATCCTCATTCGACTGCGCCAGTTAAATTCCCGTTCTTGTAGAATTTAAAAAAGATGTTTTTATTTCACTTTCACAACTAACAATACAATATAAAAATAATACAGAATGATTACTACGTAAGCGTCTAGGTCTAGGTCTAGGTCACGCGTGCAATAATGCCTGGTGGCTTGCATGCGGCGTATTTATATAGTTTCTTAATCTAATGTCTTGTCAGCAGATTCCTTTGGCTGGACGTCCGCTCTGGGCATATAACTCACGTTTAAATATTCTACATATTCATAGTACGAGAGTTTTTGCAGATTTTTCTTCATAAACCGTAGACAAATGTTGAAGTTGCATAAATATATGAGAAATATCTCAAATTCTCAACATAGGTTATGTCAACAATGTGATTTTATCACAGCAATTTTTAGAGTTACCATGTTATGTTGGTAAGAACTGTAAATATCACTATATGGCCCAGCCTGATTACGTGTGCAAAAATAAATTGAAACAGCGTGCAAAATGTTAGATCGTATAATGTTGACCGCACGTCGGCGTAGCCTATCTTGTTCCAAACTAGCTTTAGCGAAAACATCGACATCCCCGCTCAAAGACCAATTCTCGACTGATTTTTCCCCACTTATCAAAAACAGCCAAGCCGCAGTCGATCAGCTGTTGGACCACGCTCTTAAGCGCAGATTATAGTGCCGTAAACTTAACCGTAACCGTACAGTAAGAAAGTTGAACATGCACGTTTTTTGATTAGCGGTTATAGTGCTCCGTATGTTTTTACGGTCACTTAGGCAACCCCATGCGTATAGCGATTGCTGTTGCGATTACGGTGACGGTTAAGTTTACGGCACTATAATCTGCGCTTTAACCTTATCCAATTCCAACTGAAGCAACACACATCGCTGGGTGTGCGTATTGGCACCGTTCATACCCCGTGGAAGGGAGACGAAAATCGGTTTAGGCGCCCGTGGCGGAGAAACGGAGAAATATCGGCCTACAGATGTGCAGTAGTTTCAAGGTTCAGTAGTTTGCGGCGCATTATGTTGATGCCTAGCTGTCATAACTCATAAGTATACAATTCTGTGGTTCACAGCAACATATCGTTCATCGATAACTTCGTAATGGGGGGACACTATAAGTGTTGTATTGACAAATGTACGAATAATAGGAGAAAGAACAAGAAATGCAAATTTTATAGATTTCCAGATTATTACAGTCATGTTGAGCTAAAAGAGAAATTTATTTTCAAATTACATTCAGAATTCAGCAATATAATCTTATTATTAAGTTTGGGTAAAAGGGTTTGTCTAGTTCGATTGCTTGTTTTATAAGAAAGTTACAATATAATCTAAAAGTCCCAAAACATAAAGTACACTCATTTTGTGTTGTGCACGTGTTTTGCAGGCTAATTCAAAGTGACTGTGCGAATATGAGCTAGAGCTCGGACCCTACAGCACAGCCTTGCTAGTTTATTAATCAAAAAACAATAACTTAACCTGAACTAATTGTACATGAAACATAACCTTACCTAATAGTTGTTTATAATTATATTTTATAATATATTGTAAATTAAATTAAGTTCAATAAAATTAAGTTAATGAAGTTCACTATTAACAGTTATTTTCCAAAAACAATATAATAATACAAGTTTGATTGGACCACTAAAACACTACAGATAACTGTAACATATAGTTGCGAAGTGCTCCATTTACGCCTCGTGGACATAGTACTCGCCTACACTGGGAGAGGCGCTTGCATCACGCACCCTCCCAATAGGCGCATACAGCTTCAAGTCATCCGCGTAGGCAAGGGCATGACAGGAGAGTGCATTCAACAGGTCATTAACAAAAATGATGAATAGTAGAGGACCCAGGTTTGAACCCTGCGGGACGCCGGAAGTGGCAATAAACTCACGAGACCTATATCCGTTATAAAAGACGTATGTTCTCCTATCACACAGGTAGGAGAGTCCATCAAGCTCGAAGCAGCCGGACAAAAACCAATCAGACCAAGCTTCTCCAGTAGCATAGGGTGGTGTATCCTCTCAAAAGCCTTGCTAAAGTCGGTGTAGACGACATCTATTTGCCCGCGATCCTCCAAGGTCGATGATGCCTACTACGTAAAACTTGCAAAAGAGGAAAATTACTGAAAATGAATGTTTTTGAAAATCCCGTATAGAAAGTAATCGCGTGAAATAAGCTACTTTTTGTGATCCCGACTACAAGGACAGTAAAGAAACAATGGTGTCGCGATTTGAGAAAATGGTGTTATATCTCAAAAAATGTGTTTTTTAATAATTAAAAATCGACGTCTCCATGAATGTTTTTAAAATGACAACTTCTCAAAGATAGTCCCATGTTTCCATACTTTACGCGCTTACTGTATGTGCGCTACAGGTTGCAGAACTTAATGCAACTTATATTCTTTCTAGGGCGCAGTATAACTTTCTCATTGTACAATTTAGATTATTAAATGCGCTTATAATATTTACAAATACTGATTTGTTTTAAACTATTGGAAATATAACATTTATTTTTTGAGCTGCTTATTATATTTTTATAGCGGTAACGATTGTATTGCACATTTATTTACGTATTTTACATTTATAGAAATTTATTGCCAATATACGACCTTGACAAATATAAGTTTCATTTGTTGCCATCGAATTCATTGGCAAAACAAAACCAAATTCACCTAATCCAATTGGAAATAAAGAAATTATGGCCATATTTCAAAAATGTCGTATCTTGTTCTTTTTCAAAATATCTCTGAAACCATTTGAGTTCAATTGTTTTATCAACGAATTATAGAGCACACAATTCTGAACTACTTTACATTTAACCGACCTTCTATCTCTAATAATATGAACAGTTTTTATTATAAACTAGTGACCCCTTAGATCACTGAGATGTGTAGGTCGCTGATTCGTATAGAACGCCGAAATAAGTTGATCACCGAAATTGGTAGATCGACGAAGTTGGTAGATGGCCCAAATAGGTTGATCGCCAAAGTAGGTGTGATGTATGATGTAGATTCCCGATGATGTAATATGTAGATTCCCGAAGCGTACGAAGAATAGGTAGATCAGGTGAGTTCGATAGACCGCCGAAGTTGCGGCGCTCTATCGAACTCACACGAACTCGGCGGTCTAGCAAAAAATCGGCGATCGCTAATGTTGGTAGACGGCAGATATCTTGTAAATCAGGATCTTGTAAATTGGATAGCCGTCTAAATGTAACCAAAAAACTATGAGCGCGTTACTTAAGTAGACGCGTTTATGATTCGCAATCGGTTATTTGGACACTCCTCGCTGCGCTCGTCGTGCGGCTATTGAATTTTTATACAACGTATATAACAATGTATTACTATCTGGTTTGGTTTTATAATAGACTTACTGTGGCACATCTTTTTTCAGTTTCATAATGAACAGTGTAGGCAAACACTCCACCCACAATTTATAAGATTGTAAAAACAAATACTTACTCTTACAAAATAATGTAGTACTTTCTGCTTTGGTTCCATAATGAACGTATTGTGATACCGTTTTCAGTGTCATAATGATACCATATGAAAAATGTCTAAATTTATGGTATAGAGTTATTTATGGTACTTCTCGCTGCGCTCCTCGTGCGCCAACCTACCACATACGCCAATTTCGGTCTCAAAAACTTATTTGTATGATGTATAACTTTTCACCTTGGTTTCATAATGGACTTGTAATTCTGTTTTCTGTGTTATATTAAAAACCGTAGGTAACCATTGTTACAACTATGAATATATTCTAACCCCCAAATGCCTAAATTTGGCGAACGAACGCTTTGGTTCAGTTGGGTACTCCTCGCTGCGCTCGTCGTGCTCCAAACAACTTATACGCCAATTAAACTATTATAAAATATATGATAATGTTTTCAGTTTTATAGTGAAAGCCGTAAATATTTTAACCACAATTTCTGAATTTGACGTATAGACGCATTGCTTCACATGAGTACTCCTCGCTGAACTCGTCGTGAGTCAAGATATCTATATCTATAGATATCTAATAAATTAAATAAATTAAAAATTACGGCAACAATCTGGATTTGAGCAACGCCATTGGTTAGAGTTAGAGTTAGTTAGAGTATTGTGCTAACGACGCAATGTCCCAGTCATCTTTAATATGATCACATAGAAAAGAATTTAAAAAACATTCTTATAACGAAATAATTTTTTTTTATTAAGTTTAAGCCTCTTGCGGGAAAGTTTACTTTCATTTGGGTAATTTTTTTGTGGTCAATAGGAGCAACTTTTTATCAACTTGCAATTTTGATTTTCCAAAAAAATCAGCCTATTGTAAATGATGTTTTTAATGAAACACACATTAATTGGTCTAATACACTGATCCTACCATGCACATAAATTAAATACAATTTAAAAAAAATGCAATTTAGAAGTCGTAGATTAGAACACGCCGTAGTTGACTCGTACATAATGGATATAATTCACTACCATAATTATACACTCGTGTAGCAGCTCGTGTATAAACTGCGCATTATCTGTTACATTATCGTGAAAAAAAGGTTATTATTTATTCGCAATTTACTTAATTAATTGAATGATTGTTCTTATAAACCTTTAAAGGAATTTTAGAAACATGTAAATTAAAACATTGGCTCGTCGTGAATTTGTTCATTTTGTTGGGCTTATTTTGAATATATGTATACCGTTTTCAGTGTCATAATGAATGTCCTATGAAAAATGTCTAAATTTGTCCTATGGAGTTCATATGGGCACTTCTCACTCATCGTGTGCCAACCTACTTATACGCCAATTTAATATGCTAATTTAATTAAAAACCCGTTAGGGGTTTTTGATATTGATTTTACCAAATAAAAAAAAAACTTTCACGTTGGATTTATAATGGAGTAATTGGAATTGTTTTCAGTGTCTAATGAAAACCGTTGGTAACCATAGTTAAGGCTATATATTCTAACCACAATGTCTAAATTTGGCGAATGGACGCATTAGTTCAGTTTGGTACTTCTCGCTACGCTCGTCAAACATGTTGTCGAACCATATGTCTATATGCAGAAGTACCATAACGTATTTAATTATTATTCAGTTTTTTGGCTACCACATTTTAGCTGGCGAGATAGAAAAGAAATAGTTAACAACATTCCCACTATAATTATGGGAAAGCATAATAGCTTCTATTAAAGGAATCAGGAGCAACAGGAAGGAACATATCGTTCTTTTATTCATAAATACATACTATTGTTGTATAGGAGCAGGCCAAAGAAGAATATTCTACGCATTTATTTTTTGGAAAGTTGTTTTGATAATTTGGCATTACTATGGGTTATGAGTGCATATGTAAAATAAACGTTTTTAAAAAGAATATGTAAAGAAATATAAATGTGTAACTGAAATGTATTTTATTTCATTTTTTAATAATTTGTCTATTGACTCTAAATTAGTACTCTAATTTAAAACAAATCTTAATTATTATTCCAATAACTTTGAATTATAACTTATTGTTTTACTTTAGAATATAGAAATATTCTCCATGAGAAATGTTTTAATATTATTTAATAAATAATCACATGCTTCAAAAGTAACTCAGCACAACATTACAAACGCCCTAAACAATAATAAACACGCATGTCATAAAAAATATTAGATATTTACATATCTAGTCATAATAAGCCTAAATATTATATTACTATTATATTATACAGCATGTTGCACTTTTTTCCCGCAAAACTCTTTCAGATAGTAAATGTCACACCAAGTATACTATAGACTTATTGGTTTTCGTTATTCCACGTGAAATAATTAAACGGCTCTAGTTTCTTTACGAATTTAAAAACCCAATAAGTCGACATGATATTTTTTATTCAAAATGACATTTACTTGTAGACAAAAAATCTTTAAAAAGATTCATATGTAGTTTGTTTCTTCCTTCAATTGTATAATTAGTTGATTTTTAATATTTTCAATTTTAAACTTAAATTAATTTACCTTTCATTGTTGTTATCGGTATTGATGGTGTTCTTTCTTCGTTTCCACATTGTTTGATATGTATTTTATTGTATATTTTTCTTTATTTTGACTCTATTTCAAGCAGCTGTAAGTTTTTAAGGCTTTGAAAAACAATTAGGTCCACGAAAAAAAATACAATCAATACCTATACAATTATAAAATTTAAAAAATACTTGTCAAACGTGCAGATTTTGTATTTGCAGTTTGTACCTTTGAGGGCGTTTGGTTTGGCCATGTCCATCGTATACCCAACTGCTTTTGCAATTTAAATATTTTTCTTTCTTCTCGGGTTCCTTGTGCAGTACGGTGTCGGCTATGCTTCCTCTATTATGTTATCGGTAAATTTTCTTGGTTGACCTTCAAACTAAAACAAAATAAAGATTAATTTTGGAAATGTTTGATTAAAAAAGTAACCATGACTTGCGTGCCAGGGGTTTTTCTGTACGGTACAATTACCAATATAATTACCACAGTTTGTACATAAGAATAATCATATTCATGATGAAGACATAATTCCTAGCATAATACACTATGGTTATATCGCTATCTGCATTTTTGTTTACCTTTGTTTTGTCTCAAGTAAATCATTTTTCTTCCTGACCCGACACATGGTCACAACAATATGGTTAGTTCATAGCCACACTCTCGAAGAAAAGACTCATCCCTATAGAAAATGCATCCCGGACGTTGAATACCAAATGATTAATATTTTGTGTCCGCATCAAATGTCAGTCCTCGATCACCAGTTTAATCAGGTCACCGAAAATCTTCAAATTTAACAGCACAACCTCTCTCGTAATATCTATAGCCTAGATTCTAGAAGCACACAATAAACAATTAACTAAATAATAATATACAAAACGTTAAATTATATACTTACCAACATCATGAAATTGTGCTTTAATAAAATCCATGCACTGTCACGTTGATTGTAAACAGAGAATTGGAGCGAACTTAGCTCCGAGCACTCGACGAACACATAATGCCGATCCTGCTGACATCTCTCGGCGAAACAAATGCTGTATTTTGCCAATTTCGAAATATAATTTAAAAAGGTGGTCAAAATGCAATACGATCAGTCATAGCTCCATTTCTTTCCTTGAATAGAACTTAAATTATCAAATAAAATTCAAATGACAGCTACAAATTACAACACCCTGTGGTCAAAGCCACGCCGTTTCTCCGGCAGATGGCGTTACAGTCGATGTACCGTCAAACTGTCAACAATTTACTACACGTATTTTTCACTTTCAATATAAGTAAAATTCACTTTTCGATTGCGCTTTCTTCCTTTCTGGCCCTCTTTGGCTGTATAGTTGCCACTTACCGCTAGTGTTTCTGATCCCGACGCGCAACAAATATATGTACACACGTACCCACGTACCTACACAGATATGTTCGCAAGTCTTCTCCCTAAAAATGTTTTACACTTTGATCGCGGCTGGTGTCACTTAAACTCTTACCGTATTTCCATATGAGCCCGGGGACATTATTGTCCGTCTGAATATCTTTTCGGTGTATATTAGCGTGATTTCAGCGCGTACGGGACCGAAATCTGATGGTTCTCGCAGCGCGCTCAAGCTACTGTCAAGTGTCAACAACAATCGCTTAGCAACCTACATATTTGACAAATTTTCTGACGTATCTCGAGGTACACCCAAAATTTCAACCGATTTTACCGAAAATCCGAAAAATTTTCTCGCCGCTCGAACTACATTTTTGCATTATCGTTTCTGTAATGGTTAGAAGAGCGAAAAAGATTCAACGGTAGCCGCTTGGGTATTATAACGCAAAAGTGAGATCATAGTTTTAGCGGCCGGAATATTGGGTGAAAATTTTCTCCGATTACTTTCACGTTTTTCGTATAATAGACGTGGGATAAAAAAAAAATATTTTAAATATTTCTACTTTTTATTGTTGTTGTGTTAAATGGATAACTTTAGGCATTTAATCGTTACTTACCTATGAACACTCATTTGTTTACGGGTTGATGGACTGTCGAAAAGATTAGTATGTTTTCCCCTGGCATAAAGCCACATCTCAAATTTGGTTTTATTTAGCTAGTTCAATATCGAATTTGGATAATCGAATAAAATTGTCTATAATTCTCTAATCTAACAGGAAACAAAAAATGTTAATCATGTTAGCGTTTAATGAGAAAATATTACAGTTCCTTCATTCTACATGATGCTTAGTATAGTCAAAAATAGTTAAAGTGTATTTACCTATGTCTTTGGGAAGGTGTTTCTCGCGGTCTATCCATTGTTGAAAAATCTCTTGCCTGTTTCTCAATCTTTCAACATCTTCGCCCAATTGTTTATAAATTATCTCAAGCAGATTTTCATCTACAGAACGTAAAAGTCCGGCGTTAGACATCATATTGTTGCGAGACCAAGGAATATTTGCAAGCTAACTGAACCAAATAGAGTCACTTGTCTTAAATGTCGTTTCGTTTTATTTTTTATTTCTTAAAAAAACTAGTGCTGTTATGATTGGCAATTTATTTAATTGTTGTTGTAATAATTTGTTGAGATACTAACTTCAGTAATATCGCATGAGATAAAAAAGTAAATTGATTAACTTTACGTTTTTTGCTTCACTTTTTTGTAATTGGAGCGGATGCAAAAATGGATCTTATTGGCGAACTTTGCTTATTGGAAAATGGATATACCGGGTGATCCACGCCATAGGCACTCCCGTTAATTTTTGTTGTCTATAGAGCTGGACGAATTAAATTTGGGAATGTGCTAATAGACAAAAAATGCAATTCTTTGGGATACTCGTGAGGTTAATGTGACTTCCGGTTTTTCCGGAAATGACGTCATCATTGAAATTTTAAATGGCACCCTATATTCTGTGATATCTTCAATCAGGATGACATTCTGAACACAAAAACATATCGATCGTCAATTTTTATCACCAAGGCAACGCAAAAATAACTTTTTGTGTATTAGGTAATCTAGGCCCTAGGGCGCTAGGAATTGGTGAAAATAGTCGAAAATAGTCAAATAAACACTAACTAAATCGATTTTGGCCGACATTGCATCACTGGCACCCTTTAGCGTTATTTAATTGGTTTTTGGCCATTGAGGTATTTTTTCACGGGTACCCAATGGCCACACCCTGACTATACGATATAAAACATCTTTCCGATTGCAATGATACCAAATACTTGATTTGTTATTGAAATTCTTAGCGTAAAAATGTTGTTTGAAGCAAGAAAATCGAAAAAAACATTGGCCTAATGATCAAAGTCAGCGTACAAGTCAAACTTACTCAATGGATTACTCGAAGGAAGTGATTTTCACGCAAAAATCCCTTGAAGAGAAAGTAAAAGTACTTGAAAGGACAGTCGAAAGAAGAGAACGTAAAGGAATATGTAACAACATAATAATCACGGGAATAGACAACAAATACCATAAGGAAAAAGCCGAAGAATTACCACAGAAGAAAACCTAAAATTGATGTCGCCCAAATAGATTCAATACAACTAAAAAATGAACGCTTACGCAATAGTGCGATCATTGTCAAATTTAGGGATTTTGCAACAAAGTTCGACGTCCTTAAAGCAAAGAAGGCAGTCGGAATTCTGACATCAACGGAGTGCGGAGTAACTGGAAAATCACACACGATATATATAAATGAACAACTGACAGACTCCATGAGCAACTTGTTCTACAAAGCCCGCGAGAAAAAGAGAGAACTGAAATATTCATTCCTCTGGACCATAAAGGGGAAGATGTATATAAGAAAATCAAAGGAAAGTGATAGGATAAGAATTACACACTTGGAAGAACTGGGACCCAATTCTCGTCATCTTTTTGAAGCGAATGCGTGACTTTTCGAATGGAGTAGGGATATCACCGGTTGCCCTCTGGTTCGTATCTAGGTTGTTGCTAAGAACAATAACGCACGCGCCACGCCCATACTTTTCAATCAAACCTATGGGAACGTATGGGCGTGGCGCGTGTGTTATTGTTCTTAGCAACAAGCAAACTTGCTCATAGATACGGGCAACCGGCGATATCCCTACTCCATTCGAAAAGTCACGCATTCGCTTCAAAAAGATGACGAGAATTGGGTCCCAGGATCAACTAGCTTAATGTACGATCTCATTAAAACATAAACAACACAAGACCTACTGCAAACATGACCTACACAATGTACCTAATAAACTCCATTCTCCGATCATAATCATCTTCATTGAGGACGACGATTAATCTTGGAATGTAACTGTTCCAATGTACGCGCTTCAAAATGCGACGAATACTCGATTTTGAAATGCCTACTTCACGCGCCGCTTGCCGAACAGATTTTCTTGAAGTTTCGCGATCAATTTCCACTAGTTCTTCTTCTCTTGCGGCGCTTGTGGATGTTCGTGGTCTCCCAGAACGCTGTTTGTGGACATCTTGAACATGCCCGCATATAAGCATTGTGCTACCTGCCACGGCACCAAGTAAATTGACTCCGCCTACATCGCGCAGCGGTTGGATGGTAAGCGGGCTGCCTTAAGGGTCGGCAACCGATTAAGCACACAGAAATCAAATAAAATCAATATCTACCAGGCGTTGCGTTGGTTAGTGACAATTCAATTAATATCTCAATTGGCAAGATTGATAATGAATATCTTATTTTAATTACGTACCTCTATTTATTGATTATTTTTAAGTACTAATAACCGCATAAAATAGATACAATTTAGATAAAATAGAGATTTTAACATCCATGCTCTCCTAAACCGAATGGTATATACAACCATACTAAAATATATTTGCATTAACACGTTTTGTACATTCATCTTTTAAATAATGTACTATATTATATAATGCTTGTTGACACTTGGTGCCATTTCAGCGTGCAAATTACAGTCCCTGCGTCTTACCCTATCCGACCAATGTAATATTTTTCCGCGTATGAAAGGAGATAGCGAAAATGTTTTGGTTCGCTATGCGCAGGCGCGCTGACTGAATTTGACCGCGAATTTTAAACAACACTATTGCGGCCTAATTTGCGCATGCGCGTAGTGCTCGCGCATGCGCGTAGAGCATGTTGTGATTGTAGAAAGAAATAGAATAAAGTATCTTCCATTTCGCTTTGAAACCTGAACAACCTCTCTTTCTAGGCGCATTATACCAGTATAAGTTATTTGGCAAATTATCACTACACATTGGTTCTGTATTTACAATTTAGATAGGCTCTGTTGTGATCTTTGTTCGTTTTTGTTTCATTACATGAATGCGAAATATTTGAAAATAAACAATGACAATGAACGGTAAAAAATGATGAAAATCGTTGAAGCGTAAATACTCATCTCGCGTTGCTACGAATATCGGGGGCGTGGCCGAATTCGGTGCTTTTCTGGCGGCTCGTATTAATTCTTACTAGTTTTGGTAAATTTTATAAATTATTTCGTTTTAATTTATAAAAGTTCTATATATACTTACGATTTATAAACTAATGTTATAAAAAAGAAATTAAAATCACATATAAATCAAGTAAAATCAATATCTACCAGGCGTTGCGTTGCGTTGGTTAGAGACAATTCAATTAATATCTCAATTGGCAAGATTGATAATGAATTTCTTATTTTAATTACGTACCTCTATGGACTGCCACAAGATGTCGTTGTATTTCAACTATCATGCACTGTCGGCGCTGAGAAAACTAACCTTAAAATAATTAGTACACCGTAATAAAACGTGTTCTACTAAGCAGTGCAGTATCAATAGATGGTCAATAGTGGCTAATATTGAGTTGTCTGTTGAGTTCGCGACAATGAACACATTTTCGATAACAGTAGATCTGCTTCCAAAGCTATTTACCAATGAAATAGACACTGCTAGATCAAATCCGAATATGACCATAGGCCGTAGTAACATTAAAACCATGGAAGATATCCATATGAGGGTGCGGGAATATTCGGAAAATACTAACACCCAGTGGATAGTGCATAAATCTCTCCCAAACGCAGAAAAAATAGTTTGCTCGTTTGTATTTGCCGTGTTATTTGATATTATAGTTTTAGTAAAATATCGACAACAATAACTTATTAACTTTTTTTTAATTTTTAATATTTCGCCTAAATCAAAGACTAACTTAACTTATTTAATGCATGTTAACTTTTCTATAGAAGTTCTTTAAGATATGTTATGTGCATTGTTTCATCCGTGACGTTGTTTATTCTAGACAATCGTTTAACGATGATAATGTTCATCATATTATTATAATATTTATTTAACATTTTAATTTCTTTTTTATAACATTAGTTTATAAATCGTAAGTATATATAGAACTTTTATAAATTAAAACGAAATAATTTATAAAATTTACCAAAACTAGTAAGAATTAATACGAGCCGCCAGAAAAGCACCGAATTCGGCAACGCCCCCGATATTCGTAGCAACGCGAGTTGAGTATTTACGCTTTAACGATTTGCATCATTTTTTACCGTTCATTGTCATTGTTTATTTTCAAATATTTCGCATTCATGTAATGAAACGAAAACGAACAAAGATCACAACAGAGCCTATCTAAATTGTAAATACAGAACCAATTTGTAGTGATAATTTGCACGACGAAATGGCACCAAGTGTCAACAAGCATGATTACAGTACATTATTTAAGTGATGAATGTACAAAACGTGTTAATGCAAATATATTTTAGTATGGTTGTATATACCATTCTGTTTAGGAGAGCATGGGTGTTAAAATCTCTATTTTATCTGAATTGTATCTATTTTATGCGGTTATTAGTACTTAAAAATCATCAATAAATAGAGGTACGTAATTAAAATAAGATATTCATTATCAATCTTGCCAATTGATATATTAATTGAATTGTCACTAACCAACGCAACGCCTGGTAGATATTGATTTTACTTGATTTCTGTGTGCTTAATCGGTTGCCGACCCTTAAGGCAGCCCGCTTACCATCCAACCGCTGCGCGATGTAGGCGGAGTCAATTTACTTGGTGCCGTGGCAGGTAGCACAAGGCTTATATGCGTCCCGTCCCGTCTCTTTCAAACTTATCTCTGATGCGAGTAATGGTGAGTCTCGTAGGGGGATCTATCTGAAACTCCCTTCTAAACCCTCGTTGTACTTCCACGACGTTCTCACACTTATGGTAGCACTATAAAATAAATTTAGGTTTTTCAAAGTCTAGTCTAATATCAGCCATTATTAAAGTGTGTATAAATTTTTTTGGGACACTGTGTATTTTGACATTTTCTGTTACAATGTTCAATGTTACTACGCTTGATACAGTATTATATCAATAACAACTGGAAATTAACTAAAACCTTTATTGATCAGGTCAAAAAATTAACAAAGAAAAATTAGATACAACAGCAAAAAATAAACCGATCAAATTTAAAACAATGTATTCTTGTCAATGGTTGAGAATCGTCATAAACCAACTAGAGTAGTTGCAGTAGAAAATGTAATAATGTTTTGTTATAAATTTATTCGTTGCTAATTTTTAGACGTAAGTAATAAAGGTTTTCGCTAATTTCTAGATGTTTTAAATATAATAATGAAGACTGTAACAAATAATGACAAAATATACAGGGCGTTCTATTTCATATTCAAAAGTTTGAGGTTATATCTCAGAAACTGTAAACGTTGCATCAACGATAATAACGGCAGTGACTTCACATGGTTGCAACATCCTTAATTCCAAAATTTCGTTAAATTCGGTCGAGCCGTTCCGGAGATTTTGTCACTTTTATTTCAGAATCTTCAATTGCCTTTTTCTCGAAAATGTTCTTACGTACGGCCATAAAAATATTATGCTACCATTAAGACAATTAAAAAACTGTCAAATTAATTGGAAAAAATGGAAAAAAATATCGCTGAAGTCATCTGTTAAAAACAATTCAAGGTACAAAAATTAATTTGATATGATGTGGTGTATTTTGATAATTATAAATCGACGTTGTTGAATGTTGAAACTAGAAAGAAATAAATAGAGGATCTTCCATCTCGCGTCAACGCTGAACAACCTCTCTGTCTAGCCGCAATATACCCGTATTACATATATGATCACCACCACTGACAGATACCTCCTTAATAATTTGTTTAGCACTGTTTTTCATAGCCTACAGGGTATACGTAATATTTTTTTCTCCTACACGATGCGAAATAGTATATTATAATACAAGTTTTATAAGATAAAAATTGGCGCACGAGTAGTTTTGGGCACGACGAGCGTAGCGAGGAGTGCCCAAATGGAACGAGTGCGCCAATACGTCTTATAAAACGAGTGTTATATACTATTTTTTCTACTTTGCGACATTAAATTTACATACATTTCGAAACTTGCGGTTGTCATCTTACAATCTAGAGTAGTTTCATATTCAACAGTTGCCAGTTGTAGTAAAATCGATAAATACGACAGACGCGAGCCAATAGCGATTGAGATGTCAGCCTGATTTGACACTTGACGTCAATATCATCAATCTTGGAAAACTAAAAGTTACCAAATGTTTGTGACCTAGTGTTTTCATAACGACACCGAAACCGGTTTCGTTATGAGTTCATAACGAACGCAAAGTAGAAAAATGTCGTTTTCGCGTCTCTATGGAGACACAATAGTATATTATAATACAAGTTTTATAAGACAAAAATTGGCGCACGAGCGCGCCAATACGTCTTATAAAACGAGTGTTATATACTATTTTTTCTACTTTGCGACATTAGATTTACATAAATTTCAAAAATTGCGGTTGTCATCTTACAATCTAGAGTAGTTTTATATTCAACAATTCGTAGTTGTAGTAAAATTCACAAATACGACTGACGCGAGCCAATAGTGATTGAGATGTCAGCCTCAATTTGACACTTGACGTCAATATCATCAATCATGGAAAAGTAAAAGTTACCAAATGTTTGTGACCTAGTATTTTCATAACGACACCGAAAGCGGTTTCGTTATGAGTTTATAACGAACGCAAAGTAGAAAAAAGATGTTATTTGCCAGCCAGCCCCAGACCGGCCTGTAATGGACACTTTTCGGGGCTAGCCCTGAAAATGCAATATCTCTGTCCAATCAAAACATGAATCCAAATACAGTTTCGATTCAGTTTGACGGTTGTGATTAAAACGTCAACGGATTTTATTTGTCAAAAGCAAATATGTCTCTTCTTTCGCCAGGAAAAGAACCAGTACAAATTATTTGCGCAATATATAAAATGAAACGTGCATTTATTGTAAGCATTTGATAAAATATTTGACCAATACAAAAAACATTTGACCAATACAAAAAATATTTGAGCAATGCAAAAAAAGCCTCGAGCCTTAAAAAAAATAGATGTGCAATATATTTATAATATGTGCATCAGAATAAATAATTGTACGTTTATATATTTGAATGTTCCCTTCATAATATATTTGTGCACATAAATAAATAAATGTGCAATACAATCGTTACCTCTATAAAAATATAATGTGCATCCAAAAAAATAATTGTTAATTTAAAAAAATATATGTTTAATAGTTTAAATAGATCAGCATTTGAAAATTTGGTAAGAGCATTCAATAATCGAAATTGTACCATGAGAAAATTATAATGCGCCCTGAAGAGATTATAGTGCGCATTAAGTTCTGCAACCCGTAGCGCATTTATGTGTATCGTACAGCTTAGGCCTGTACTTGCTCTATGGTTTTGGTATCAGCTAAATAAAATTTTATAACTGAGTTATAAAAATTGGTTTGACAGGGAAGTGAACTTAAGTTTGTAAATATAATTCTAGTTACAATCATAACCTCAAATATACCAAAATCGCGCGCGTTTGAGGAAGGGCGATTTTATAAATAGTTTAATCCGTTATAATCTGTATAAGAATATGTGTGTTATATTATATCATCTGTACCCTACGTCTTGTTCTCTGCTTGTTTTTATACTTGTTTATTTTTTATGTTTAAGAAACTGTCGTAATAAGACATATAATAAAGATTCTTTTTGCACACGTATTTAGTAGAATTAGATGCTGTACAATTTTGTCAATATTCTTTTTTCCTTTTGGTTGCCTGACTCTGACAATCAACATCGGGTAATAGTAGTACCTTTTCCGCTGTATTTCAGTAGATAAGATACGGTTATTCCGTGTACAATTTTGACTTGCTATCTAATAATTATTAGTTTTATAAAATGAAACATACATAACACGTGTGCGGGGTTTTTATACATACAAAACATACATCAACAACCCAAAAACGATGTAATATTTTACAATAAACAATTGATGAAAACGTTTGTTTTCTAATGGAAAAAAATTCTTTTCTAAATTACATAAAGATTTGTTGGGATTTCTTGTGAAATGGAGGTTTACTCTTAGCACTTTTTCAACGATTTTGCAGATGAACCGCCATTTCCGTAATTTTGTCAAGATAGTTAGATAATAAATTAAACTATAGGAAATTTTGTATAATGTATGTATATAAAATGTTTTGCTAATATTCATAGTTTAACTGCATGAGCAAATTCTATTTGGTCAAGATCTTGTCTTCATTAAAACTATAGTTACCCAGGATTTGAGAGATATTTTGATTCTTTTGACGGTATTGTCAGAACATTAGCGTTTGCGTTGCACGCGAATTCGACACACAGATGCGTCGAGATTGCCATGACGAGGCACTGCTGTATAGTATGACACCCCGGGTTATCCATGTTTCATTTTATGAATCCGATAATAGAGATAGAACCTACAAATGAAAATATTATATTTAATATGGCTATGTAGGTATATAGACGTTAAATTTAGTAATACAAAAACAAAGTTAGTTTCGATATTTTTTCTCCTGATTGTGTAATTAATGATTTAAGTTAATTTTTATCAATTTTAGGGAAACATAATAGACGAAAAGAATTCTCAGTATAATATTTTTTATGTAACATTGATATTTATTTAATGCTCAGTATGTATTATTTTAATGCACAAGTCAGCCATTCTAGGGCACAATATGAATTAAATATTGCTCATTATTAAATTTTTTATGGAACTTATTCATATTTATTTAATGCTCAGTATGTATTATTTTAATGCACAAGTCAGCCATTCTAAGGCACAAAATAAATTAAATATTGCTCATTATAAAATTTTTGATGTAACATATTCATATTTATCTAATGCACATTATTTCTTTTTTTAATGCACAAAGTATCTATTTTAATGCACTTATCTATTTAACGAATGTACGCTTAAATCGCTACTTTCTCAGCTTGGTACACAATATACTAATTTCATATTATAATATTAAATTGCAGATGCGATAAAATGTCTTATTATATTTATAGATAAAGACGAAATCATGCGAGAAAGCAGTACTTTAGGTAAATACTTAGCTGGTTTTATAGTTAAGGTAGGTGTAGAAGTACATATTGATAGAAAAATCGATTTTTTATGAAGAAGGATAGTTATATCTGCAATGGTTTATTTTGGCACTGGTGTGTGCTAGTACTTTTTTGTGCAGAACTATGCGTAGAATACAAACAATTCGTTAGGTATAGGTTGTTTCATTTAAAAAAAAGTAAATTTCTTAGGAAAAACTGTTTGCTATATCTTGTTGCAGATTATGACCACCTTTACACAATTTGGATATAGTAGGTAATCACGCTAATAGAACGCTTCTTACTTAGTAATAATCAAAGCGTGCGCAATAAAATTAAAAACAGGTATTGAGATATATTGCTTTTCTTAGACTGCTGTTTTCCACGAAAATGCCAATAAAGCAAAAAGTATAAAGTTTAGGGTAGGTAACGTTTTTTTTTATATGTCGTAAAATTTTGCGAGGAATTCAAAATTGTGCCGAAATATAGTTTGTTCCATTTAAAAATCATAAGTTTGGGATGCTACTACCTTATGGAACATCCTGTATACACGCAAATAATTTTAAAATGTGTTCTTCATATATGAGTGAAATGAGTTTTAAAATATCTTCATTAACAGAGGTAAAACCTTCCGAGATCGCACAAATGTTAATACAATTATTCATTATTACCAAAATGGCATATATTAACTGGCGTCTTTGGTAAGAATCAGAGTTCACCTTTTTATGTTATTCAATTGCAATCTAATGCATTAAATGTAGTCATTATTGGCTAGGGGGAATTTAATTCTAAATTATTTTACTAGTTAGACAAATTGCTTATGATAGACAATTATTTTTTTATTGAAATTATCGTGATTTAATTGGTGGTGTTATAAATTCAACTGCAAAATTTGGAGACAGTAGCTTGTGTTTCGTGGAAAGTATTTGACGGTATCAAAAATCTATCAAAGATGCACTTCATACTGTATGCTTTATGCGTCACATTGCTCTTCCTAGTGACTGCAATTGTCTTAATAACAATTTATTACTATTTTAGACTATTTACCGTAAAATATTACCTGAACAAATTCCCAATGTTACCACAAGTGCCTATATTAGGATCTGCATTACTTTTGAGAAACAGTTCTGGTAAGCACCGAAGACGCTTTTTGGAATATGCAAGAGTCGCCTTGCTTTTCTTTCAGATCTATATGAAATTGCTATGGATTATAGTAAGAAGTATGGCAAGAATTGCTGGGCTATGAATGGGCTGGAACCTATGCTGTTCACAACAGACGCAAAGCTTTCGGAAATAATACTATCATCACCAAAACATATTCAAAAGCCAACTTTCTACAAGGTCTTCAATAAATTCATGGGCAAAGGATTAGTATCATCAAATGGTAAGTGGTCAATACACGTGGGAAATATCAGGATATGCATGCCGTCTTTCCATCTTCATGTTGTCATGCATGTTGTCTTTCGGTCTTTCGATCTTCAGAAAGAAATTGTGCACAAATGATTGGAACTTCGCTTGTGACACCTTAACTTAGCCTTAACTTAGAATACGGAGTTTAATCTTTTGTGTGGCGAATATCGAATCAGATGGATAAGTGTTTCCCAAACAAATCAACACTCTTTAATCCCAACAAAAAACTTACAGTTAACTGGGTTAATGAACGCCTTATTGCATTGAGAGAAACAATTTCAGTTTGGACTCCGTTTGGAATTTGGCATCCAACATTTGTAGCTAGTGAAGATGTTAAAAGGTTGAAAAAATCGTATAGATATGAACTTAAAAAATCTGATGTGGCCAAGCACATGACTTTATCATACAATATATAAAATTAATAGTTTAGCTGCATGAGAATCTATTCTATAGAGATAAATCGTAGGTATTGTCAAAGCATCAGCATTTGACACTACCTACACTACGTCATTAGAATAATAGTTATTTATGTCACAAATGCCGAAAGTACGGAATAGCGCGACGAGCGGTGATACGGCGCGTCACCAAAGGCGCATATGAGCCAGTCGCGCTATCTAGTTTTTGGCAGGAGCGACATCAACGTTTATTGTGTTGCTTTTTAAGATATACGTATTTAAAAAAAAATGATTTCTGTATAGTAAATGTAGGTTGGTACCACTTTGACGAAAGGTGCGTTCCGATTGGTAGGTAATGGTAGCTAATGGCGGTGGTAGAATACGAAATTATAGTATTTCTTACATATCGTGATAATGACACATATTAGTTTGCATGTACATAAACATGAGTCACTAGCAATTTTCTATTTGAATTACTACAACGGCGTCTGCTACCACTGCCATTATCACTAATGAAAACGCACCTTAAAAAGGTAATTCAAATTCTGACAGATTTATATTTGTTCATGACACATCCCTACCAACATACTAAAATAAAACTACACTCATCGCTATACTTTATTTACAATTTTTTCAATGTATCATTTTTAGAATTAGATATAAAGACTGGTTGATATTTCTTATCAACAAACAATCAAATTGGTGATCTTATTTTATTTGAAATTTGTATTTTATAATTTTGCGCACTACAGCGGCACGTTCCATAGTGGTTCTCCAACCTCTGATGAGATCAGCTGTTTTCGAATGATACAACACAAAAAAATATTTGTCAAAATCCTGGCTACTATGTAATTTCATATCAATGCAGATGCGACCGATCTCGATCAAATAGAATTTGCTCTTGAAGGTAAACTATTAATTTTACCAAAAAATGTTATAGGCATAAATTATTCAAAATTTCCTCTACTTTAATTTATTAATTAACTATTTTGTCGAAATTACAGAAATGGCGACTCATTTCCAAAATCCTTGAAAAAGGCTTAGAATAAACTAAAAAGCTAAACTATTAATTTTACCAAAAAATGTCATAGGCATAAATTATTCAAAATTTCCTCTGCTTTAATTTATTATTTAACTATTTTGACGAAATTACAGAAATGGCGGCTGATTTCTAAAATCCTTAAAAAAGGCTTGGAGTAAACACCCAGATCCTTTGGACCCTTTTGAACCAAAAGCTTTTCAACTCTAAGTTTGGTCATGAAACTTCTAAATATGAAGTTCCGTGCCGATACCTTTAGTAGTTTCTCCGGAAATGAATTAACAAAAATTGGGTACACACACACACACACACACACACACACACACACACACACACACACACACACACACACACACACACACACACACACACACACACACACACACACATACACACACACACACACACAGACATTTTTTTGTACCTTGGTCAAAAATGTTCAGGGGACCCTAAAAGACCTATTTCCGCTAAAATCTCAAAAAAAAAAATCTCAAATTTTTTTTTCGGCACGATTACAATACTTTACATACTGCGTATGATAAAGTAAAAAGCCAAATCCCCTGCTTATGAACAATTAATATCTTCATCTGATAACAGGCAATCAACAATCTGGAAAATTATTAAGAATTCTTTGCCGGCTGGCTCATCTCAGAATAGTACTATTCGCAATGCTACTTGCTTTAACAAATACTTTGTAAATGCTCCAATCGAAATATCTAAAACTATCCCAATAAGCAATACAGATCCTCTGAGCTTTCTGGGCCCTGCACCGACCAGCGAATTTTATTTTCAACCAACCACTTGTGAGGAGATATGTCTAGTCCTAAAAAATATAAAAATCTCACACAGCAGAGATCCATTTGGGATGACCGTAACAGTGATCAAGACTGTTAGCAACACCATACTACATCCCCTGACAGTATTGATCAATGAATGTATCTCAACTGGACTCTAGAATGACTTGGGAACATCATGTCAACTATGTTTGTAGTAAGCTGGCAAGGTCGATATATTTTATCAGAATTCTAAAAAATTCTCTATAAACATCATCGCTATTACATGCATACTATGGACTATTCCATTCTATAATGACGTACTCAATAATAAACTGGGGCCATTTGTAACGAATTTCGTTAATTCGTATTGTAAATTAGTTTGAATATTATAGTAGTTATCTTTCGTAGTATTAAAACCGCTTTTTAAATCGAATTTACGCTGGCCTGGAAAGCCTGTATGGCTATACGAGTATTTTTGATAACCAGTATAAAGGATACTGGTTTCCTGCAGCAGTTATACGTGGAGAAGGGGTTAGAATTTCGGTACCTATATAAAGGCCTAGAAACGGCAACGAAAGGCAGAGTCGCACGCTGATTTTACATTGGCTGCCAGCTCTCTCCAGTTCGCCGTTCCAGCCGACTCAGAAGCCGACCGTTTGAGCAGACTCGCACGCTGATTCTACATTGGCTGCCTGTTCAACGTTCCCGCCATATCCGAGGCCGACCGTTTGCGAATACGACCGACGTGCGCCGAAGCTGAGGGAATCCGTCACCGCCCCAGCTGTGTTTTCCGTCCGCGCCAGGCTGTCTACTCGCCCGTCACTTGACCCGACTAGGACTGGTTTGTAGATAGATATTTTTTACCAGTTATTTTTCCGGAGCGTGTTTTTCTTTGTACATTTTTATAGTGCTATTTTTCGACGAATGCTTATTTTCTTTTGTAAAACTTTTTCCATATGCGAATGCTACCATTTCTTTTCTTTTATGTATATATACAGGGTCTCCCACGACGAGCTGCCATTAGAAGTATATGGAGAACCAAATGACATGACAGATTAAAAATTTGTGGACTTATATTGTTGGACACGATCGTCTCAACTAAAATATTTTGAGTTTTCGGTTACTTCCGGTTACACCGGAAATGATGTCATCTTTTATATTTCAAACGGAACACCCTGTATTTTATCGCATTTTTGAAATCTTCATTAAATTTTAATTCAATTTTATGTTACATGCCCTATACCTAACATGTGTCATTTTAGAGATATTAATTGTTTTCACTAAAAAATGACAGCTGCACGGTTACTTTCAATTACTTATAAACTATCCCTTTTGACAGTTGGAAAAAAGTTGTCCGGCGAAATTGTTGTGAAGGTAACGTATTATCGACACATCGGTAGAACTCTTCTAAAAGTTATACAGGGTGTTCAAATTATAAGATCAAAGTTGAATTCGAGAATAGTATTAAAAGTCGATCTTTTCAAATGGCAACCCTAACATATGAATACATTTCTCAATTCTATGGAAAATTTTAGATCAACTTTGTGTACAATGTCCTATACCTAAAATGTAAATGTACCTACTTAAATCGATTTTTAAACATCACAGTGGAAATTGCACATATTGCCAAATCTAGATTGCGTTGGAAACAACAGAACAAGTTGGAATAAACAAAACTTTTTAGTAAAACAAGTTTTTTAGGTCATTTTTCATTATGATTGGTTTAGTATTCATAAAATTATAAGCCTACAATAAAACACAATATTAAAAATAAAAGAAAACGTTAAGAAAATAAAAAAAACGCTTAATTCTATTTCAGTAACTGTTCAAAAATGTTGCCGTTTTTCGCTAAACATGCTACTATTCCTTTTACCATATTATTGTCGGTGGCGTCCCTGATAGAGTTAGCACATAACTCATTGAAAGCAGCTGGAAGTCTATCTTTCATGTTCTCCTTATCAGTTATTGGGTCCTCCATTATTGGGTGGTTTCAAATGGACGGTGCTCCAGCGCACATAACAGTTGCAGTAAGACGCTTGCTTAACGAGCGATAATCGGTGATCGGTGGAATCCGCTTAATGGGTCATACAAATATCCACCGCGTTCCCCCGACTTGACGCCAATGGATTTATTAATTTCTGGAGCTATTAAAGACGTAGTTTATGAGAACCCAATAATTGA
Organism: Melinopterus prodromus; assembly: GCA_964023965.1. Taxonomy (NCBI): domain Eukaryota; kingdom Metazoa; phylum Arthropoda; class Insecta; order Coleoptera; family Scarabaeidae; genus Melinopterus; species Melinopterus prodromus. Next base: position 42,618,340 of record OZ030395.1, read on the forward strand.
TAAGGAGAACATGAAAGATGAGTTCGAGCTGCTTTCAATGGGTTATGTGCTAACTCAATCAGGGACGCCACCAACAATAATGCGTTAAAAAGAATTATAGCATCTTCAGCGGAAAACGGCAACGTTATTGAAGAGTTACTGAAATTGACACAGCATTTTTTTTTAAATTACCTTACGACTTGGTTTTATTTTTAATAGTGTGCTTTATTGTAGGCTTATAATTTTATGTGTACTACGTTTATGTCAGTACGTTCATTGTGATAGTCCCATTTACATTTTTAACTATTTATTGCTAATTTATTCTTTTATATTTACGTCAATTTTATAGTGTTTGTCAATTGTAACATATGTGTGAGCGTAACCACAGTTTTGTTTTATCTTTTGACACGTAAGTGATTTTTACTTTATCATACGCAGTATTATAATTACTTTATCATACGCAGTATTATAAAGTATTGTAATCATGCCGAAAAAAAAAATTGAGATTTTAGCGGAAATAGGTCTTTTTGGGTCCCCTGAACATTTTTGACCAAGGTACAAAAAAATGTCTGTGTGTGTGTGTGTGTGTGTGTGTGTGTGTGTGTGTGTGTGTGTGTGTGTGCGTGTGTGTGTGTGTAAACGATTTTTGTGGAGACGATTCCGGAGAAACTACTGAAGGTATCGGGACGAAAGTTCATATTTAGAAGTTTCATGACCTAACTTAGAGCTGAAAAGCTTTTGGTTCACAAGGGTCCAAAAGAACTGGTAGTTTATTCTAAGCCTTTTTCAAGGATTTTGCAAATGAGCCGCCATTTCTGTAATTTCGTCAAAATAGTTAAATAATAAATTAAAGCACAGGAAATTTTGAATAATTTATGCCTATTACATTTTTTGGTAATATTAATAGTTTAGCTGCAAGAGCAAATTCTATTTGATCGAGATCGCTGGCATCTGCATTGATATGAAACTACATATAGTAGCCAGGATTTTGACAAATATTTTTTTGTGCTGTCACACTCGAAAACAGCTGATTTTATCAGAGGTTGGAGAACCGCCATGGACCGTTGCCGCTCTAGTGCAGCAAAGTACAAAATACAAATTTCAACTAAAATAAGATCGCCAATTTGATTGTTTGTTAATAAGAAATATCAACCCGTCTTTATATCTAATTCTAAAAACGATAAATTGAGAAAATTGTAAATAAAGTATAGCGATGAGTGTAGTTTTATTTTAGGTTGTTGTTACGGATGTGACATCTACAGTGTCATGAACAAATATAAATCTGTCAGAATTTAAATTTGCTTTTTAAACTTGACGTTTTGTCAAAGTGGTACCAACCTAACATTTCCTACACAGAAATATAACCATTTTTTAATTATTTTTTTTTAAATACAGATTTTTCAAAAAGCAACACAATTAACGTTGGTGTCACTCCTGCCGAAAACTAGATAGCGCGACTCGCTCACATATGACGGCGACGCTCCGCTTTTGGTGACGCGCCGCATCACCGCTCGTCGCGCTATTCCATACTTTCGGCACTTGTGACATAAATAACTATTATTCTAATGTCGTAGTGTAGGTAGTCTCAAATGCTGATGCTTTGACAATACCTACGATTTATCTCAATAAAATAGATTATCATGTAGCTAAACTATTAATTTTATATATTGTATGATAAAGTCATGTGTCTGGCCACATCAGATTTTTACTACATAATGTTAGGTTAATTGAATTTGTATGTGTAATTTGCAGGAGAGTCTGATGATGCGCAAGCGAAACTAGTCACTCTTATGATTAAATAAAACCCTTACACGAAAAACAGTGTCTACTTAGTACTTATTACAATTTCACGTGTAAATAATGGAAATCCAAGCATTTATAATTTTATAACTACTAAATTAATTATAATGAAAAATTACCTAGAAACTTGTTTAATAAAGTTGTGTTTTTCCAAATTGTTCAATTGCTTTCAAAAGCAATCTAGATTTGTTTGCAATTTTTGCAATTTCTACTGTGATGTTTACAAATCGATTTCAGTAGGTACAAGTACATTTTAGGTATAGGACATTGTACACAAAGTTGATCTAAAATTTTCCATAGAATTGAGAAATGTATTAATATGTTAGGGTTGCCATTTGAAAAAATCGACTTTTAGTACTATTCTCGAATTCAACTTTGATCTTATAATTTGAACACCCTGTATAACTTTTAGAAGAGTTCTACCGATGTGTCGATAATACGTTACCTTCACAACAATTTCGCCGGACAACTTTTTTCCAACTGTCAAAGGGGATAGTTTATAAGTAATTGAAAGTATCCGTGCAGCTGTCATTTTTTAATGAAAACAATTAATATCTCAAAAATGACACATGTTAGGTATAGGGAATGTAACATAAAAGTGAAAATGTATGCACACGAAAATAATGATAAACTAAAGAGAATCAACACCGTTCATTCATACGCCACACGATTTGGTGACAAATTGCGCCATGAGTTTCTACGTCTCCATAAATCCAGAACTGGAACTTCGTATCATTCGATAAAATTTTACAATGCCATTTCATACAACGCTAAAGACTTGCCAGTGCATGCTTTTAAAAAAAACAGTTAGACGTTTTCTTATTGAAAGGGCTGTGCACAGCTTTGATAAATTCATGGAGCAGTGCAGTGATTTGACGAATTAACTTTGATCGCGTATGTAAAAATGTAATACTGGATTAAATCTTGACTTGTGTAACGTATTTTGTATACGAGTAACATCAATAAATACTATGACAATAAGACTATGATAAAATATTGTTCGTTTTCTTCAAATTCGTGTTTGACGTTTATAGCAGTAGCCAATCACGAAACGAATCAAACAGCTCTGGTATGTTGAGGCGCGTTCACCAACATTGCTCGCGTTTTGGAAATTCTTTAAGCAAAAACGCCTGAGAGGCCGTTTTACTTCGATTTCAAAAACTCACGCAACGTAGAATGGTCCATATAGGCCGACGGCCGAAAAGGCTTCTTAAAATTTTCCATAAGCAATTAAAAAGGCACTTTTTCGCAAGTGAAATGGTGAGAAGAAAACGTTGAATTGCGTTTACATTATTATAGACAAGAAAAAGACTCAAAAATGTTATAAATAAAATGATCACCCGAAAAACATTATAAATGGAATTAAATGTGCTACCTTTTCCGCTGATGAGCCGCATTTAGAATAGTCGGTATGAATTAGTGAATACACGTAAAATAAACTAGATGAAACTAATTCATTCTTATCGCAAAATCGTGTGTACATTTACCGCTTCTACAGAAAACGTTCATTGGATTGTTTTCGTTTTCGATTTGTTAACTTAATAAAAATGCAATCTCTTTGTAACTTTCGTTTGTCTCCATCATCCATCATGCCGCATCGTTACGAAACATTTTGGTTATGAATTTTCTAACCGCGGTGGGGACGGTTCAAAATAGCAGCGGCATGCTTATATAATTAGTCAGGTTCTCGCGCGTTATTTTGAATGGAAATTTTAATTCAAATGCAGGCGGACGGCGACTGCAAGGGTAGTTCAAAGTTTGACCGCGTGGGGGTGCAATGGCTACTTCACCGCTTGGGGTATTTAATCGCGTCATATGAATTTGTTGTCGCAAAATCTTTAGCGCGTTGTAGGAATTCGCGTTGTACGAACGCGCGTTATAGGAGAGTCTATTGTATTTAATTTTGTCTTATTGTGCGAATGTTAAAGGTGATGATTGGAGAAGCCAAAGAAAACTATTGACGCCAACATTCCACTTCAAGATCTTGGAACAGTTCATGCCGATCTTCAACAAACATTCGAACGAATTAGTGAAGAGGCTCGACGTTGACACAATGACTGTTTCCACAGACGTACACGAAACAACGAAAGACTGGTCCTTAGGTCAAGTAATAGGTAATGACACAAACATACAGTAAGGAGTCCTCTACTATTGGACCGTTCTGTGCTTTGGTCTTGTCTTGGTTTGACGTTAACAAACTCAGGGTGAATATATTTGATTCATATTTTTAGAGACTATCATGGGATTGAAATCAGAGGGAACAAGCGATAATACAACATTGTACAAAGAAGCCGGGAAGGAATTACTACAAATCGTCATGGAGCGGATGATGAGGCCCCTTGAATTCATAGATTATACTTATTACTTCTGCAGAAACTACTGGAAAGAGTTAAGAGTGGTAGAAACATTGGACAAGCATATAATGTCCGTGATTAAGAGAAAACAGAAAGAGTACGACGATGGTGTACTTGAGCAATCGAAGAAGGTAAACGAAGATGGAACTAAGCAGAAGATAGTTTCCTTGGATCTCCTGATAGAGTACCAAAGGAACGGCGCCAAGCTTACGGAATCTGATATGAAGGATCAAGTTCAAACGATCATGTATGCGGTGAGTGTTGATTCTTGTCTTCTCGGGAAGACTACTTGAAAATATTTGTGGATTGCCTTCACATTGCAGGGTTATGATACAACGGCAACCACTGTCGCTCTTATGTTCTACCATTTTGCTAAGTATCCAGAAGTACAGGTAATTTCTAGTCAAAGCAGGTGGTTGGCCTTTGTATACCTAATGATATTTTGCAGGAAAAAGTGTTTGATGAAGCCTATCATGTCCTTGGTGGTGATATCAATCAAGAGATAACCAGTTCCCACCTAAAAGAGATGAATTACTTGGACATTGCTTTGAAGGAGTCTCTGAGGGTGACGTCATCTATTCCTCTTATGGCTAGAGAGCTTCACGAAGATGTGGAGTATGGTAAGTTACTATACCTAAAGTATTCCTAGCATTGTCCTGACAAGTTTAATGTTTTCAGACGGAATGACGTTACCCAAAGGACTGTGCGTTGCTTTTCTACTCAGCGCCTTGCACGTCGATCCAGAATACTTTCCTGAGCCTGAGAAATTCATTCCTGAAAGGTTTACGCCTGAAAATTGCAAGAAACGACCACCATACGCGTACATCCCCTTCAGTGCTGGGCCTAGGAACTGCATCGGTAAATATATTGAAATGATGATTAATATACTGAAGTCGGCCGGTTGTCATCTATCTTCAGTGAACTGTCAATACAACGTATAACTGGAAAGGACGCGACATGGTGAATAAGTGAGGCAAACGCATTTGGTATGCAACCCGCAGTGATGTGGGCTAGCCATCTCTTTCTATCTCATACGGTACTATGGCCGTATGCCGTTTGAGTTTAACTTATCTGTCAAATCCTTTCTAACTTGTTTTATTTTAATGCAGACACGATTGATCTCGATTAAATAGAATATTATGCAGCTAAACTATTAATTTTATATATTGTATGATAAAGTCATGTGCCTGGCCACATGACATTTTTTATGCTCGCGATGGTACTTTCAAGTTATATATCAGTGTTATTCCTTAATTTGAAACATTTGCAATCCAATGACTAAATGGTAACTAAATGCTCTTAGTATTACTGAATTAAGGATACGCATTCTGACATTAAAAGTAGTCCACATGGTGCTGATTATATTTATTCGATAATATTATACTTATAAATTATTGAGCGCATAAAGTAATGAAACATGACACAATGTCTGAAACGGTTAGCTATTTCGAAAATGTTTACGATTTTTAATTATCAAAACAAACATATTTACATCAAATTTTATTTCCGACTTTCAAGTATTTTCGACTTATGACGTCATCGACACTCTTTCTAAATGGCAACCCCATATTCTTTGCACCGATATTGCGAGATCTGTTAATTGTCGTAAAGATATGTAATTCACAAAACTTCACGCTACTTCACGCGTTTTCAAAAGCTGCATATCTTGTCAGGTTATTGCGTTTTCTTACGTTTTTTTATGAAGGCGTCCGCACCGCACTTAAAGAATTGCTGTAAATGCGTCAAAAACATTTCGGAACAAGTTTTTCGAATTGATTGAGGTTTACTATGAGGCCATTTTAAGGTTTCTAGGACAACGGGTTCAGCTGGAATAAAACAAAAAAGCGAAACACTACTGCCTTCCGCTATCTACCTACGGTAGTCAGACAGTGACACATAGCCCACGTCATCGCTATGTCTCTTTTGCTTGCGCCTGCCTCAATTCTAGCCAGCTAAAGTAGTGCGCCAGTCCCTTCCAGTTAGATTATTGTTCACTGTCCATCTTAAACATAGGATCGATGACCAATAGTTAAGGAAGTAAAAAAAGAAGATACAATATGGTGTGTGTTTCAGGTCAGAAATATGGAATCCTAGCAGCTAAAGTTGGCATAGTCAAGGCAGTGCTGAATTATAAATTCTTTTCGGTTGGCCATGAACTTAGCTTAGCAGCTGAAGTTGTTTTGACGCCCAAGACTGGAGTAAAAGTTGGTATCAGGCGAAGAGAGCTACCAATATTAGGCTAAAATTATTACATTATGCGATTATACTGTTATATTTCCGTAGATAGGAAAAGTTTATGCGGGATTATATGGGAATTTTTTTATTATTCATTTCTTATATGTTTTCATAAAAGTGGGCGACGGGTCAATAACCAAAAGTTTAACTATCCGAGTTTAATGGTGATGTACCATGTATTGGGCTAGGGTTTATACAACTTACAACAGTGCGGTTTAGAATTTTTTTAAATTTAAATAAAAACGGTTAAAATCAATTTTCGAATTTTTGCAGGTAAATTGTTATAGTATCCTTAATATAATATTATAGGAAAAAAAAAACATAAAATGACTTGTGAATTATTACTTAATATTTTTCGTATTCTAAATTTAAAACTACGTATGTACTATAATAATAGTCTTTAGTTATTTTTTATACATCTGTTACTTTTCCTTTCGAACAACGCAATAAATGAAGAATTTCCTTACTGGTTTATTCTTGTTTATTTTTTATGGTTTCATAGTTATGTGGTGAAGTGTTTAAGGGGGGTGTCCGGTTTTTTCCTCTAAAATTACCGTTTTTAGAATTTTGTATTGGCGAGACTATGCATTAAATGGATTGTAAATCTAGCACATATATTTAGTAGCTTTTCAAGTATTCAGATATAAAAAAATAATAAAGAAATATCATGAATGACGCACATTAGCCACCCGCGACCATGACACTGCGCGAAGATCGGCGGTCACTGGTTGGCACGATTGGGCCACTCCAGGTGACCTGAAATAAAAATATCGAATAGCGGCCTACTTGATACATAAGTAGTTATCGTTTGATGAACCAGAAAATAAAAATATTTAATTTTGAGTAAATTCTGACTTGTCGAACTCAAAATATCGATTTTTCTCAAAAAGAATGGCCATGTTTTCACTATGAAAAGAAAGGTACATAACTTATTGCATTTCTGGTTCATCAAATGGGGGTGTTTACTGAACATCCATTTGAAATTTCAAGTCATTCGCTCAAATAGTTTTTGAAATATCTTGCCAACCGTTTGCGAAAAAACTGTTACGAGAAAAACGCGTTTAAACTTTCAAGTACAGTTTATAATGTGACATCGAGAACTTACAGTATTTTTGTGCTAATATGCTATACCAGGGCCATACTTTATTCCTTCCTCCACTTCGTAGAATAGATTTTGAGACATTTGCTCATTTCTACGCCGCGTTTAAGCTTATTTTGCAGCCTCAAGTGCTGCAAATATCTTCGTTTTCGTGCCAATAACGATTCCAATTGTTGTGTTAGCTTTAAGGACGGCCGAAAAGCCTTTAATATAAATTCCTGCTGCTGCATAAGCGTCAATTTTGATAGGTTTTGAGCGACGGTGAAGATGTTGGGTGCGACGCACCAAACAGTCAAATTGAAGCTTTAGTTGTTGTTTCGAGTGTCACCACCGAAACACCGTTCTAGCAACTCTCTCGACAACAAGTTGTTGTAAATCGGCTTGATGGCATCTTCGACATTTTTATCAAGTGTTATTGACTTCATCCAGAGTTTTCTCGGCTTCGGTTTTTCGCATTTGTACCAACTCTGTGTTCCCGCAGGGTAGTATATATGCTGGGATTTTCATTCGTCTGGATCTTATGATAGAATTTAGTCCACACAGCATTGTAGGTGTTACCAACAGTCTGGCTGTCTTCTGATTGATAAACCATAGAAAGTCTATTCTTTTCAATGTACAAGCTTCATCGGACCCAGCGCTCCAACCCACAGCCCCCGCGGAGTATATATCCGTACACGACAGGAGGTAGTCCCGGGGCTGAGGTCAACCCTCTTAATATACAGCCTAAGCCAAAATTACCAGTACACCTACATCTGTGCTGCCAGTGACCGTTTTCGCTTGTTTTTAGTGGTAATTTTCCGTGCTAAATAGTTGGTTCTGCTGAGATCACTTAAGTTTGTTCAATTGCGTTCGGAAACATCCGTCAATTAGTTCTCTGCTATTGTGGTTGTGCCTGTATGCGATTTTCGTCTGAGTAACCATACACTTAGAGGGCAGTTTAGTCTGAACGAGTACTGGCTATGCCGGAAAAACATGCTTTCAGCTCGCATACTGAGTTCGACGACTTGTTCAAAAAACTGAAATTGTATCTCGACGAAAAGCTGAATGAAATACATACGGACGTTAAAAGTTTGAATGAACTTCTGGTGGGCGCGCAGATAAAAAATGCATCATTGGAGAGACGACTATTACATTTAGAAAGAAAGAGTAGAAAGAATAATATCGTAATTTTCGGACTTGAAGTTCCAAACAGGGTCGACATTTGTAGTTTTATTTTAGACAAGTTGAACGGCCTTTTAGGAATTTCGTTGTGCGAGTCGGATTTGAACAATGTTTTTAAGCACCGAGACAGTAATGTTGTTTGCGTAGAATTTATTTCATATATTAGGAAGCAGAAAATATTCAGAAGCATTTCCAAACTCAAGGGCACGGGAGTTTCGATCTCTGATGATCTTTGTCCTGAAGATAGAGAAGACAAAAAAGTGCTGTACACCCACTTGAAACACGCACGAAATCTGAATCTCCCCGCGTATATAAAATCAAATAAATTGTATATAGAGAACGAAGGGTACACGGCAGATCAGCTGCGTGACTGTCCACCAGAGGGAACCATCAGATTCGATAATAAGCTTATAGAGCTACCGCCGAAATCAAACAGCGCCCCGTCGACTCCTACAGTTGCTCCGGTTGTGGTGGAGGAGGTTTCTGAGGGAGATACTGCGGATACTGAACGAGAGAATCTAGTGATTGAGGTTATTCCTGGGAGGGGTGTGGACGGGCCGGTTGCGGGAACTCCCGGCTTCAGTAAGAGTACTACCAATAGGAGAGGCAACGCGGCTGACTCCAGAACCTTAAGAAATAAGACATACAAAGCTAGATTCCAATAAGTCAGAGGTACCTATGGGTATTCCTGCTCTTGCGCGTTTCGTGCTCTAGTTATGTTTGGTATGTATGCTTATCCACGAGTAATTGTAATTATGTATTGTTGAGTTTGCGTCGAGCTCGCTCCTTTCCTCTGATTTCCTGAAGCTAAAACCCGTCGCTGGCTCTACCATTGTTCCTGTGAATCACCTTGATGAGTCGCTGGGTGCGAGAAGAATATCCTTGTCAGTCCGATCCGTATATTGGGCGCTGTCGGCGACCGCTGACTGTCTAGCTATGTCACTAAAGATTTGCCACTTAAATATCAGATCTATTCCTGCGCATTATCAAGTTTTCAAGTATTCAGTTCTGGTTGACTTTGATGTAATAGCGTTAACTGAGACTTGGCTTACAGAAGAGATACCGGATGCGCAGGTTGCATTGGACACACATTATATGTTGCGTTGTGATCGATCCGGTAGGGGTGGTGGTGTGGCTTTCTTTGTGAAAAAGCATCTGACGGCGGAGGTTGTGGTTAGAGCTTCTACGGTGGACCTCGAGCAGCTATGGCTTAGCCTGACTTTCGACAAAGTGAAAATTGCTATTGGAGCAGTCTATAGACCTCCCCGTGGTAATTCTGATCGTTTTCTGGCCGGTTTTGGTGATGTTCTCGACGGGATGGCCCTAAGGTATGGAGCGGTTGTCTGTGTTGGCGATTTTAACATCAACCTGATGCGACTGGAGGGTGGTTTGGCTGTTGCTTTCGTGGAATTGCTGGACTCATTGCAGCTTCAGCAGGTCATAAATGAACCCACTCGAATTACTGGCAACAGCTCGTCGTTGTTGGACTTTATTATTTTAAACTACAACTCCAATGCCTTCGCGTCGGGTACGATGGACTGTAGCGATATGTCCGACCATAGAGCCGTGTACGTTGAGTTTGAGTTGGAATGCGATACTCAGCCTCGTGCCGCAGTCCGATCGCGATCCTTTAAATATTTTGACCAGGAGAGATTTAACTTCGATTTTTTTGGCATCAACTGGCACGTTATGTTTGACATTGAGGATCCCAATCAGAAATTAAGGTTATTAACGGACAACTTGTTGAAACTTTTTGATTGTCACGCACCTGTTCGAGAGTTTGTTCCTAGTAGACCTGCTGCGCCGTGGCTGACATACACCATTCGTTGTATGATGAAAACTAGGGACGCTGCGCTGAGACGGTATCGTGCATCGGGTAACCCAGCTCATCACGAATTCTATAAGTCAATGCGAAATGAGACTAACAGAGCGATACAGAGAGAAAAGAAGGCGTACGTGCGGTTCAGATGCGAGTCGCTCCGTGGTGATAGGGCGGCTCTTTGGAAAGAATTGCGTTGTCTTGATATTAAGCCGGCAACGAGAGCAAGGATTCCGTCCCATTTGACTGCTCAGGCAATAGGCTCGCACTTTTCAAGTGGTTTTTCACCGCCTGTCAACGACGCCGTCTTATCGAGATATAGGGCCCGGCGAGTTCTGCCCAACGGTGAGGAGTTCTCATTTCGGAGCGTTTCCACGGAACAGGTTGGCGAGTGTTTTCGTGAGATCAAATGCTGTTCGGTGGGGTCTGATGGCATTAACCAGCGTATGCTCAGTCTCTGTCCGCCTTTGATGTTTGAATTGATTGCCCACATAATTAATGCGTGTATTTCCGCATCTGTTTTTCCGCCTGCGTGGAAGGTTTCAATTATTGTACCCATCCCCAAGAAGTCAAGGGTAAAGGAGCTGACCGATTTGCGACCTATAAGCATCTTACCCACTATTTCGAAGATCTTTGAGAAGCTGCTTGAGCGTCAGTTACGACGGTACATCGATGATGCGCAGTTGCTACCGGAATACCAATCTGGCTTTAGACCGTCTCACAGCTGCGCGACGGTGCTCACGGATATCACGGATGATATAGTCACGGCTGCGGATACTGGTAAGGTAACTGCACTGGTGCTTCTCGACTACAGCAAGGCATTTGATTCCGTCAACCACAAGATCTTGGTTGAGATAATGTCTTCTATCGGCCTGAGTCCTGGAGCAGTCGATCTTGTGCGTTCGTTCCTCTCGGGCAGGACTCAGCGTGTTCGTCTTGGTGGTCAGTTATCGGGGCCGGCTATGCTCTCCATGGGTGTTCCGCAGGGTGCCATTCTCTCACCTCTCATGTACACCCTGTATACGATGGATCTCCCCCGATCAATCACTGAGTGCCACTACCATCAATACGCTGATGATACTCAACTGTATCATTCTTTCGATGCATCGGAAGTAGTGGAGGCGGGGAACTTGCTGACCCGTATGCTCTCCATCGTGGCGGAATTTTCTGATGACCACCAACTCGCCTTGAATCCAGCTAAGACGCAGGCAATTCTGTTCGGGCCCAAAAAGGCGAGAAGGCATGTGGAAGGTGATTTACTCGTCACCATTGGCGCAAGTCGAGTTCCCTTTGCGGAATGCGTGCGAAACCTCGGCCTGTGGATGGACAGCGATCTGCGGTTCCAGCGCAACAGGTCGGAGCTGGTGAAGAGTGCTTTTGGCGCTCTGAAGGCAATTTACATGAACAGGATATATTTAGACCGACACTGCAAGAAATTACTGTGTGATTCACTAGTTCTGTCGAACTTGAACTATATGGATACAGTTTACGATGGGTTCTTGCGTAAGGTGGATGCTGGTCGTATACAGAGAATGCGGAACTCCTGTATTCGTCTAATTTATGGGATTCGCAGAGGCAACCACACGTCAGCGAGTCTTCGGTGCAGCGGTTGGCTTGACATGGCAAGGCGGCGTAGATTACATAGTGCCACGTTTTTTTATAAGATTCTAATAACTAAGAAGCCGGGCTACCTTTATAAAAAGATTGTTTTCCGGGGTGACATTCACGACGTAAATGTGCGCAGACGGGACAGAATAAGTGTGCCGGTGCACCGGACTGCCTTTTTCGAGTGCGGCTTTCGATGTCGTGTCGCTCGGGTAATAAACGCGTATTGTGTGCGTGGAGGACGATCTGCGACTGGGCAGCTTCCGTCAGTGCAGTGTTTCAGGGGTGCGGTTTTCGGTGGCTTGATTGCGGAGATGCTATGAATTTTGTTTGGTTGTGTTTTTTTGCTACTTACTGTTGTTTTTGCGCTAGTTTATATATTAATTGAAATGAAATATCTATTTTTTTTTGTCTGTAGTTAAATTTATTCCTCCGGGTGTCTGGAAGAGCACCGGTTTAGATATTCCTCTGGGTTTATCTAATACCGGTGAAGACAACCCTTTTGACCAACTAAGCATGTAATATTATTAGGTTATGTATATGTATTGTTTTTCTTTGCTTTTGGGTCAATAAACAATTATTATTATTATTATTATTATTATAACTCTCCAACCGCAAAAAATTTCAAAATAGTATCAAGCCAAAGTTTTTTTACTTTAAACAAAAATGGAGCACTGTATATTTTTACATTTTGTAATTCTAAACTAATTCAAAATATTCTTTATTAATATAATTTTCTTGTAGAATGGATTATTTTTGAGTTATAAGCAATTAATTAAAATTAGTCATAATTACCAGAATACCTACATAGTTCTCCAACCGTAAAACATATTTTTAAACAAGCTCTGCTTAAATATACTATTAATAAAGAGGCTGTTTAATTTATTGACAAACGGATAAATAATAACAAATTCAAGAAAAAATAACAAAGTAATTAAATTAAATTTTCAAACAGCCATCCCTGAGCGACTTGACAATGCCGCAACCTATCAACAAATTCCCGTAAACAGTTTTCTAAATACTACTAGATATGTTTTCTATATGTTCGACAGTAATACTTCGTCCACTATCCACTGCTTGAACGCATCAATATTTTGCGGCCTATTGGTGTAAACCTTGGACTTTAGGTGCTCCCAAATAGAAAAATCCAAAAATTTGCAAATCCGGCGACCTAGATGACTATTCAATGGATCCTCTCCTTCCAATCCACCTCTGCGGAAAAATTTAATTTAAATAATTTCGCACTTGGACACCGTACTGCTGCGGGGCACCATCTTGTTGAAATCAAATGTTATTTAGTTCTAAAACAGTTTCCAGTAGTTTCCAAAGCAGTGTTCTGATAAAATCAATTTATTGAAAGCAGTTTTTGGTAACTTTCAGTTTTGCATGATTGGAGATATCGCTTGCAAAATAAGTAAATGTTATTTGTCAAGTAAAAAATGATAGCAATAAAAATTTTTAGAATTAGTCTTAGAATTTTAAATGTAATAAAAAAATCTGATGTGGCCAGGCACATGACTTTATCATACTGTACAGCAGTATTTCCCAACATGGAGCTTACGCCCATGTTGGGGATAGAAGTAATAGTGTAGCTGCATGAGATTCTATTTGATCGAGATCGGCCATGTCTGCATTAAAATAAAACTACTAGTACTAGACTAGAGACATTTTGATTATATTTACAGTAGGTAATGTGAAAACGTCAGCATTTGACACTACCTACTGTCATTAGAATCACAATATCTGACAAATCCTAGCTAACTAGTTTATATGCAGTACGAGCGATCTCGATGAAATAGAATTTGCTCATGTAGCTAAGCTCTTAATTTTACCAAAAAATGTTATAGTCATAAATTATTCAGATTTCCTCTACTTTAATTTATTATTTAACTATTTCGACGAAATTCCATATATAGCGGCTTATTTGCAATATCTTTCAAAAATGCTAAGATTAAAGCGCCAGTTCCTTTGGACCCTTGGTTCAACAGAAAGCTTCTAAATATGGAGTGTTGTCATACTACGGATGATAAAGTAAGAATGTTCTGGTTCTGATGATTAATATATTATATTGGCTTCTAGAATACTATATTTTCGAGTTTTACGCCGTCTTCAGTGCTAACTACAAAAGTTCATAAAGAATTATGCTCATTATTCCAAATAAGTTTTAAGGTTAACATACCGTCTTACAATCTTTCTTGTATATTTATTCACGAAAACATAACATTGCTATCCGCACTCGAAATATTGTTTTTCAATATTGTTTCAATATTGTTTCACCTAGCTCCTCATGGCAATTCTCCATGCATTTGCGTGTTGAATTGACGTTTCGCAAACGCTGACGTTCCAAATACTGTCAAAAACTTCAAAATATCCTGGGCACCTAGTCCTATATTAAGTATTTTGATTTCACGTTTTTTTTCTCACCATTTCACATGCGAAAAAGTGGCTTCTTAATTCTTTATGGAAAATTCGGAGAGGCCTTTTCGGGCGCGCGGAGCGCGCCCGATCAGCTATATGGATAATTCTACGTTGCGTGAGCTTTTGAAATCGACGCGAAACGGCCTCTAGGGCGTTTTTGCTTCAAAATTTTCCAAAAAGCGAGCGATTTTGGTGAACGCGCCTCAACATTCCAACAGCAGTTTATTACGCGTCGTCATGGTTGCCAGTTAGAAACGTCAAAAGTGCAGACATAACCTTATCATAACCTCAAACCTATTTACATTGCAGTAGGTATCTACAGAGCTAAGCGATTTGTTACTTCCCCACAAGTATGATATGAAAAACCTATAACCATGTTGATCGTATAAAAATATGTATTAATTTGCGTTAGAAGATATGTAAAATTTGACAAACTGCGAATATTACCGCGCAGGTAAGTTACTACGAAAACACAGTAAGTAAATTAATAGAGATGATTAGCGTTTCGACTTTCGTTTAGTAGGGCCCCTTACTTACCCTCTAATTGATTATAGTTTGAGAGGTAGCCCTTAGATGGCATCAATGTACACCAGTCGACCAGTCAGGTCGGGTCTGCGCACAGCGCCAATGTCAAGAACCATCACCTAACCTAACATCCTAACCTAATCTAATATTTTGATGGTGAGATTTTCCAAACAACCGCACCCATAGCATAAGGTCAATTTATTGCAGATTTTGTAAAACACATTTACTTATTTATTAATAATTTCAGGATGTAAACAAACTGTCGTACGTAATTTGTACGTATTTAGCCCCACATACAATAGATCTTCCAGGTCAAAGTATATCGAAAGACATAGATGCCTCAGTCTCCAGAGCCCCTACAACTACAAGAAAGCCGAAGTTAAAGTAGTGTGCGAATTGACAGAGCGCAAGAGCGAAGCCTAGAACGTGAACATCAGCTCACTATGCCAGAAATGGGGATGACTCGAAAGAAAATAAACAAGAATTTTTCCTCTAATCAAACATTTAGTACAAGAATTTGAACGAATTAAACTATTTATCGTTATTTTAAAGTTACATTAACTATTATATTTTTAGTTGAATTTCTTTTAATTCGATTTTTGCACAGGTAACATATACGATGTGATAAATAGCCTGAGGAACAAGGAATCAAATTTTGGGTTAAAGAAAGTTATCTGTTACTTCGAACAAAACAGATTTGTATGAATCAGAACAAATGGGACGAATATCAACATTGGTGATTTGTAAGGGTTATTGAAGTAGACTTATCGCAATATCGCATTGGTCTATCGTCTATCGTAACTCTCGGTCACCCGTAATGTTATTGTCAATTTCATATACCTACGCGCATCAATCATATTACAAAGAATACAATTTCCAATCAAGGTCTGTATTGCTATAACCATAAATGAGGACAAACTTTGGATTTAGTTAAAATCTATTTATTTCAACACGTTTTTACACAGCTAAATGTGGCATTTTGTACGGCTAAAGGGTGGGATTCTACGCACCTATGTGTAAATTGACAAAACGTTTTCTCCGGGGCGATTATGGAAAAAGACTCTATTCAAATTAACAGTTACATGTTACGAAGAAATATTTAAATTTGTTCATAATCCATTTTTTACTTATTGTTTTCTGTAATATATACACGTGTATACAACAATGATGTGCAATGTTCTACAAATATATATTATATGCACAGTCTCTGTAATGGAACTAATTTAATTTTTAGCCTCAATCATGTTTTAGTTTCTTACGTATCATTGCTTATTTGTTATTTAAAAATACCTACTAATGTTATTATACATGTATTACATATTCTGCAATATGTGTACAATGTTATTAATCTACAATACCAATCTGTATAAGTAGTGACCAACCAAGCAGTAGAGTGTATAAAAAGAACTTTTTGGAAAATCAAAGTTTTAAGTTGATTTATGTTATCTCTATGAACCCACATATAACATCAACAAGATTAACCCAATTAAGAAAAAAATATGTCTCCCACAAGAGGCCTAATATTTATAATTTTTTTCAATTGTTTTTTGTAGTTAGGTTAAAGTATTTTTAAAGTTGAAAATTTCTAACTATATTTTGTGAAATAATAGCTTAAAAATATTACTTTACTGCCAGATTTAGATTTCCTGCACTTGGCATAAAATTGAGTAATTTTAACAATTGAAGCTTTTTTCTATTTCAAGTAATGGAATAACTGGGAACAAAATATAACAATTGTTTTTTTTCAAGTGACAAACATCTCTAATAAAATCTAAAATAAAACAAAGACAAGTCAACATTTTTTCATTAAAGCTCTCTATATAAGTGTAGATTGTAGTTGCTGGGCCAACAACATGCCATTATAAGAAAAATTATTTAGTGTTAAATCTGACAAATAGACAATTATACAAAAAATCATTATATAAGTTGTTAAAAAGGTGTCTCTACGGACCCACGTTTACCACCAACAAATTTTGCCCAATTGGAAGCAATCTGAGTCTTCCACAAGTGGTCTAAAATATTTTTACATTTTGATTAAGATCATGTTTGCCACTTGAAAAAAAGATTAGATTAGATTAGATTTGTCGTCGTAATTTGCATTGATTATATAATCTAATAATTATGAAAGTAAGCTAAATTTGTTAAATTTACTAAATTTTATGCAATTTAAGTGTACCTTGCATTAGAATACTATATTTTTAACTTTTGTTTCACACCATACGTATTGTTAACATTATTCAACTTGAAAAGAAAAAGCAACCCAAAAAATAAATCAAATTTATTGCGACAAATTATATTTTTGTTTTCAATTGCGGTAGGCTATTTTTTTTAATTGAACCATTTTTGTTTTATATATATGAGTCCATAGAAACAACTTTATAGTTATCATATAACATAAGACAGTAGTGTATATGCGGTCTATCGATTCCTGCCATGTACCGATTCACTGATCTACCCAATAGGCGGTCTATAGGCCACTAGTATTAATGTATACACGATTTCGATCAAATAGAATTTGCTCCTGCAGCTAAACTATTAATTTTACCATTAAATGTTATAGACATAAATTATACAAAATTTCCTCTACTTTAATTTATTATTTATCTATTTTGATGAAATTACAGAAATGACGGCTCATTTGCAAAATCGTTGAAAAATGCTAAGAGTAAATAGCCGGTTCCTTTGGATCCTTTTGAACCAAAAGCTTTTCAGCTCTAAGTTTGGTCATAAAACTTCTAAATATGAACTTTCGTCGCGATACCTTTAGTAGTTTCTCCGGAATCGTCGCCACAAAAATCGTTTACACACACACAGACATACATACATACACACACACACACAGATATTTTTTTGGACCTTGGTCAAAAATGTTCAGGGGACCCATAAAGACCTATTTCCGCTAAAATCTCAAATTTTTTTTTCGGCACGATTACAATACTTTACATACTGCGTATGATAAAGTAAAAATATACAGGGTATTCCATTTGAAAAGGAAACCAAATTTTCACAATAAAATGAACATCCTGTACATTGAAACCATATTTTAATGATAGATAACCACGCACTGCAAGATATGTTGGCTTGAACAAATTTTAGTTCGAGCGGAAAAATTGTTGAGCGCGCGATCCGACCGATCCGCTCGCTCTGTATGTTTGGCACCTGCCGTCAACTAATTGCTTATAACTTGGCTACTTTTGCAAATTTTTTCATGAAACGTTTTTCGTATCTTACGATCTTAAACAATATAATAACTTATAGGAGAAAAAACGATTTTTTATCAGAAAACCGGAATCCCCCCTTAAAGTTATGAGATACCTCAAAAAGCACGATCCTGTTAAATTAAAATTAATAAATTTGTTACAAATAATTATAAGAGTAGAATGTTTAGCGTTAGGAATTTAGTTTTAGTGGTTGGTATCGAGAACGCGGGAGAATGCCGGTAATATGTAGCGTGGGTAGGGATGGTATCATGGTATATATTAGGGTTAGCGGGAAACGGAGCGTCACTATAGGAGAGTCATTGGTGCAGTTAGGCGGATGTAGACAGTTGTGAGAGTTGAGTTGAACGTAGACGAAGAGTTGTTAAGCTAAGTGTTTAGTTTTGTGAGTTGTATTGTTGTGAACATTATACTTTTGTTAAACCAGAGTTGTGATTTTATTTCGGATCCTGTGCAGTTGTAAAGTGAATAGAAGTTAACAAATTATTCCAGGATTTGGTTATCACAGTCAGTATTACTGGAGCCACATCAATGATCGATTTTTGTAAAACCAATGAAAGAATTTTAATTAAACTTGCATCTATTCTATTATGTACTGTAGACAAAGGTAGCTTTAAGATCAAAATAAAGATTTTGCTTTCAAAATCTTGACATAAAAAACATAATAAGGTTCACGAAAGAAACCATACTCCGACATAATCCGACAAAAATTAATTCTCACCAAAGAAAATAGAGTATAGTTAGAAATGCTAACTTCATGTTAAAATATCGCAACACGAAAAGAGAGAGACAGATAGATTAACATTAACTGAGCAACCTACCGTCAGGGTGCGCTCGAGGCAAAAATGCGGGAAATTTGAACGTGTGCTATACATACGTACCATACCTAATAATTTTAAATTTTATTCTATTTTTGTTTTTTAGTACTAAACAAGCAATTTAAAACCATAAAACACTTACTACACAAGTTTTGAAATAAAACAAGAAACATTTTAGTGTATTATTTATTATTATCATGAAATAAATACAAAATACATAATATAGTAAAATAAATAAAATATTCTGTATATTCTACACATAAAATAATAATATAAAATCTTACAATAATAAATAATCAATACATAAGGTACATTTCTCACATCCATGATCCCAGCAGCAGACATCTAAAACAAAAGAAAACAGAAGCAGTATTTGTTCAAAACTACATTTGTCTCAGTTTAAAAACCTTAATATGATTAAGGGTCAAAATGAAATTATTTTAATTTGTTTTTTTAAAACTTCTTAACTTTTTCATTATGTCCTGAACTATAACTTCTCCTTGGTAATTTATCTCTAATAATGTTTGTAAATAATGTTATTTATGTCCATATTCATCTAAATATGGATAACGCAAATATGTACTTTATTTACTAGCTCCGCTGTGGATAAAGCAAATAGTGTAGGTACTTTATTTACAAGCTCCGCTACTTTGTCACTAGATGTTCTTCACAAATATGAAAATGTTTACAATCCTTATCTGGGTTAATATTATAATGATCTTTCCAAATATTTAATCGTTGGTTATCTTTTAAGGGAATTTAAAGAAATGTTTATTTTTATAATTTTGATCTGAGGCGGAGAGCGTTTTGTTTTGGTAAAAGTCGGGCGCACCAGTTTGATCGCACTGGTGCAATTATTCACAATCGTAGGGCAAGCGAGTGCGAACAGCATTGGAGCGATATAGCACTGGACGGCACGAGCTACGAGAGCTCGTGGAGTAAAATATGCACTGAGTGCAGGTTCTGTTACACCGGTATTCCAACAGAACACGAAACACTCTGTGAGCGCAGCCAACAGAACACAAAATTGTGCACTGGTGTGCCCGAGTTATACCAAAACAAAACGCTATAAATATGAGTTGGTGCATTTGGGATATAGACAGGCAAATTTCTTACGTTCCAGAGATGCATATGCCATTACAATGAATAAACAATGGAACTCATGAAAATATTTAAAAATATACTCACCCGATAACTAATCATGCTTCCGCTCCCTTTCCTTTTCCCGTCACTTGTCCCTTTGTGTAAACAATGATCCTAAAAGCAAGTGGTAGTTTATACAAGAGTATTAAATATGTAATTTGATTCATACCTTTGAACGGAACTGACACGCACAACTCTGCAAATCACTGCAAATATTGCAAATTATAACGTATTTGTGGTATTTTGTATGATTATGACGCTTGTTATGTTAGGTTATGGCGATGCGGGACCGTACTTACGAGAGGTTAGCTATGGAAATTTATCTAGTTACATGCTAGTTACAAACTGTTAGGCTAACTTCACGTTAGAAAATTTTACGCAAGCTCCCCCTGACGGTAGGTTGGCAAACCAAAGCAAAATGACGTCACGTGTTTCCATATCGTCCATTTAAACTTTCACCCGGGTGATTCTCACCATAATCCCATATCCATGGGCGCCGTTACATATGGGCAGGGGGAGGCGCTTGCCCCCCCCCTGGATTTTCAACCCAACTATACCCAAACTATTCGGTGATGTATCGGCGCCTGCCACCGTCCTGAATTAAAAAAAAAATCCTACTGACATTTTACATACTATATTGTATATTGTCTAGCAAGACAAGAAAGTGATTCCTAATCGAGGCTGGGCACATTTCAAAGCCCCGAAATCATGTTTTTTGCGCGGCGCACACATCATTTCTATCCTAATGATGACTATACTGATTATGATAAATTGTGCCAAGTTCATGATTTTGCGCTACAGTCCAAAATGCCCATGTTTGAGCATTCATTTAATCATACTTATTAGGTTTAGTTACAGTAGAACGTCGATAATCCGAACCTCGGTGTTCCGAACATTCGCTAATCCGAACACCCAAAAAGAAATAGTAATAAAATAAATCACTGAGGAACCTAGGGAAAAGCCATTTTTGTCGGTTCCTGTTTACAGAAAAATGTTACTTTTGTTTTATATCTTGTATCCAATACTCGTAATTTCCACTATTTTACTAGCTGCAATATTTAATAATCCGAATCACCTTCGGTCCCAAGTAGTTCGGATTATCGCCGCTCTACTGTAATAAATAAATAATAAATACATCCGAAATAAATCATAATGAATCATAAATAAGTTATAAATAAACCCCTTCGATTTCCCTTCAATATCCTTCTGATATCCCTTCGATATCCCTTTGATATCGCTTCAATATTCCTTCGATATCCCTTCGATTTTGACTTTTCGACATTCTTATAGTTTATTAAACTTCTATCCAATCTTATTTTCTGGTATTTAGTTGCAATATTTGATAATCCGAACAATTTCATAATCCGAATGACCTTCGGTCCCAATTAGTTCCGATTATCGACGCTCTACTGTACTTCGCACCTTTTAGCACTGCTCAGCTGTTTATCTCAAATATAGTGGATGTTAAAAATAAGTTTAAAATATACATAAAATATACTGAACTTTTGATATCGAACTCATGTCCCCACACCTGACACCGTTTAGGTACTGCATAGAGCCTTAATATATTATAGAATGTATAAATAATTTGTATGTAAAACTTTATTTGTTTAACGTCCCTAAAAAGAATTCAAGATAACCCAAATTGGCCAAAATTGGTATCAAAATTAGAAAACTGTTCTCATTAACGCCTTTGAAAGACGATAAATAATTTTAAAATGTCACACGAATGTTATTTGGCTTTAAAAGTGCCGTCCTATGATAAATGGCACTATTTCGTCCCTTTGCTGTTTGTAAGACTGGTTCAATCTTCCGACTTACTCCAACGTTCAAACAACACATTTCCGGACATGAGTTCATTAAAAAAATTGTCTACTATGGTCATACTGACAATTCATACAGCTTATGTATAACAACAATTATTATTAACTAGTGGCCTATAGACCGCCTATTGGGTAGATCAGTGAATCGGTACATGGCAGGAATCGATAGACCGCATATACACTACTGTCTTATGTTATATGATAACTATAAAGTTGTTTCTATGGACTCATATATATAAAACAAAAATGGTTCAATTAAAAAAAAAATAGCCTACCGCAATTGAAAACAAAAAATATAATTTGTCGCAATAAATTTGTTTTATTTTTTGGGTTGCTTTTTCTTTTCAAGTTGAATAATGTTAACAATACGTATGGTGTGAAACAAAAGTTAAAAATATAGTATTCTAATGCAAGGTACACTTAAATTGCATAAAATTTAGTAAATTTAACAAATTTAGCTTACTTTCATAATTATTAGATTATATAATCAATGCAAATTACGACGACAGATCTAATCTAATCTAATCTTTTTTTCAAGTGGCAAACATGATCTTAATCAAAATGTAAAAATATTTTAGACCACTCGTGGAAGACTCAGATTGCTTCCAATTGGGCAAAATTGGTTGGTGGTAAACGTGGGTCGGTAGAGACACCTTTTTATCAACTTATATAATGATTTTTTGTATAATTGTCTATTTGTCAGATTAAACACTAAATAATTTTTCTTATAATGGCATGTTGTTGGCCCAGCAACTACAATCTACACTTATATAGAGAGCTTTAATGAAAAAATGTTGACTTGTTTTTGTTTTATTTTAGATTTTATTAAAGATGTTTGTCACTTGAAAAAAAACAATTGTTATATTTTGTTCCCAGTTATTCCATTACTTGAAATAGAAAAAAGCTTCAATTGTTAAAATTACTCAATTTTATGCCAAGTGCAGGAAATCTAAATCTGGCAGTAAAGTAATATTTTTAAGCTATTATTTCACAAAATATAGTTAGAAATTTTCAACTTTAAAAATACTTTAACCTAACTACAAAAAACAATTGAAAAAAATTATAAATATTAGGCCTCTTGTGGGAGACATATTTTTTTCTTAATTGGGTTAATCTTGTTGATGTTATATGTGGGTTCATAGAGATAACATAAATCAACTTAAAACTTTGATTTTCCAAAAAGTTCTTTTTATACACTCTACTGCTTGGTTGGGCACTACTTATACAGATTGGTATTGTAGATTAATAACATTGTACACATATTGCAGAATATGTAATACATGTATAATAACATTAATAGGTATTTTTAAATAACAAATAAGCAATGATAATTAAGAAACTAAAACATGATTGAGGCTAAAAATTAAATTAGTTCCTTTACAGAGACTGTGCATATAATATATATTTGTAGAACATTGCACATCATTGTTGTATACACGTGCATATATTACAGAAAACAATAAGTAAAAAATGGATTATGAACAAATTTAAATATTTCTTCGTAACATGTAACTGTTAATTTGAATAGAATCTTTTTCCATAATCGCCCCGGAGAAAACGTTTTGTCAATTTACACATAGGTGCGTAGAATCCCACCCTTTAGCCGTACAAAATGCCACATTTAGCTGTGCAAAAACGTGTTGAAATAAATAGATTTTAACTAAATCCAAAGTTTGTCCTCATTTATGGTTATAGCAATACAGACCTTGATTGGAAATTGTATTCTTTGTAATGTGATTGATGCGCGTATGTATATGAAATTGACAATAACATTACGGGTGACCGAGAGTTACGATAGACGATAGACCAATGCGATATTGCGATAAGTCTACTTCAATAACCCTTCCGAATCACCAATGTAATCACCAATATTCGTCCCATTTGTTCTGATTTTTTTCAAATCTGTTTTGTTCGAAGTAACAGATAACTTTCTGTAACCCAAAATTAGATTCCTTGTTCCTCAGGCTATTTATCACATCGTAATCATCGTATATGTTACCTGTGCAAAAATCGAATTAAAAGAAATTCAACTAAAAATATAATAGTTAATGTAACTTTAAAATAACGATAAATAGTTTCATTCGTTCAAATTCTTGTACTAAATGTTTGATTAGAGGAAAAATTCTTGTTTATATTCTTTCGAGTCATCCCCATTTCTGGCATAGTGAGCTGATGTTCATGTTCTAGGCTTCTCTCTTGCGCTCTGTCAATTCGCACACTACTTTAACTTCGGCTTTCTTGTAGTTGTAGGGGCTCTGGAGACTGAGGCATATATGTCTTTCGATATACTTTGACCTGGAAGATCTATTATATGTGGGGCTAAATACGTACACATTACGTACGACAGTTTGTTTACATCCTGAAATTATTAATAAATAAGTAAATGTGTTTTACAAATAATCTGCAATAAATTCACCTTATGCTATGGGTTCGGTTGTTTGGGAAATCTCACCATCAAAATATTAGATTAGGTTAGGTTAGGTGACCGCGGTGGTTAGGTGATGGTTCTTGACATTGGCGCTGTGCGCAGACCCGACCTGACTGGTCGACTGGTGTACATTGATGCCATCTAAGAGCCACCTCTCAAACTGTAATCAATTAGAGGGTAAGTAAGGGGCCCTACTAAACGAAAGTCGAAACGCTAATCATCTCTATTAATTTACTTACTGTTTTCTTTAGTAACTTACCTGCGCGGTAATATTCGTAGTTTGTCAAATTTTACATATCTTCTAACGCAAATTAATACATATTTTTATACGATCAACATGGTTATAGGCTTTTCATATCATACTTGTGGGGAAGTAACAAATCGCTTAGCTCTGTAGATACCTACTGCAATGTAAATAGGTTTGAGGTTATGATAAGGTTATGTCTGCACTTTTGACGTTTCTAGCTGGCAACCATGACGACGCGTAATAAACTGCTGTTGGAATGTTGAGGCGCGTTCACCAAAATCGCTCGCTTTTTGGAAAATTTTGAAGCAAAAACGCCCTGGAGGCCGTTTCGCGTCGATTTCAAAAGCTCACGCAACGTAGAATTATCCATATTGCGGATCGGGCGCGCTCCGCGCGCCCGAAAAGGCCTCTCCAAATTTTCCATAAAGAATTAAGAAGCCACTTTTTCGCATGTGAAATGGTGAGAAAAAATACGTGAAATCAGTTTACATAATATAGACTAGTGGCCTATAGACCGCCTATTGGGTAGATCAGTGAATCGGTACATGGCAGGAATCGATAGACCGCATATACACTAATGTCTTATGTTATATGATAACTATAAAGTTGTTTCTATGGACTCATATATATAAAACAAAAATGGTTCAATTAAAAAAAATAGCCTACCGCAATTGAAAACAAAAAATATAATTTGTCGCAATAAATTTGATTTATTTTTTGGGTTGCTTTTTCTTTTCAAGTTGAATAATGTTAACAATACGTATGGTGTGAAACAAAAGTTAAAAATATAGTATTCTAATGCAAGGTACACTTAAATTGCATAAAATTTAGTAAATTTAACAAATTTAGCTTACTTTCATAATTATTAGATTATATAATCAATGCAAATTACGACGACAAATCTAACAATTGTTTTTTGTCAAGTCAGATTGCTTCCAATTGGGCAAAATTTGTTGGTGGTAAACGTGGGTCCGTAGAGACACCTTTTTATCAACTTATATAATGATTTTTTGTATATAATTGTCTATTTGTCAGATTAAACACTAAATAATTTTTCTTATAATGGCATGTTGTTGGCCCAGCAACTACAATCTACACTTATATAGAGACCTTTAATGAAAAAATGATGACTTGTTTTTGTTTTATTTTAGATTTTATTAAAGATGTTTGTCACTTGAAAAAAAAAACAATTGTTATATTTTGTTCCCAGTTATTCCATTACTTGAAATAGAAAAAAGCTTCAATTGTTAAAATTACTCAATTTTATGCCAAGTGCAGGAAATCTAAATCTGGCAGTAAAGTAGGTAATATTTTTAAGCTATTATTTCACAAAATATAATTTTCAACTTTAAAAATACTTTAACCTAACTACAAAAAACCATTGAAAAAAATTATAAATATTAGGCCTCTTGTGGGAGACATATTTTTTTCTTAATTGGGTTAATCTTGTTGATGTTATATATGGGTTCATAGAGATAACATAAATCAACTTAAAACTTTGATTTTCCAAAAAGTTCTTTTTATACACTCTACTGCTTGGTTGGTCACTACTTATACAGATTGGTATTGTAGATTAATAACATTGTACACATATTGCAGAATATGTAATACATGTATAATAACATTAGTAGGTATTTTTAAATAACAAATAAACAATGATAATTAAGAAACTAAAACATGATTGAGGCTAAAAATTAAATTAGTTCCTTTACAGAGACTGTGCATATAATATATATTTGTAGAACATTGCACATCATTGTTGTATACACGTGTATATATATTACAGAAAACAATAAGTAAAAAATGGATTATGAACAAATTTAAATATTTCTTCGTAACATGTAACTGTTAATTTGAATAGAATCTTTTTCCATAATCGCCCCGGAGAAAACGTTTTGTCAATTTATACATAGGTGCGTAGAATCCCACCCTTTAGCCGTACAAAATGCCACATTTAGCTGTGCAAAAACGTGTTGAAATAAATAGATTTTAACTAAAGTCCAAAGTTTGTCCTCATTTATGGTTATAGCAATACAGACCTTGATTGGAAATTGTATTCTTTGTAAAATGATTGATGCGCGTATGTATATGAAATTGACAATAACATTACGGGTGACCGCGAGTTACGATAGACGATAGACCAATGCGATATTGCGATAAGTCTACTTCAATAACGCTTCCGAATCACCAATGTTGATATTCGTCCCATTTGTTCTGATATATACAAATCTGTTTTGTTCGAAGTAACAGATAACTTTCTTTAACCCAAAATTATATTCCTTGTTCCTCAGGCTATTTATCACATCGTATATGTTACCTGTGCAAAAATCGAATTCAAAGAAATTCAACTAAAAATATAATAGTTAATGTAACTTTAAAATAACGATAAATAGTTTCATTCGTTCAAATTCTTGTACTAAATGTTTGATTAGAGGAAAAATTCTTGTTTATTTTCTTTCGAGTCATCCCCATTTCTGGCTTAGTGAGCTGATGTTCACGTTCTAGGCTTCTCTCTTGCGCTCTGTCAATTCGCACACTACTTTAACTTCGGCTTCCTTGTAGTTGTAGGGGCTGTGGAGACTGAGGCGTCTATGTCTTTCGATATACTTTGACCTGGAAGATCTATTGTATGTGGGGCTAAATACGTACAAATTACGTACGACAGTTTGTTTACATCCTGAAATTATTAATAAATAAGTAAATGTGTTTTACAAATAATCTGCAATAAATTCACCTTATGCTATAAGTGCGGTTGTTTGGGAAATCTCACCATCAAAATATTAGATTTTAGGTTAGAACGTTAGGTTAGGTGATGGTTCTTGACATTGGCGCTGTGCGCAGACCCGACCTGACTGGTCGACTGGTGTACATTGATGCCATCTAAGAACTACCTCTCAAACTGTAATCAATTAGAGGGTAAGTAAGGGGTCCTACTAAACGAAAGTCGAAACGCTAATCATCTCTATTAATTTACTTACTCTGTTTTCGTAGTAACTTACCTGCGCGGTAATATTCGCAGTTTGTCAAATTTTACATATCTTCTAACGCAAATTAATACATATTTTTATACGATCAACATGTTATAGGTTTTTCATATCATACTTGTGGGGAAGTAACAAATCGCTTAGCTCTGTAGATACCTACTGCAATGTAAATAGGTTTGAGGTTATGATAAGGTTATGTCTGCACTTTTGACGTTTCTAGCTGGCAACCATGACGACGCGTAATAAATGGCTGTTGGAATGTTGAGGCGCGTTCACCAAAATCGCTCGCTTTTTGGAAAATTTTGAAGCAAAAACGCCCTAGAGGCCGTTTTGCGTCGATTTCAAAAACTCACGCAACGTAGAATTGCCCATATAGTGGATCGGACGCGCTCCGCGCGCCCGAAAAGGCCTCTCCAAATTTTCCATAAAGAATTAAGAAGCCACTTTTTCGCATGTGAAATGGTGAGAAAAAATACGTGAAATCAGTTTACATAATATAGACTAGTGGACCCATAGACCGCCTATTGGGTAGATCAGTGAATCGGTAGGACGCAGGAATCGATAGACCGCATAGACAGTGGGTATATATACAATAAAGACTTCTTTTGCAAAATCAAAATTTCAAGTTGATGTAAAGTTATTTTTATGGGCTCATATTAACAACCAAAAAAGTTGCCTTAATTAAAAAAGATCTCCAGCAAGTGAAAAAAAAACCTTTTTTCATTTTGAATAATTTTAACAATAGTAGGGTGTGAAATAAGAGTATAAACATATATAATTCTAATAGAAAGTACTTAAATTTCATAAAATTGAGTAATATTAAATATATATATATATTTTTATTATCCGTGCAAATTACGACGATAAACCGAATTTTTTTTTTCAAGAAACACGCATGATCTAAATAATAATTTATGAAAAAATTATAGACCCCTTGCAGAAGACCTAGATTGTTGTTTATTTAGGCTATTTTTTTGTTGTATACATAGGACCATAGAAACAACTTTTTATCAACTTGTATATTTTTTTCCCAGCACCTTATTTACAAAAATAACTATTATTTGTTAAAATTACTCAATTTTATGCCAAGTGCGGAAGACCCAAATGTTGCATTAGAGTAATATTTTTATACCATTATTTCACAACCTATTGTTAAAAATTTTCAACATAAAAATACTTTACCCCTACTACAAAAAAAAACACATTTATTGAGAAAAATTATAAACTTTAGGCCACGTGAGGGTGATATATTTTTCTTATATGGGACAATATTTTTGATGTTATACCTAAGTGGGTTCATATAGACAACTTATATTAACTTGAAATTTAGATTTTCCAAAAATGGTTGTTTTGATACACCCTACAAATTGGTTGGGCATTATTTATACCTACATATTAGAATTGTAGATTTATAACATTCTAAATATATTTAAAACCTGTAATATATATAATTGGTTTGTTTGCCCATCAGTTAAAACAATTAGTTATTCCTAATTGCTAAGCATGCGCAATGGAGATTTTGTATAGGCAGAACCCCCATTGCGCACACGCAAGATTAAAAATAGGTGCGTTGTATAATTATTTTGATGCTGCTCGAGCAAACCTATTGTGTAAAATAAGAATAATAGATAATAATAGAGATAATAATTATTATGTAGACAAACTTTATTGTAACTTAATCATTGTACAAACAAAAGAAAAATATACCAGTGAAGTGATAAATAATGAAATAACCAATGATCCGTGAAGCGATAAATAATTTGTAAAAAATATTATCAACGCTAAATATAAAAAGATGTTCCGTTACAGAGAACATTCATATATATTTGTACAACAATATTTGTTGCAAAAATATATATATGATAATTTATTATTGCATAGCATTGTATACATAAATATATACATATTACAGAAAACAAAATAAGAAACATGGAGAATATTTACAAATTTAAATTTTTCTTTGACTCTTGTGCCTATTAATTTGACCTACCTCTAAATACGTTTCGATTATTCCTACATAGAAGTCCACCCTTTAAGCCCTAAAAAATGTTGCTCGCCATATGCAAAAGTAAATCCAAACTGTCTGCTTTTGCAGTATGAATAGTACGGATGTTTCAATGAAATTGAAAATCACATAAAAGGCCACATTGGCTTACGATTGAGGAATGCACACACTCTTGAATACTTTCTACGATAAATAGTACCTGAATAACTCTTCCGAATTAAATCCGTGATGATTTAACTTTTTTGTTGGAAATTACTCCTGGAAGACACTCCTGAACCAACGTTTTTCATGGAATGTCTATTTGACAATTTAATTGATATAGTAAGCTTTATCACAGACGTAAAGTTAAGCTAAAGAAATGTGAATTAAATTACGATTCGGGGTTACCTGTAATCACAATACCGGAAACGTATACATCCGCAAAGGCTTATTCTAATAATAAATTCCACAATAATGTTGATAAAAAATTGTTCATTTTCTTCAAATTCTTTTACGTGATGAATCTTCAAAAGCTTTGACGTAAAGCAAGCATCCTGTTTTGTTTGGTGCGAGTGATCACCGTTAGAAGAAAAATCATGCTAAGGACAACATTCCAAGTCTTTGTAGGCTTGTTTTTCGCCTGCTTTCAATTCCCAATCATACTACTTGAAATTTTTGATCATTATCCATTTTCAGAATTCTTCCTTCTCATTGCGGCAAAATTTTACATCGTCTTCTTCCCATGTTACACTTGGCTTCACTAACAATTACTTTATTGTATTGATATTGACATTATGTAGCTATTTCCATTACCTTTTGTTGTCTCTAATACATCTATATTGTTTGCATTCGGTCACGGTTGAATGACTTGTGTATGTAGGTATGCTAAAAATATTTAATAAATGTGGACTACCGTAAACAAACCTTCATAATAACATGTATTAAACTTACGATGCGCCATTTGTATTGGCAAAGTCGACAAAGCGAATCCATATTTATAAACATAAATGTTAGGTTATGCAGAGGTTATGTACGGCTGACGTTTAATAGCGCTGGTAGCGCCATCTTTCGAGTAATCGGCTAAAACGTCCGAATTGTTGTAGAAATGCATTTTGTGGACAATTTATCGATCGAATGAAATGGTAGTCACAGCTATGGTCACAGCATACCCGTTAGTACTACACACCCGGGTACCTTATACACAGCTCGGCTCATAGGAAAAATGACATAAGTTCGGACGCATTATTAAGTCAGTGGCTGTAACACGTAGGAAAACTTACCCAAACTCACTAATGAATGATATCTCTGCTATAGTTTGTAAAATCATACCATATTATGCTTGCATGTATACGTAGTAGGTTTCATTCGTACGTAATAAAGACAAATGCGAATTCTTAATTATTCATATACGTAGAACATACGTTATAGGTTTCTCAGAGGCTTTTTGGAACGGACGTTGTGGTCTTAACCTCCGAAGATAATGATCAACAAATTGCAGGTTATGTCTGCGCTTTTGACGTTTCTTATCTGGCAACCATGACGACGCGTAATAAACTGCTGTTGGAATGTTGAGGCGTGTTCACCAAAATCGCTCGCTTTTTGGAAAATTTTTAAGCAAAAACGCCCTAGAGGCCTTTTTGCGTCGATTTCAAAAGCTCACGCAACGTAGAATGATCCATTTAGGGCGACGGCCGCGCTTTGCGCGCCCGAAAAGGCTTCTCCAAATTTTCTATAAGCAACTAAGAACGCACTTTTTCGCATGTGAAATGGTGAGAAAAAATACGTGAAATCAGTTTACATAATATAGACTAGTTGACTTAGTATTGTCGCCTTTTAAGTGTTTACGTATAATAGTAATGATAGCAATTTTGAATTTCGTTGTCGATGATCGTTATCACAGAATTTTCAAATTTGTCAATTTTTCTTTATACATATTTAATCATTGTTTTCCGTTTATGTGGTTACATTTTAAACGATATTTTCCTTTTATTGTTTACCAATTTGTTATTAAGACTTTTTATCGGATGCTCGATTGACACGATTATAGATTATATAGATTATAGAATTAAATTATCAATTGTGTTCATTTTGTGCCTGTATTTTTGGTTTTAAAAGGTGCCAGTGGCTCATTATACATTAGGCCTTGCTCGATAAACACTAGCTGGAAATTCGTATAAAAAATTAACAATGTTTACTCCAGAATATTACCAAGTATTACAAATTCTTCAATATTGGTTGGCAATCAGATCTAATCTAAAATTCTAGGATAAACGTTCAATGATTTGGAAACAGGGGTCACAATCGTGGCTAATGACATAAAATACTGTGTAAAAAGCAACCATAAAAGCAACGGACATTTTTCAGGGTAATTGCAATTTAAATTTAACGAACAATATGGGCAACATTGGGTATTTTTTTATTTTATATATTAATATTTTATTATTTTCATGTTTGTTGTGTCGCAATTTTAGAATCCTAACTAATAAATACGAAAATGTCTCTATCAATGCCATTTACAAATTTACAACAAATAAAACAACGAAAACGTGTTACACTTTTTTTTGTTCAACGTTCCTTTTGTTTAAATTCGTCTGTCTGCAAGTTTGTATTGTTTTGAAGTGGATAATTTACAGGTGCTGCCATCTGTGGTCGTTGTCAATGTTATTGGTTTATTGCAGTAGTAGTTGTAGTTTGACTCTTGTCCTGCAGATGGCGCCTGCATTTATGTTTACATTGAATTGCTTAACTCACCTTGTTTAATTGGTTAGTTAATTATCACTTCGTTAGGCACTTTATTTTGTTTCAATTTAACATTTTCCTGGAATTTTGGACGGACGGGTTTCTGTTTTGCGTTTAGATTTTTGGCACTAAATTTTTGATACTAACTTCATAAGGTTTCTAGATTTGTCCGTTTTTTTATGAATTTCCGCTTTGAATTTGCGTTTGGCTTAATTACTCCGAATTACTACTTAATTACTACGAGCGCAAATCGGTGTTTACCCTCGCCGGTCTTTGATTTTATTTTTGATTTTTTTGAACTTCTGAGGTGCGATAATAGTTGTTTCGATACTATATCGAGAGACGTGTTTGTGCCCCTTTTTGGTTATTAATCTCTCGTGTTTGAATCGTCAGTAGAGTTTTTTTTGTATCGCCCCCGAGTAGACCCGGTGAGAGTGGACACGGATTTTGTATCGCCCTTTGCTCGACCTTCAGTCGGCTTAGGTCCTTGCCTTTAATTCCTTACGATCTTCAATTGTATGGAATTTATAACTCGAATTTATTTTGTTAATTCAACGTTCAACAATTGACGGTTCTTAACATCGGATGGTCGGTTATGATCCGACAGTAACAGCGTTAACCACGTATTTGGCCAAAAACGTTCGCGAGCGCTTACCGGGTTATCGTAATACCGTCTTGGATATTTTTTACCTTTCAGGATTTATACAAGGTTGAACTTGAATCTTTTGATTCGATATATTTTTTTTATTTTTTGTGTTATTTGCGATTCTATTGAATATCGTTGATGAGTTGTTGTGTGAATGACTCTGAACATCCTCGCTACTTTGTTTGAGTTTAGGTTTAGAAATAATTGATTGGGATTATTGTTTTTCCCTTGCTATTCTGTTATCATCAGCCAAGTGCAGGTTTTTACTTTATCATACGCAGTATGCTAAAGTATTGTAATCATGCCGAAAAAAAAAATTGAGATTTTAGCGGAAATAGGTCTTTTTGGGTCCCCTGAACATTTTTGACCAAGGTACAAAAAAATGTCTGTGTGTGTGTGTGTGTGTATGTGTGTGTGTACCCTATTTTTGTGACGACGATTCCGGCGAAACTACTAAAGGTATCGGGACGAAAGTGCGTATTTAGAAGTTTTATGACCAAACTTAGAGCTGAAAAGCTTTTGGTTCAAAAGGGTCCAAAGGAACTGGCTGTTTCCTCTAAGCCTTTTTCAAGGATTTTGCAAATGAGCCGCTATTTCTCTAATTTCGTCAAAATAGTTAAATAATAAATTAAAGTAGACGAAATTCTGAATAATTTATACCTATGAAATTTTTTGGT
Source organism: Melinopterus prodromus (assembly GCA_964023965.1). NCBI lineage: Eukaryota > Metazoa > Arthropoda > Insecta > Coleoptera > Scarabaeidae > Melinopterus > Melinopterus prodromus. The sequence continues at coordinate 42,652,042 of OZ030395.1, forward strand.
AAAATTAATAGTTTAGCTTTTTAGGTTATTCTAAGCCTTTTTGAAGAATTTTGGAAATGAGCCGCCATTTCTGTAATTTCGACAAAATAGTTCATTAATAAATTAAAGTAGAGGAAATTTTGAATAATTTATGCCTATGAAATTTTTTGGTAAAATTAATAGTTTAGCTTCAAGAGCAAATTCTATTTGATCGAGATCGGTCGCATCTGCATTGATATGAAATTACATAGTAGCCATGATTTTGACAAATATTTTTTTGTGTTGTCACATTCGAAAATCCCATCAGAGGTTGGAGAACCACTATGGAACGTTGCCGCTGTAGTGCGGCAAATTTTAAAATACAAATTTCAAATAAAGTAAGATCACCAATTTGATTGTTTGTTGATAAGAAATATCAACCCGTCTTTATATCTAATTCCAAAAACGATACATTAGACACGAGAAAATTATAAATAAAGTATAGCGATGAGTATAGTTTTATTTTACTATGTTGGTAGGGATGTGTCATGAACAAATATAAATCTGTCAGAATTTGAATTACCTTTTTAAGGTGCGTTTTCATTAGTGATAATGGCAGTGGTAGCAGACGCCGTTATAGTATTTCCAATAGAAAATTGATAGTGACTCATGTTTATGCACATGCAAACTAATATGTGTCATTATCACGATATGTAAGAAACACTATAATTTCGTATTCTACCACCGCCATTAGCTACCATTACCTACTAATCGGAACGCACCTTTAAACTTGACGTTTCGTCAAAGTGATACCAACCTAGCATTTACTATACAGAAATCATTTATTTTTTTTGTATTTCTTAAAAAGCAACACAATAAACGTTGATGTCGCTCCTGCCAAAAACTAGATAGCCGACTCGCTCATATGCGAAGGCGACACTCCGCCTTCGGTGACGCGCCGCATCACCGCTCGTCGCGCTATTCCGTACTTTCGGCATTTGTGACTAAAATAACTATTATTCTAATGACGTAGTGTAGGTAGTGTCAAATGCTGATGATTTGACAATACGTACGATTTATCTCAATAGAATAGATTCTCATGCAGCTAAACTATTAATTTTATATATTGTATGATAAAGTCATGTGCCTGGCCACATCAGATTTTTTTTATTATTTTGGTTTTCACCAATAAACGCTGGCTGTTGAAACTTGTCTACTTTCTTTCCCTCGTGTGCTAGTGCTTTATTTCAGCTACTCTGCAGCCGAGTGGGACTTCCAACCAAGAGCATCAAGGCCATGGAGTAAGGATTAGAATGGTGTGCGCAGAACTCTGCGCATTCCTCGAGAATTACGCTAACAATTACCGTCATGCCACCACGAAAAAGTAAAATATTGTCCCTTTCGTGCGAATGTCTAAACATGTACAAATTAACTGTTTTGTTTGTTCTTGGTTTGTGTTTGTTCATAGGTTGATGTAATTATAGATAATGTGCTTAAAACTCACATCCCATACTTAATTTTCAGGGCTGAGAATACCAACCCCGAAAAGTAATTTTTTTTAAACACGTGTTCTATTTATTCCAATTAATTCAAATGCAATCTAGAGTGTCTACAGTTTGGTTTGTTTGATAATTTCGTATCTATATCAAGTGAATTATTCTTGCCTTGCTTTGTGTTTACCAAGAGAGAGCCCCCTTACTTTACACTTTAGGTTATTAGTTTATTAAGTATAATAGATCAGTTTTTATTTTATTTTTAAGTCAACATTTAGATAACTTAGTTTTAGATTTTTGGTTAGATTTTATAGGTTATTTAATAAGTATTATAAGTTTATTTTACGGTCATTATTTACAATGAAGCATTGCATTGTAAGTGGTTGCCAATACAACATAGACAATTTAGTGACAAATGTGTCCCTACATATGTTCCCGAAAGATCCAATAGTGCTAGAAGCCTGGGTACGTAACATTGGACGCACCGATTTACTTCCGAAGCATGGTAAGTTACGCTGACGATTATTATAATGTTTTATTGCTATAATATTTAATATAAATTCTATTTCAGTAATAGATACTATATGTATTTTATTATATTATATTTTTATAGCACGAGTATGTTCGGTGCATTTTTCGGAAAAATCTTTTCAACAACCACGAAAAAAAAAAATGCACACAGTGGAAGTGTCAGCAAATTACGAAGACTTGTTCCGCATGCTGTACCGACGTTGCTGTTGCATGCTACACCCGTTACCCCTTACGTACCTTTTGTAATTCGGCGAGAGTTTCCATTGCTCATTGCCAAACCAGGCAACAGCAAAGATGGAAAACTAATTACTGATCCAACGACTTACAATGCTCCGGCATCCAGCGGCATCAACAGATATTCAGCGATCAGTCAGCTCGATATAATCGATGAATCATTGGATGATGTAGGTGCAGATCCGTGCAATGTGACTGCCAGCAGTGTAAACGTTGAAACAGCCTCAGCAGTTGCTAATCCCTGGTTGGATCAAACCTACTATAGGTGTCGCACGCCGCCAAGAGGAACAGATCTACTTATTACTGAGCGCAGTAAATCGGAGCCGAAAAGATCAGATAAGTTACGTACTCGTAAAACAACTCTATTTAAAAGGGGCAAGTCCAAGATCAAATCAAGGAGTACCTATCAAAGAGAAATGGAATGCCACAGTATGGAGACCAGCCCATTGCACCAACGTCGAGAAAGGTATGCATTTTGTAATCTTTTTATTCCAATTGTTAAATTTTAATTCATAGAATTAGACAGTAAACACATTACTCTGAGACATGTTCTGAAATGGTACATAACTTTAGTGTTCAAATACTTGACCTTATTTTTACAATTTAATGTTTTAATTGTAAAGAAGGATTGCACAATATTAAACATCAATATTCATTTAAGAAACTATAGTATATACTACATTTTAAACAAAAGTAAGAATAAAATATACTTTCAGATACTTCATTGAGAACTGCCTTGGAAATGACATAAACAACAGTCAAGACAACACAGAAAAAGTGGAGAAAGGGCTGGTCCAATTATTAGATGAACAGGTACAACATTATCGCTCACTGCATGACTTTCATATGCCGTCTATATGCCGTGGTACGACAACTCGGAGTTCGATAGAAGCTGAGAACGAGGCCCTTAAACTACAGTTACAGCACGCAAATGGAGAAATAGAAAATCTGAAGAGTACTGTGCATGATCTCCAAGTTGAAGTCGAAAGGCTTAAAAGCCTTGACAAGGAGTAAGGATTAGAATGGTGTGCGCAGAACTCTGCGCATTCCTCGAGAATTACGCTAACAATTACCGTCATGCCACCACGAAAAAGTAAAATATTGTCCCTTTCGTGCGAATGTCTAAACATGTACAAATTAACTGTTTTGTTTGTTCTTGATGAATATGTCTATAGTATTTTTTAATGGTCCGTATAAAAGCAACAAAAGTATATTCAAAAAGACACCAAGGCGTATACTTACGTTGAAAACGAACAATATCCAATGTTTCTGCACACTATATGTACTGTTAAATGTCTATGCTTTTCACAAATACACACTTTAGTAACCATTTTGTTTTTTATTTTGAAATTTTTACATCTTATTTTGTATGTCGTTTTATCACAGTGTAATATTTTAACGTTAAAACTTAAGATTATTATAATTATGACAAAACGTAATCTCGTATACATATATCATGGAACTGAGCTTAAAACTTTTTACAAATTATGAATAAGCCAAATAATGATTAACTGGAACATTTCACGTTATTGAAATAAGAAACAGTTTAAAAAATGAATTAAATTTAATTACTTCCGGGTTGTGTGAAAAGTAGTAAATGTTGACGTTTGGCGAATTATGTTGCTCGCTTCTTCGGAGGTAACTGAAGTTTTCGAATATCTGAAAAAATTACTAATAAAGTAATAAAGAAAGATATAAACATTGATATTAAGAAGAGATAGATTACTTTAAGGAAAAAATGTTTATTAAATACTACAATTAATAAGGTACAAATCAACAAGCTTAACATAATTTGTGTTATTTTTTGAGAACACACAACCATCCCTTCAAAACTATCACTTTCCATGACAGACTATGCTTCAGCTTATTATTATCATTATCAGCAATTGGCGGATGAATCCGATGAGATTGCCAAGGTTTCACAGTTCAATGTTGACATCCCAGTGGTTTTTTGTTTTGTCTTATCACAGTTTTAAGTTGCTTAGTCTATACAGAATATTGCACAAAAACGAATGTGGTCCAACTTTTCATTTGCTGGTCAAGGCAATTTTGGAATTGATTTCCAATAGTAGACTACTCTGTTGATAAGGAAATTTCTCCGCCGTAGTTTGTTGCATTTTTCTTTGGAGAATTAATGTCAACTGAAATATTGTTAGGATTTATCTCTATAACAGAGCTATTCCTGCAGCGGTCGATGACGTGATTTCTTTGGTTTCGATTGCCGATTGTATTGCTGCTGACATACTAGCTCTCCTTCTACCATACTTATTGTTGACGGAGATGGCTTATTTACTATACCCTCAAGAATAGACACATTTTCTATTATATTTTCGTGTCTAACACCGCCGTGGTGGTGAAAGCTAATGAATTTCATATTCTTTGTCACTATCAGATTACACCCACTTTTCTTTTCTCTTCTACTTCCTTGTCACGTAGTTCTCCTATGCTGGGTAGGTACATATGTCACACATATTCCAGTACAGAAATTGTATGGAATTGGCACCGCTCCTAGGGTTCTTTTTCCGAGGACATCAGGGTTAAAGTGGTCTGTGCATATAAACCTCCACCTTAACGTCTCTGCAACTCCATATTTCCTATAAATAAATATCACATAAGAAACTTTACCACTAATAGTTATATTTCAATAATTTTTTTTTCAAAAGTGTATAAGATAATTTTTAGAACTGTTGCAATTTACAAATATTTGTTTTATTTACGTGAAAATCACTTTTATTTGTGACGAGTGTATATTATATACTGTGTAACTAAAATAAGGATAAAGACTTCACAGACGTGTTCACCACATAAGATATAATAAAAAGTTGTGATGACACATGACATCTTCAAAGGGAACACATTTTTGTTGTTGATCAATTAAGTAAGAAATCTTCTGATATTTTAAAGATATTTTCTTATGGCAAGAAATATAATACTTTGAATCATGTTTTTTTTTTTTTCAAAATTGTCTTGAAATCGGCATATTTAATATTAAAATTCCAAAATGTAGTTTTGTTTTCCGAGTCGAATGATACATCACACATGTACGATGGACGAGGATTTTGCGTGTTTGCTGCGGACGGTTTATTATGGGTCTAGTCAGGTTTTCGTATTCGCAACGCAATTTAACGTCTTAACATAGGAAAACCGTATATTGGCACTGTGATTAAATACTTATCGGTAAACGGACGTAATATTTTAACTTTCAGGTCGTTCCATAATTTGGAGCCAGCTATCGGAGTATCATTAAACTAACAACATTGTATCAAAGAATTATTTACAATGATAACAGTTAAGATGTGTTTCACAGGAAAAAAAGGCTTACTAGGTAGCGCAAATATACTCGCTTAGCTTAACGTAAAAACCGACAATTTTACGAAATCTTCTACCTGGGCTATAAAAAATACCTGGATATTTTACATCACTAAAGGTACAGCTCATCTGTTACAACTTTGCGAAAATATACTCGTTTAGCTGAACTCAAAACCCCTACAGGTGTATTCCAGGTATTTTGTACCCGGAATATAACTACCTGGGTATTTGACATCACTGCCCAAAGGTACAGTGGGTGTGGCCTGTTCGCTTCCTTCCATATATGTATTATAAAAAGACACTACTGTCATCATCCACATTCTTGTTCTTTGTGAAGTTCAGTTCAGTTGTCACTTAAGAAGAATAATAATTATGGCGAACGTTGTTTTTATGGGTGATAGTATCTTGTGCCGATTACAGAAAGAGGCTCTGAGTAAGTATAAATAGGTATAATATATATTTTCCTTTTTTTTTGAAACACTGGGAAACTAACGTGAACTTTTCATCTTTATAATAAATAATAGTATTTACATAAAATGAACGAAATAATGTACCGCATTTAACCATAGGGCATGTTTTAAGCTTTCATTTTGTGTAGGTAAATAAAATTGAATTTAATGTCTAATGAAATGATTTGCTTTTGCAGGTGTTTCTACATTTAGAAGTGGAAATGGGAAGATTTCAGCCAGTTTGTGCGTTGGGGGACAGCGCATTAGTTATTTAATCCGTAGGATTAAAGATGGGTTAAAGAATACGGATTCATTGTGGCACCAGGAGTCCATGCAATCAGTTGTCCTTATGATTGGAACCAATGATGTTCTACGTCGAAGGTCCATACAACAAATGATGACAGAATTTAAGCATTTAGTGACCGTTGTTCGTAAGCTTCAAATTGAAAACTTTGTAATTTGTACAATACCGCCATGTAAGAAGTCCCCTGTAGTAAAGGTAACACATTTTTCTGCAATGCAAAAAACTTGTAATATAACATTTACTTATTTACAGGAATTCAACTCGTTTATTAGAACTTTATGTTTTAAGTTGGGGATTAGGTGCGTGGACGTTCACCAATATGTTGAAGATCAAGACTATTGCGTGTTTGAAAGGTTAGAGAACTAAAAATAATACAGTTTATCCTTACTTATACTGATAACTTATTTATCTTTATAGAGACGAGATCCATCTAAACTCAAGATGTCTTAAGAAACTGTGGGTGCATATCCGGGATCAACTGTAGGGCAGCAGAGTTTGTACAATTTCATTACAATTTCATTCATTCCTTAATTTTTCTTTTTCTATTTGTTGTTCATCAGTTACTGTTACTTTTAATTGTTGTTTTCCATTAAAATTTTCAAAATACGTGTGCGCATTTTCTTTTTAGTGATACTGTACAGCATCGACAATCCGAACCCCAGTGATCGGCAACGCCAAAAAAACAAATATTTACAGATATATTGCTTTTGTTTTATATCTTGTATCCAATACTCATATTTATTGACAACGTCCTGATTCAACACTTTCAATAAATGAAACATCAAAAACTTATGGAACAGTTACATGAGACACCTGTATTTATGTTACAGTACTTATTTCGTCAAACTTTGACACAGAGTACGTTAGTCTCATTTGCTCAAATACTCAAATGTACTTACCAGAGTTAATCTTTCCAAAACAATTTTCACCTTAAACGGGAAAAGTGAACTCATGGATGGAGTATTATTAGTATTTCCACACAAGAAGTAGGAACACCATTGATTTCTTGTTGTACTGTAAAATGCAATATGAATATAAATATCGACAATGAAATAAATAAATAAAACCTTACCTATTATCGTAATTGCACCTACTAACCTACGATCTGGGGGAAAATGTTCAAATTTATGAATTTGGAGTCATTGAGCAACACATGAGAAATGCATTTGCTTTGTGTTTGTTAAGGAATTTGAGTCAAATAAAAATACATAGTTACACAAAAACTGATCTTATAGAAATAAGGTAACCACTATTATAATTGAAGTAACAAAAAGAAACAAAAGGGCGAAGGGGCCCAGGAAGAACCCACCTCCACCCCGCTGCAGTACAGCGGCATCTTTCTTCTGTAATACAACAAACAATTTGAATAAACAAACTGGGCCCCTTCGCTCTTAGCCTCTAGCTACTTTTTTTTAATTTTTTCGTTTTTTTTTGTTTTTTTTTGTTTTTTTTATTTATTCTATATAAACTACTTAACTATACCACACTATACTATGGTTATAGGTCCATGCACTTTCCACTACAAACTACAGGCGTCCTCGCGCACTCACTGGAACATATAGGTAACAGCAAAACACTGACGGAATGATTTGTTGTACACAAGTGTATTCTTTTGCAATCACAAGCAATCCTTCAAAATAAAGCCATGCTCCTAGGAAGGGTGCAAGTAATAGCAACGAATGTATCGAGTGTAAACATTTAGCAAATCATACCTGAAAAGAAAAAAAAAAGATCCTTACAATCCTCGCTCCCGAGAAAGGAGTACAGGTTATTGCAAGGAACGCAACAAATAAACAAAACATACCTAAAAAGAAAAAAAAGATCCTTGCAATCCTCGCTCCCGAGAAAGGAGTACAGGTTATTGCAAGGAACGCAACAAATAAACAAAACATACCTAAAAAGAAAAAAAGATCCTTGCAATCCTCGCTCCCGAGAAAGGAGTACAGGTTATCGCAAGGAACGCAAGAAAGAAACAAAACAATTAGAAGAAGTAAAATAAAAAGTGAAAGAGAAAAAGACGTGACGACCAGCGAGGGAAGATATCGAGAAACAAGATGAATTTTACAAAACTGTATTCTTTTGCAATCACAAGCATACCTTCAAAATAAAGCCATGCTCCTAGGAAGGGTGCAAGTAATCGCAACGAATGTATCGAGTGTAAACAATTAGCAAATCATACCTAAAAAGAAAAAAAAAGATCCTGACAATCCTCGCTCCCGAGAAAGGAGTACAGGTTATCGCAAGGAGCACTAATATGACACTACCATGTATCCAGCTTCTGATTAATAAACCAAGTTAATCAATAAAATTCAATATAAAAACAAAAAAAAATTATAACAAATTCAAAGAAAGACTTAAATTTACTTCTTTTTTGAAATAACTTTTTTCATTTTTTTCTTTCTTTTCATTTCTTCTTTTGTGGAATAAACCTTTTTGTTTATTTCTCGTACTCTAATGAATGTTCGAGTTTTAACCATATGAAATAGAACATCTGCTGGGATTTCCTCATTGTAATCGCCACTGTTTTTTACCAATTCAACAACTTTTGATATTATAAATTCCTCCTTTGAATAAGCATCTCCGTGAAAGTTTGTAAAGCATTTCTCAACTACTTTACTCAATTCCATTAATTCATTAGATGGATGGATTAAGTAACCTTTTGAAATTACATTGATCCAATTTGTGCTATTCTTCAAATTGTCATTTCTACTACCCAGGAATGGATACTTTGATTTAAATTTATGGGCGATATATCCTGCCACATACTCCATACCTGCTTCTTCAATAATATTTTCTTTATTGCTTGAAATGTCAGATGAGTTTCTAAAGCCATTCTGAACAAGTTGAAATAACTCATCATCAGCAATGTCATCTGAAATGATGTCATCATGTTCAGCATTAACATGTTCTCCTAATTCACCTGGTGACATATTAATAATCTCCGAAAATAATTCTCTTGTCAAAATGATATCACGTTTACAGTTTAGTGGGTCTTCTGCATTCTCGGTGTCTTGAGACATGATGCTGTGTTCTCCTTCTTTTCTTTTCTTCCGTGGTGTTGATGTGATTGCAGTTGAAGCTGGATACGACATGGTAGTGTTCGATGCAGAAGAAACACAGCTTACATCTAAATCTTCTACAGTGTTACGATTCATTGAAAAAATGGCGTGGGAATGTTTTCCAAGAATATACCAACGCAGTCTGTATCGAAATTCATAGGCCGAAGGGTGATCGTTTGTAGAACCCATACCTCGTATATAGGAAAAAATCTGATGTGGCCAGGCACATGACTTTATCATACAATATATAAAATTAATAGTTTAGCTGCATGAGAATCCATTCTATAGAGATAAATCGTAGGTATAGTCAAAGCATCAGCATTTGACACTACCTACACTACGTCATTAGAATAATAGTTATTTATGTCACAAATGCCGAAAGTACGGAATAGCGCGACAAGCGGTGATACGGCGCGTCACCGAAGGCGGAGTGTCGCCGTCGCATATGAGCGAGTCGCGCTATCTAGTTAACATCAACGTTTATTGTGTTGCTTTTTAAGAAATACGTATTTAAAAAAAAATAAATGATTTCTGTATAGTAAATGCTAGGTTGGTACCGATTGGTTGGTAATGGTAGCTAATGGCGGTGGTAGAATACGAAATTATACTATTTCTTACATATCGTGATAATGACACATATTAATGAAATACATGAAATATTATAACGGCGTCTGCTACCACTGCCATTATCACTAATGAAAACGCACCTTAAAAAGGTAATTCAAATTCTGACAGATTTATATTTGTTCATGACACATCCCTACCAACATACTAAAATAAAACTACACTCATCGCTATACTTTATTTATAATTTTCTCAATGTATCATTTTTAGAATTAGATATAAAGACGGGTTGATATTTCTTATCAACAAACAATCAAATTGGTGATCTTATTTTATTTGAAATTTGTATTTTATAATTTTGCGCACTACAGCGGCACGTTCCATAGTGGTTCTCCAACCTCTGATGAGATCAGCTGTTTTCGAATGTGACAACACAAAAAATATTTGTCAAAATCCTGGCTACTATGTAATTTCATATCAATGCAGATGCGACCGATCTCGATCAAATAGAATTTGCTCTTGAAGGTAAACTATTAATTTTACCAAAAAATGTTATAGGCATAAATTATTCAAAATTTCCTCTACTTTAATTTATTAATTAACTATTTTGTCGAAATTACAGAAATGGCGGCTCATTTCCAAAATCCTTGAAAAAGGCTTAGAATAAACTAAAAAGCTAAACTATTAATTTTACCAAAAAATGTCATAGGCATAAATTATTCAAAATTTCCTTTGCTTTAATTTATTATTTAACTATTTTGACGAAATTACAGAAATGGCAGCTCATCTGCAAAATCCATGAAAAAGGCTTAGAATAAACTACCAGTTCCTTTGGACCCTTTTGAACCAAAAGCTTTTCAGCTCTAAGTTAGGTCATAAAACTTATAAATATGAACTTTCGTCACGATACCTTTAGTAGTTTCTCCGGAATCGTCGTCACAAAAATCGTTTACACACACACACACGCACACACACACAGACACACACACACACAGACATTTTTTTGTACCTTGGTCAAAAATGTTCTGGGGACCCATAAAGACCTATTTCCGCTAAAATCTCAAATTTATTTTTCGGCACGATTACAATACTTTATAATACTGCGTATGATAAAGTAAAAAAGTTTTCCAAGATATCCTGTTGCAGTCTTCGTGTTATTAGATACTTACAAGTTGGGTATTTTTTTTGAAGATAAGCAAACAATCCTCTGAGCGAAGCGTTGCTGATCAAAATCCCTCGTTGGAAAGGCATCATTACCTCCCTTCTTCCAACTTTCATATTCCTTATGCACGAATCCATTAGTTGTAATATGGTTTCCTGATACTTCAGATTGTAACCAAAACCGTTTACTCCTGCATGTTTCCCGTAAAGAACTTGTGAGTTATGTACGTCAAACCAATTGTTCACAAGTAGAACAAAATCAGAAAATTTTTTATATTCAGGATGATCTTTTAATAGTTTGTTGTCCCCAGCCCATAGAATTGCTTTTCCAGCCGAATGTGACCACATTCTCGCTGCTGGTCGTACAGGTTGCCGTTGAGTCTGCCGAGCGTCCAAAAGTTGCTGTGTAATGCGAAAAGCAACCTTAAGATCTCCCTTGCTACTGTTGTCGACAATTTGTTGATACACATCAGCGACGAATATGTTATCGCAACCCTGTAACCAAAGCCCATCATCTACAAACCAGTTCCTTAACAATTTAAGGAGATGTGGCACATCCGCAAATACAAAAATCGGATCTGCTTCGTTCATAGGATGCTGAAAGTACGACTTGTCCTCGGTGATGCCTAATTGTCCCAAAACACCCTTGTTTCCCATATCACATGTTGCAGCAACAACATGATAACCAGCATCATAGAGCTGCATTACCGCTTCAATCAAGATGTCCTTTGTCATTGTCGTATCATACTTATAGAAAATGGGCTGTTTCCAATTTCCAAATAAACCGCGGACCATGATTACTTGCACTTTGGAGTGTGGACCCACTATTTTCTCCAACTTCAGATCTAACTGTACATCACCTGCTACAGCCATTTCATCAAAAGTCAGCACAGAAATTTTATCCCACGATGAGAATTCCTTAGCTTTTTCTCGCATTAACTTTAACACATCAATTAAAAATCCCTCCCGGATGTCAAATTTATTCATTGCCCATCTTCTCAACGAACTCAGCGAGGGTAAAGGGTAGTTTAACTTCTGTTGAAGATACAGATATGCCTTTGTGCTTACACTGCGTAAGGAAATTGCTGCTGCGTAGTCATCTATTGACCATTTAACCCATTTCTTACCTTCGAGAATGCACCGTATTTGTCCCTCCGTGAAATAACGTTTCAACACATCCTGCACTTTGTCAAGGCTTTTAAGCCTTTCGACTTCAACTTGGAGATCATGCACAGTACTCTTCAGATTTTCTATTTCTCCATTTGCGTGCTGTAACTGTAGTTTAAGGGCCTCGTTCTCAGCTTCTATCGAACTCCGAGTTGTCGTATCACGGCATATAGACGGCATATGAAAGTCATGCAGTGAGCGATAATGTTGTACCTGTTCATCTAATAATTGGACCAGCCCTTTCTCCACTTTTTCTGTGTTGTCTTGACTGTTGTTTATGTCATTTCCAAGGCAGTTCTCAATGAAGTATCTGAAAGTATATTTTATTCTTACTTTTGTTTAAAATGTAGTATATACTATAGTTTCTTAAATGAATATTGATGTTTAATATTGTGCAATCCTTCTTTACAATTAAAACATTAAATTGTAAAAATAAGGTCAAGTAATTGAACACTAAAGTTATGTACCATTTCAGAACATGTCTCAGAGTAATGTGTTTACTGTCTAATTCTATGAATTAAAATTTAACAATTGGAATAAAAAGATTACAAAATGCATACCTTTCTCGACGTTGGTGCAATGGGCTGGTCTCCATACTGTGGCATTCCATTTCTCTTTGATAGGTACTCCTTGATTTGATCTTGGACTTGCCCCTTTTAAATAGAGTTGTTTTACGAGTACGTAACTTATCTGATCTTTTCGGCTCCGATTTACTGCGCTCAGTAATAAGTAGATCTGTTCCTCTTGGCGGCGTGCGACACCTATAGTAGGTTTGATCCAACCAGGGATTAGCAACTGCTGAGGCTGTTTCAACGTTTACACTGCTGGCAGTCACATTGCACGGATCTGCACCTACATCATCCAATGATTCATCGATTATATCGAGCTGACTGATCGCTGAATATCTGTTGATGCCGCTGGATGCCGGAGCATTGTAAGTCGTTGGATCAGTAATTAGTTTTCCATCTTTGCTGTTGCCTGGTTTGGCAATGAGCAATGGAAACTCTCGCCGAATTACAAAAGGTACGTAAGGGGTAACGGGTGTAGCATGCAACAGCAACGTCGGTACAGCATGCGGAACAAGTCTTCGTAATTTGCTGACACTTCCACTGTGTGCATTTTTTTTTTTCGTGGTTGTTGAAAAGATTTTTCCGAAAAATGCACCGAACATACTCGTGCTATAAAAATATAATATAATAAAATACATATAGTATCTATTACTGAAATAGAATTTATATTAAATATTATAGCAATAAAACATTATAATAATCGTCAGCGTAACTTACCATGCTTCGGAAGTAAATCGGTGCGTCCAATGTTACGTACCCAGGCTTCTAGCACTATTGGATCTTTCGGGAACATATGTAGGGACACATTTGTCACTAAATTGTCTATGTTGTATTGGCAACCACTTACAATGCAATGCTTCATTGTAAATAATGACCGTAAAATAAACTTATAATACTTATTAAATAACCTATAAAATCTAACCAAAAATCTAAAACTAAGTTATCTAAATGTTGACTTAAAAATAAAATAAAAACTGATCTATTATACTTAATAAACTAATAACCTAAAGTGTAAAGTAAGGGGGCTCTCTCTTGGTAAACACAAAGCAAGGCAAGAATAATTCACTTGATATAGATACGAAATTATCAAACAAACCAAACTGTAGACACTCTAGATTGCATTTGAATTAATTGGAATAAATAGAACACGTGTTTAAAAAAAATTACTTTTCGGGGTTGGTATTCTCAGCCCTGAAAATTAAGTATGGGATGTGAGTTTTAAGCACATTATCTATAATTACATCAACCTATGAACAAACACAAACCAAGAACAAACAAAACAGTTAATTTATTCATGTTTAGACATTCTAACGAAGGGGACAATATTTTACTTTTTCGGGTTGGCATGAGGTCCCTTCCAGCCGGATTTGAGGCATATTTTAAGGTAATGCGCAGAGTTTTGCGCACACCATGCTAATCCTTACTCCATGATCAAGGCTGCTGGCGCCCTTCCAGTTACATCTTGTTGGTGTTGATTTTAACCCCTCCCCTCTCCTGAGCAAACCGGAGCTGCTCGTTGGACACTATTCCCGCACAAGCGCACAGGAAGTAGTATTTTGGTTGCTATTGAACAATAATTTTGCCTATATTTTGTTTAACTAAATATTTTTGTTTAACTTGCCGTTGTAGTAATAATTAATAGTATAGTCATTCACACTACGTCACCTTTTATTACTAAAAAATATCTTGCCCCCCCTGGAACATTTTGTAACGGCGCCCATGCCCATATCATATGGTTTTATTTCGTAAACCGTATGATTGGGCAAGATTGTTTCCAACGAAGGATTATTTATTTCAAAATATCTATCCAATGATACCACACACATAGGTTTTAGTATGAAATTCTGAAACTCAATGCAGTTAGTCGTAACTGCATTGAACCGCAACTAGTCGTAGTTGCGGTACATGCCAGAAATGTAAATTTACACAGGTACGTATTCAGTATGGATTTTTTATTGACTATAGGTACTGTTTGACCACCAAAGTCCGCACCATATGGAAAACTTTATTATTGTGTATTTCTCAGAAAATATTATTCTTTATGAAAGTTTGCGGCTCGTATGAAACCAAAACTGCAATAGTCAAATATGTAAATTTCGGGTCCATATACCGAGCGATTCAGAATATATGAATTTGTGATCAAAGTAAGTACCTTTGTTTTCATTATTATCGATAAACTTTATTTGGAAATGTTGTTTAGAAGTAAAAATTATATTTAAATATGAAGTCAGAGAACCTTGAAAAATATTTTTTTTGTCTTAATAATACTCTTGTGACAAATATTAGTAAATGCCAATGATACTAAAAGGTTCTTTTTAATCTATTTTTAGAAATTAGAATACATTTTTTATATTTTTTGTTATTTTGGTATGATAACTAATGTTTATTTAGAACAAGCGCAAAATTACTCATTTTCTTGGTGCGAAGTTGTTATTTCACCCTGTAGATATTAATATATCATACAATAACAGTTCAGGAGCATGACTTACCTTTTATTCGCTTAATATTACTGACTGTGGATAGGTTTATAATAGTAGTTATCCATCTACAGCGAGCGGTTCTCAAGTGGTGGTACTACCACGTATGAGATTTTATTTTCACTGATAATATTTTAATAAAAATAACTTAGGCATCAAACATCTATTGTTTCTTGAATTAATTATGACTGACTTACCCGTTATTATGTTAATAACTATTATGAATATGTGACTAATGCTAATTTATTATCTATGAACTTAATTTATTTCTACTACTTACAATTACTAAAATACCTACATTAATACAAATTAGTTTATGTGCTGTAACTGTTAAAACAATGCGTACACTTACAACATAAAGTTGAAATTGTTTTAATACATGGAGAAAATAGACCGCACCGAGATGTTGTTGCTATTTTGAATGAAAGACATCCACACAAACCATTCAATTCCCAGCATAAAGAAAAAATTTAAACAGGCTGGGTCTGTTGAAAATAACTTCAAGAAACCCACAAAAAAATGTTGCCAAAAATGAGGAAACAAATTTGCCAGTGTTGCAAGAAGTAATCGAGCATAAAACGACTTCTGTTCGACAAATTGCTGCACACAGCCAATGCAGTAAATCAACAGTACATGAAATACGAAGACTAAACAAGTGTCACCCTTATAAACCAAAATTTATCCACTATCCACTATCCACTATCCATCCACTATCCACTATCCACTATCCACTATCCACTATCCACTACTATATACTAAAGATCTAACACACTCCAGAGAGCAAGTTTTCAAAATGGGGCCGATTGGGGGAAGAGTCTACTCCTCGAAGAGGCGAAAATGTGCGGTCGAAACGACCGAAATGACAATAGAACGCGAAACTACAGTGCTTAGGCTTTCTATTTCGTCGATTTTTGGTCCCTCTTTCGAAAAAATATTTTGCAATTTGAGTAAATTTATGCTTTTTGGATTGGGACTGTATCGCTAGCTCGCGTCGCCATGCCAACAATCAACAGAGTGACAGTACTCTCTTTGACGGCGTCGAAATGGCCGTACGCTTAGCGATAATGCGCGCTTTTTGTGCAAAAATGCGGTAAAATAAACTCGCAGATGGAATAAAATCGTCGCCGGCCGCCGTAAGTACCTTTACGAAAGTTAATAATTGTCAATTTCGGGAAATTTTCTCGCTAGGCGCCCGGTTAGCGGGTCGTTTTGGTTCTGCCTACATCGGTCCATATATCGAACCTAATCGAACGGATCCGGCCCGAAGAGCGCCAACGCGTCAGTTTAAGACGTCTTTATTGCGCGAAAACTAATGTATTGACCAAATTTGCGTTTAGACAGTTTTCCCGAAAGTCACATATTTACGCTCAAATTGGCTCTACATTGAGTATACATGTCAAAGGAATCGGTCGTGAAGGTGAGCGCGTAAGTATATCGACGATAGAAACTGCATTTTTGTAGAATTTCGTCCGATTAACGCCTACGGGACGTTTTCTAATCGTACCCTGTTTGAAATTATTGTTTTGAGCGGTATTTGCGTTCGAACTGTCAGTTGCCGCTTTCATTGACGTGACGTTAGACAAGTGAAATTATCGCGTAAGGAGACAACAACTAGGTATTTCTATAGATGGAAGTATTTCCAACTACCAGCCTGATGTATTTATTATATTTGCATTTCTTTTTAGGAAGTCCGAATCACATGACTGTCATTGACCCAAAGTAATAAGTTAACTCTGACAGAGCACAGAATAGATATGCGCTACGTGGTTGGTATCGATCCAGTATCGTATCGATCTGTCAAACATAACCATCGCCATCTATACCCCTCTACTTGGAAGAAGAAGAAGAAGAAACATAACCATGAAACCACGCATGAAACATTGAAAGTGGAAAGCCGCGAACAAGGGAACAAGGCATAAATTCTCTGCAATTATGTTTACAATCAACGTAACAAGTGCCTGGCTGTTATTAAAGTGCAATTTCATTATGGTAGGTAAGTACATAATTTAACATTCTACTTAGTATTCTTTAGTTAATGGTTTGTTGTGTGCTTCTAGGCTAGAAATTGAGAAGTGTTTCCAGATTCACAAAACAGAATGATTCGAAATCGAAAGATGAGAAAGTGTACTGCACATTCAAGCAAATAGAACTAATCGATAAACATGTGATGAGAGTTTATCCGTTTGCTGTCATGTTGGTTGCATACACGCACGTTGTTTCAAGAACTTTCAAAGCAAGTAAATAGTACCTAATTTGTTTTTATCTGATTACCTTTTCTGTGTTTTTTTACATATTTGTAATTCATTGAAAAATTAATCTATATACATATGCTACATGTGCTTTTTGTCACAAATTTTAGAATTGTCCGAAGGAGAATTATACCGTACTGCGGTTGGAGGGAACATTTCACCTGGCCCTTTAGAACTTCACGCTTCTGATAATTGATATGGACACAAAAGACTGACAGTAAGTATCGACTACATATTTATTAATAATTTCGTTATGTGCTATTTTATATTTTCTACGAAACAATCGTAAAATGGTATTTTTCTTCTTTGTGTCTTTAAATTTATACAAAGTGTGGTTATGTTGAAGTTACCATAAAATATGAATAAATTTTAATAATGAAAGCGGATTCTTTTTCTAAAGAACAAAGATCACAAAAATTGTAATTGGTTATAAATTTATACAATTTTGTCAACATCAATGCGAATGGTAATATATATCAGATGTAATTATCCTCATTGACCCTTTTCCTACAAATCTTCTTATGTAATAGATATTTAAGCTTCAGCTGCTAAAAATACCAAGGTTTAAATATGAGAGATTGTAAATTAAATATACGTATTTCATTGTTTAAATTTTTGTTGTTTCCACATGTTAGGATATACCCTATAAAACTATAGGCTAAACAATTTCCGAAATGTTGGGAATTAAAATAACATGTTCAAATTATCCATTTAAGTCATTTGGTCAAACAGTTGGGTAAATATGTTGCAGCCAGTAAAAGTTACACAACTCTTATAAGAAATTTTGTTTTAAATGATTTTAAAAAGTTTACTGAAAAGAAAAACAAGTTATAATAGCAGCAATTTCCTAACGATTCATTCAATAAGTCTATTAAGATCAATAAATTGAAATGGCGGTATGATTCACTATATGCAGAACTGAAACTATATACAGAACTAAAACTATTTACTCAGTTTTTAGAAACTAAATGTCATGCTGAGTAAAAAGTTTCCTCAGGACTTATGGAAATTTTGAATTCTTTAAGATGTTAGACCCATTTGTTTTAATGAATGTATTCCTCACTGCCCAATTTTCTTTACTCTTTATTATTTTGTTAATATTTTAAACGGCTGTAACGTTTAGGAATTGAAACGATAAAGCATGCAGATAATTGCATTCTAATAAATAGAATTATTAAATATTGTCTTTGCTTATAGGTTTTTATTATACGCAGGGGTCAAAGAAAAAAATTATCAGAATATAATCATCTTCTTATTTGAGGAATAACTATGTTTGAGGAACACGAAATCAACAGCATTGGGGGAATATGAAGAAAGAAGCAACCGACCAACCGATCTTCATCAAGAAATACAATCTCTGTAAAGAAAAAATAACAACCGGAATACAGAAATGGATCGGCTCGATGCAAAATATAGGCAATTCGTGGAAAGCGTGTACGAGAGAAATCTATATAAAGTAATTATTATGAGACATTAGAATGGTGACAGAAATATGTAGATTATAAAAGTAAATTATAAAATGGGCAGGAAATTAATTTTCCGAAATTAAAATAAATTTGTGCGGCAAATGTCACACAGTACCAAGAGATTAATTGAATTGATCACTGCCAGTTAAAGTTTAGTTCAGATATTGTTTTTTATCAATTATATTAAACTTATCCATTATAGTCTTGCGAAGATGAAATACGTACAAGTGTTATATAATATCAATTCATTTATTAAATTATACACATTTGGTTGAACTTTAGTAAGAAACCTCAGCGACATAGGGTGGTAAATAATTAATTGCTTATCCTCTTTACCACATCATGTTCACATCAGGTTTGGCCTACTAAAAACTAAAAAATATATTATAAATTAAGTTTGATAAAGAACGTTTCCTCTAACATTTTTACTTTATCATACGCAGTAAGATAAAGTATTGTAATCATGCCGAAAAAAAAAATTGAGATTTTAGCGGAAATAGGTCTTTTTGGGTCCCCTGAACATTTTTGACCAAGGTACAAAAAAATGTCTGTGTGTGTGTGTGTCTGTGTGTGTGTGTGTGTGTGTGTGTGTGTGTGTAAACGATTTTTGTGACGACGATTCCGGCGAAACTACTAAAGGTATCGGGACGAAAGTTCATATTTAGAAGTTTCATGACCTAACTTAGAGCTGAAAAGGTTTTGGTTCACAAGGGTCCAAAGGAACTGGTAGTTTATTCTAAGCCTTTTTGAAGGATTTTGGAAATGAGCCGCCATTTCTGTAATTTCGACAAAATAGTTAATTAATAAATTAAAGTAGAGGAAATTTTGAATAATTTATGCCTATGACATTTTTTGGTAAAATTAATAGGTTAGCTTTTAAGTTTATTCTAAGCCTTTTTGAAGGATTTTGGAAATGAGCCGCCATTTCTGTGATTTCGACAAATTAGTTAATTAATAAATTAATGTAGAGGAAATTTGGAATAATTTATGCCTATGAAATCTTTTGGTAAAATTAATAGTTTAGCTTCAAGAGCAAATTCTATTTGATCGAGATCGGTCGCATCTGCATTGATATGAAATTATATAGTAGCCAGGATTTTGACAAATATTTTTTGTGTTGTCACATTCGAAAACAGCTGATCTCATCAGAGGTTGGAAAACCACTATGGAACGTTGCCGCTGTAGTGCGGCAAATTATAAAATACAAATTTCAAATAAAGTAAGATCACCAATTTGATTGTTTGTTGATAAGAAATATCAACCCGTCTTTATATCTAATTCTAAAAACGATACACTGAGAAAATTATAAATAAAGTATAGCGATGAGTGTAGTTTTATTTTAGTATGTTGGTAGGGATGTGTCATGAACAAATATAAATCTGTCAGAATTTGAATTACCTTTTTAAGGTGCGTTTTCATTAGTGACAATGACAGTGGTAGCAGACGCCGTTATAGTATTTCCAATAGATAATTGATAGTGACTCATGTTTATGTACATGCAAACTACTATGTGTCATTATCACGATATGTAAGAAATACTATAATTTCGTATTCTACCACCGCCATTAGCTACCATTACCTACCAATCGGAACGCACCTTTAAACTTGACGTTTCGTCAAAGTGGTACCAACCTAGCATTTACTATACAGACATCATTTATTTTTTTTTACTTTATCATACGCAGTATGTAAAGTATTGTAATCGTGCCGAAAAAAATTTTTGAGATTTTAGCGGAAATAGGTCTTTATGGGTCCCCTGAACATTTTTGACCAAGGTACAAAAAAATGTCTGTGTGTGTGTGTGTGTGTGTATGTGTGTGTGTGTGTGTGTGTGTGTGTGTGTGTGTGTGTGTACCCAATTTTTGTTAATTCATTTCCGGAGAAACTACTAAAGGTATCGGCACGGAACTTCATATTTAGAAGTTTCATGACCAAACTTAGAGTTGAAAAGCTTTTGGTTCAAAAGGGTCCAAAGGAACTGGGTGTTTACTCCAGGCCTTTTTCAAGGATTTTAGAAATCAGCCGCCATTTCTGTAATTTCGTCAAAATAGTTAAATAATAAATTAAAGCAGAGGAAATTTTGAATAATTTATGCCTATGACATTTTTTGGTAAAATTAATAGTTTAGCGTTTTAGTTTATTCTAAGCCTTTTTCAAGGATTTTGGAAATGAGCCGCCATTTCTGTAATTTCGGCAAAATAGTTAATTAATAAATTAAAGTAGAGGAAATTTTGAATAATTTATGCCTATAACATTTTTTGGTGAAATTAATAGTTTACCTTCAAGAGCAAATTCTATTTGATCGAGATCGGTCGCATCTGCATTGATATGAAATTACATAGTAGCCAGGATTTTGACAAATATTTTTTTGTGTTGTCACATTCGAAAACAGCTGATCTGATCAGAGGCAATCAGAGGTTAGAGAACCACTATGGAACGTGCCGCTGTAGTGCGCAAAATTATAAAATACAAATTTCAAATAAAATAAGATCACCAATTTGATTGTTTGTTGATAAGAAATATCAACCCGTCTTTATATCTAATTCTAAAAATGATACATTGAGAAAATTATAAATAAAGTATAGCGATGAGTGTAGTTTTATTTTAGTATGTTGGTAGGGATGTGTCATGAACAAATATAAATCTGTCAGAATTTGAATTACCTTTTTAAGGTGCGTTTTCATTAGTGATAATGGCAGTGGTAGCAGACGCCGTTATAGTATTTCCAATAGAATATAATAACGTATTTCTTAAAAAGCAACACAATAAACGTTGATGTCGCTCCTGCCAAAAACTAGATAGCGCGACTCGCTCATATGCGACGGCTACACTCCGCCTTCGGTGACGCGCCGTATCACCGCTCGTCGCGCTATTCCGTACTTTCGGCATTTGTGACATAAATAACTATTATTCTAATGACGTAGTGTAGGTAGTGTCAAATGCTGATGCTTTGACAATACCTACGATTTATCTCTATAGAATAGATTCTCATGCAGCTAAACTATTAATTTTATATATTGTATGATAAAGTCATGTGCCTGGCCACATCAGATTTTTTAAATACGTATTTCTTAAAAAGCAACACAATAAACGTTGATGTTGCTCCTGCCAAAAACTAGATAGCCGACTCGCTCATATGCGACGGCGACAGCCCGCCTTCGGTGACGCGCCGCATCACCGCTCGTCACGCTATTCCGTACTTTCGGTACTTGTGACATAAATAACTATTATTCTAATGACGTAGTTTAGGTAGTGTCAAATGCTGATGCTTTGACAATACCTACGATTTATCTCAATAGCATAGATTCTCATGCAGCTAAACTATTAATTTTATATATTGTATGATAAAGTCATGTGCCTGGCCACATCAGATTTTTTATAATATAATATAATATGAACAAATTCTTAAAAATATTAAGATATATAGAAAAGGTAAAGAGAAAACATTGCTTGGAATATTTTTAAATGGGATGTAATTATTTTGTATTCAGGAACGGTGTGGCTGGTTGAGTATATTGATTTGAGTATTTTTGAGATCTCTATTTTGGTAATATTTACAATGACTAACTTTTTATGGAATTGAGAAAACAAGCTGTTTTTTATTGCAGCTAGCATTTTTGTTTTTATACGTATCTGTTTTTATAAATTAAAACATACTTAAATATTAAATTTATTAATTATATTATATTTAAATTTAATTTTAGGTATATATAATTTTATTATATATTATATTAAATAATCACTTCATGGGATTTCTTTATACTTCCATTGTTTGTGATGAATTATAATTTGTTACTTTATTAGTTTTATTAATATTTTACATTTCCGTAACTTTATAAAGAATTGAAAAACAAATAACTTCAGAGGAAACTTTTTATTCGGCATAACATTTACATTACTAAAACAAGCAGTAATGTTTCATAAGGACTCATTTGATTTTTTTTTTCAATTTATTTTTGCATTTAGCTTGTGTGTTTTAGTTTATTTACTTTTTATTAGTGTAATATATACTGTTTGGCGTACATTACATTTCCCATTGTTTGATGTGTTTTATTTTTCACTGTAATTTTATAAAAACAAATAACTATATGAAACTTTTACACAAAATGATATTTAATTGGAAGAAAAGTCAAAACTTTTATTAATCAAATGTTCAAATTTAATTTATGGATTTATTTGTTTATTTATTTTGTATTATTGTTATGGCTTTCATATATTGCATATTATCTCATGCATTATTTTATATATGAATCTTAATTTATCTTTGTTTTGTATCCGATGCTTTACACAGAATGGCATTTACAATCTAAGGAAATAATCACTTACAGTTTGATGGGTTTTATTTATTCTTACATCGCTTTATATGAATTTTTGTTTTTTTTTATTTTTAAGCAATTTATTTTTGTATTTTGTTCTTTAGTTTATGTTCTTTTTATAATTATAATATATAATAATTATAATATATTAATATTAGTATATATTTTATTAATATATAATAATTTGGTGTAAATTGCTGATTTTCCCATTGTTTGTTGATAGATAAACTTTTTACCCAAAGTTTCACAGGGATTAATTTATTTATTTTAATTTTATTATCTTTGTTAAACATTGTTTCTTTGTTATATGCATCTGATTTCATAATATTCATATTTCAATTGTACTTTGTATTATTTTATTGTGATCTTTGTTTATTAATTTCTCAATATATTTATCTGAATTAATGTTTTTATAATTGAATGCAATCTTTACAATGGAACTTTCTCAAATAAACTTCTAATAATTGTTAAAAGTTGGTATTTTATATTCTTTGATGTTCTCATGAAATTAACACAGTATGTATTCAGATTTTTCACGAACATTGCAAAACTTGCAGTAAATAAATTGTAGTTTATGCATACATTAGTAAATTAATACAAAAGGTAAGTATGTGTAATAACTCTTGGTTATATTTCAACCCATTCAAACGAAGACTATAGTAACTTACATAGGGTTTGCACCTGAGTTACAATAGTCTTCGTTGCATGGATCAATATTATGGTATAATCAAGGACATTGATTATATATATAGTTAGTCAATGATCAAGGATAATATTAAACAGTGATTTAAAGGATTACTTTCCTTCAAGGACAATAATTACTGTCATCAAAATCCAGTTGGTTGGTAAAGCAATATGTTATTTATTTTAATATTGTTGTGATCTTGTGTTTCTTTATCAAATGAAACTAACACTTTACTAAAATGTTTATTCTATTCACTTTACAACATTCGGTTACTTTGAGCATCTTATACCAAGGTATCATGTCCATGCGTATGGTCGGTAATACAGATATTACAGGTAACTACAATACACAACAGTCGCTAACACACGTATTACAGATAACTGCAATATACAACTAATATTTATTGGTTATATTTGGTATATAATATTTGATTGTTTGGTTATGTTATTAGTAGTAATAATTTGAATACAGTTCACTGTAGTAATGGCGAAAATTTATTTTGTGGTCACCAAATAAAGTTTGCAATATAATTGAAACATTTGAGTATATAGTTTTTATGTTAATTTCGTACTTCACACTTATACCTATAAATACATAGTTGTTTTGATTTTGTTGGACTTGCAACTGCTTTCATTTGTTGTATTGACAGAATACATTGGAATACAAATTCCGGCGACTTGTAATGATTGTTTTATGGATCTCCATTAACGTCAAAGTGTATTTTTATTATAATCGTTGTTCAAAACGTGAAAAGAACTTAACATCGCTCTGAATTGGTTAGCGTTTATTATGTATATCACCCAGAGATTAGTAAAAAAGATAGGAAACGTCCATAAGTCACCTATGGTGAAATTCGACCACATTTTATTAACTGGTTAACATCTGAGACGTTAGGTGGCAGCACGGTGGCGCTCTGGGCGATTAACGGCGGGATGTGGCGGTAAATTTGAATTTGTGTGCATTTCTTATATGCTTTATTATTTCGTTTTCCTACACAACATACAAAACTTAGTTGTACATTATTTATTATATATTAAATATCAAAAACAAATAAGAACAGTGGTACCAAAGTAATTCTACACTAAGCTATAACAAGAGAAAGTTTGCGCGACCATATTATCTGCAGAACGTAAAGGTACAGCTGATTTCAAAAGCAATCGCGGATATGTTTTCTTGAATTGCTCGACAGAAAAATGATCACTTCATATGTGATAGTTCTTTGTGTCATCTTGCAAAAGGTAAATTCGGCCAATTTTTAACATCCATTACTTGGCTCTGCAAACCCAAAATCTATGCAGATGACTAATTTCAAAGATTGATTTTTACTTACAGCTAACGATCCTTTGGTATTATTGCAAAGAATGCCCACATCCCTATTATCGAATTTATATGACTGTTCAAAAAGTGCGTTTTGAACACTTGACATAACAAGACATGACATTTCAGTCACGTCATAGAGCGGTTAGTTAACGTCTGAGACGCTAGATGGCGCTAATATCAACACGGTCGCATCGCTTCCTATCTTTATTTACTAATCTCTGATATCACCATTATATTATTTGAATCAATTGCCACTGTTAACATAAATGTTAATAGTGGCAATTAAGTTGTTGTTTTTGTATTTATTTGTCACCGAACATTTCCGATTTCATTTTAATCATGTGTCACATATCGACTTTTTTAGTCTGGCTGAAAATACAAATATACACGGTGAGTCAACATTACCGGAATGTTTAAATAATTCTCCTACACTAAACAATTTCAAAAACTTTTCAAATAAGTTTTTTTGTTGTAAACAAGCTATCGTATAAATATACATTTAATGTTTTTTCTTTTATAATGAACGTTGTAACCTTTTATTTTTCTAATAACACCCTGTATATTTTTACTTTTCTTAATTTTAAGATTAATTCTAAGATTTTTTTGTATGTATTATTTTTTAAAAAAATTCATTATTTTTTAATTATAAGCAAAACCTCTGAACTTCAAATTAATAATGTGTTTTCACATACTTACAAATTTATTTTAATTTAGCAGTTTCAACTTTTAATTTAATTCTATTTACTTTATTACTTTTTTCTTATTTTTTATTTGTTTGGTTAAAATATAATTTCATGGGTTTTGATTAGTTGGTTATAACTGAAAAATACGTATTTTTATAAAAAATGATTTATATAAAAAATTCTTTGAATTAGAAAATGTGAAAATATATGGCGTGTTCTATTAGAAAAAAATGTTACCATGTTTTCAATAAAAATGAACATCGTATATGTTAAAAATATATGAAAAAAATTGATTAATTGTTTATACCAACGGTCGTTATGTTTAAAACAGTTTGTTTTAAAACGGTGTTTTTAACATGTTCTAAAACAAATACTTTGTTTGAACAATTTTTTTAAACATGTTTAAACAGTTTGTTGTGTTGTGTATAAACGTTCAGAAAGCATAGTCGCCGACTAAAATGCTGACAAATAAAATATTTTCGTTATTTTAAAATATGTTTCTATTCTGTTTTTTTTTGTATGTAATTTTAAACATGTTATTTCATTTTTAGAACATGTGTTTTGCGTGTTTAATAGTATATTACATTACAAAAGCTGTAACTAGCATATTATGTGTGAGTGAAAAGTTAACATACGAGCCGAGGCGAGTTTTGTTATTTTTCAGTAGCACGTTATATGCGTGTACAGCTCGAGTATTGTACATAGTTTTACCTACGACCGACAATTTCAATAAATTGTGTAAAAAATGTCAAATAAATAAAGGTAAGGATATTTGTCGGGTGACAACATTTGACTATTTGACGTTATTCGCGGGACATCTATTGCAACTACGGAGAACTTTGTCTGAAATGTCTACCGAAAATTCCAATACAAATTCAACATAAATGTTCACGAGCATGCAATATATGTGACAGGTCGAGTATTGCACTTACCTAAGACCGAAAATTTCAATAAATATAAATAGTATCAAAAATGACAAATAAGTAATCTAATATTTCCGCGACATCTGTCATTATGACACTAGGTTGTGCGTAAAAATCACAAACGCACAGCCAAAAGCACAGGTTTGTTATAAGCGATATACGAGTGAAGCAGTCCGTGACGATAGGGATGTTCCACATACGGTCGTATGTAAAAACAATGTTGCGTTAAAAAACATCATTTTATAAAAAAAACATGTTTGTATCGTTCAAAATAAAACAAAAATGTTTTTAAAACATCCCTGGTTACTAATTCAAAAATTATTCATTTTATAAAAGAAATGATTCTTAATTTTTTTTTTAAATTAATCTTAGAATTAAGAAATGTAAAAATATTTTAAATACGATCGGTGATCTACCCGGATCAGGGTTGTTATGTTCTAAAACATTTGTTTTAGAACATGTTTTAAAACAAATATTTTGTTGAATTCGTTTTATTTTAAACATGTTTAAAACTGTTTGTTTTAAATGTATAAAACATTTTGTTTTAAACATGTTTTAAACCAAATATTTTGCTTTAAACATGTTTAAAACAGTCTGTTTTAAACTAACGAAATTTGGTCAACATATTTAATTATTTAATCAGCTTTGTATCAGTATGCTGGGTCTTAAAAATTTTTATGCATGGATCAATCAAAAAAGCAAAAATTATTTAAGTATTGTATATATTAATAAAAGGAGTTCTTTATAAAATACAATTTTTATTCCTTATTTAAAACATGTTTTTTTAGTGATTTAGTTTTTAATATTTTTTTTTTCATGTTTAAAACATGTTTTTTTGCGTAGTATTTAAAAACATTGCTTCGTTTTTAAAACCATCATTTTATAAAAAAAAATCGTCGATTTACCCGAATCGTCACCGAATGTCCGATTTCATTTTAATAAGTGGTTTAATAAGTCACATATTGGCTTCTTTGGTCTGGCTGAAAATACAAATTTACAAGGTTAGTCAAAGGGAATGTTTAAATAATTCTCCGACAGTAAACAATTTCAAAAAGTTTTTTGGTTTTAAACAAGCTATCGTATACATATACTTTTAATGTTTTTTTTTATTATGAAAATATAGTAACCTTTAATTTTTCTAATAACACCCTGTATATTTTTACTTTTCTTAATTTTAAGATTAATTCTAAGTTTTTTTGTAGGTATTATTTTTTAATAAAACGCGTTATTTTTTAATTATAAGCGTAATTCCTTTCAAATAAAGAATGTGTTTCTACATACATGCAAATTTATTTTAATTTGGCAGTTTCAAGTTTTAATTTAATTCTATTTAATTGTTTCGTTACTTTTTACTTATTTTTTTATTTGTTTGGTTAAAATATAATTCTATGAGTTTTGATTAATTGCTTATAACTAAAAAATAAAGATTTTTATAAAAACATGATTTCTATAAAAAATTCTTAGAATTGATCTTAGAATTAAAAAATATAAAAATATACAATCATAATCATATATAAATAATAATATATAATAACATAATATAAAAATCTGATGTGGCCAGGCACATGACTTTATCATACAATATATAAAATTAATAGTTTAGCTGCATGAGAATCTATTCTATAGAGATAAATCGTAGGTATTGTCAAAGCATCAGCATTTGACACTACCTACACTACGTCATTAGAATAATAGTTATTTATGTCACAAATGCCGAAAGTACGGAATAGCGCGACGAGCGGTGATACGGCGCGTCACCGAAGGCGGAGTGTAGCCGTCGCATATGAGCGAGTCGCGCTATCTAGTTTTTGGCAGGAGCGACATCAACGTTTATTGTGTTGCTTTTTAAGAAATACGTATTTAAAAAAAAATAAATGATATCTGTATAGTAAATGCTAGGTTGGTACCACTTTGACGAAAGGTGCGTTCCGATTGGTAGGTAATGGTAGCTAATGGCGGTGGTAGAATACGAAATTATAGTATTTCTTACATATCGTGATAATGACACATATTAGTTTGCATGTACATAAACATGAGTCACTAGCAATATTCTATTGGAAATACTATAACGGCGTCTGCTACCACTGCCATTATCACTAATGAAAACGCACCTTAAAAAGGTAATTCAAATTCTGACAGATTTATATTTGTTCATGACACATCCCTACCAACATACTAAAATAAAACTACACTCATCGCTATACTTTATTTATAATTTTCTCAATGTATCATTTTTAGAATTAGATATAAAGACGGGTTGATATTTCTTATCAACAAACAATCAAATTGGTGATCTTATTTTATTTGAAATTTGTATTTTATAATTTTGCGCACTACAGCGGCACGTTCCATAGTGGTTCTCTAACCTCTGATTGCCTCTGATCAGATCAGCTGTTTTCGAATGTGACAACACAAAAAAAATATTTGTCAAAATCCTGGCTACTATGTAATTTCATATCAATGCAGATGCGACCGATCTCGATCAAATAGAATTTGCTCTTGAAGGTAAACTATTAATTTCACCAAAAAATGTTATAGGCATAAATTATTCAAAATTTCCTCTACTTTAATTTATTAATTAACTATTTTGCCGAAATTACAGAAATGGCGGCTCATTTCCAAAATCCTTGAAAAAGGCTTAGAATAAACTAAAACGCTAAACTATTAATTTTACCAAAAAATGTCATAGGCATAAATTATTCAAAATTTCCTCTGCTTTAATTTATTATTTAACTATTTTGACGAAATTACAGAAATGGCGGCTGATTTCTAAAATCCTTGAAAAAGGCCTGGAGTAAACACCCAGTTCCTTTGGACCCTTTTGAACCAAAAGCTTTTCAACTCTAAGTTTGGTCATGAAACTTCTAAATATGAAGTTCCGTGCCGATACCTTTAGTAGTTTCTCCGGAAATGAATTAACAAAAATTGGGTACACACACACACACACACACACACACACACACATACACACACACACACACACAGACATTTTTTTGTACCTTGGTCAAAAATGTTCAGGGGACCCATAAAGACCTATTTCCGCTAAAATCTCAAAAATTTTTTTCGGCACGATTACAATACTTTACATACTGCGTATGATAAAGTAAAAAAAAATAAATGATGTCTGTATAGTAAATGCTAGGTTGGTACCACTTTGACGAAACGTCAAGTTTAAAGGTGCGTTCCGATTGGTAGGTAATGGTAGCTAATGGCGGTGGTAGAATACGAAATTATAGTATTTCTTACATATCGTGATAATGACACATAGTAGTTTGCATGTACATAAACATGAGTCACTATCAATTATCTATTGGAAATACTATAACGGCGTCTGCTACCACTGTCATTGTCACTAATGAAAACGCACCTTAAAAAGGTAATTCAAATTCTGACAGATTTATATTTGTTCATGACACATCCCTACCAACATACTAAAATAAAACTACACTCATCGCTATACTTTATTTATAATTTTCTCAGTGTATCGTTTTTAGAATTAGATATAAAGACGGGTTGATATTTCTTATCAACAAACAATCAAATTGGTGATCTTACTTTATTTGAAATTTGTATTTTATAATTTGCCGCACTACAGCGGCAACGTTCCATAGTGGTTTTCCAACCTCTGATGAGATCAGCTGTTTTCGAATGTGACAACACAAAAAATATTTGTCAAAATCCTGGCTACTATATAATTTCATATCAATGCAGATGCGACCGATCTCGATCAAATAGAATTTGCTCTTGAAGCTAAACTATTAATTTTACCAAAAGATTTCATAGGCATAAATTATTCCAAATTTCCTCTACATTAATTTATTAATTAACTAATTTGTCGAAATCACAGAAATGGCGGCTCATTTCCAAAATCCTTCAAAAAGGCTTAGAATAAACTTAAAAGCTAACCTATTAATTTTACCAAAAAATGTCATAGGCATAAATTATTCAAAATTTCCTCTACTTTAATTTATTAATTAACTATTTTGTCGAAATTACAGAAATGGCGGCTCATTTCCAAAATCCTTCAAAAAGGCTTAGAATAAACTACCAGTTCCTTTGGACCCTTGTGAACCAAAACCTTTTCAGCTCTAAGTTAGGTCATGAAACTTCTAAATATGAACTTTCGTCCCGATACCTTTAGTAGTTTCGCCGGAATCGTCGTCACAAAAATCGTTTACACACACACACACACACACACACACACACACAGACACACACACACACAGACATTTTTTTGTACCTTGGTCAAAAATGTTCAGGGGACCCAAAAAGACCTATTTCCGCTAAAATCTCAATTTTTTTTTTCGGCATGATTACAATACTTTATCTTACTGCGTATGATAAAGTAATAATATTCTATTAGAAAAAGTGTTACCAAGTCTTCTATAAAAACACACACCATATACTGTATTAAAAATATATTTAGTTGCTGAAAGCTGCTTTAAAACAAAAAAGAAACTTTTTTTAAAATTCTTTACGTTTAATTGTTTCGACACTTCTGACAAATTTGGATTAATTGTTTATAACCAACGGTTATGTTTAAAAAAGTGTTTTAAACATGTTTTAAAAGAAATATTTTGTTTTAAACATGTTTAAACAGTTAGTTGTGTTGTGTTTGAAACGTTTTTAAAACTACCGAAGTTTGAACTGCTTTTGTTGTTTTTCAGAAAATATTGTAATACAATATTATTTATAAGAAGTTAAATAACGAATAAAACACGCTGATTAAATTGCTGACAAATAAAATATTTGCCTCATTGAAAATATATTTTTATTCTGTTCTTTTTTGTATGTAATTTAAAACATGTTTTATTTCATGTTTAGAACATGTGTTTCTTTCTGTAGTATTTGAAAACATTGTTCCGTTAAAAACATAATTTTATAAAAAAACGTGTTTCGGTCAAAAGATTTTTTTTATAACATCTCTGTTTGTAATTCAAGATTGATTCATTTTATAAAAGAAATGACACTTAATTTTTGAAATTAATCTTAGAATTAAGAAATATAAAAATATTTCAAATAGTTATATTTGAAAAAAGAAATCAAATATCCAGTAGAAAATAAACAGCAGCTGTATTTTAAAAATATATTTAAACGATAGCTTATAGATAATATATATTTAACCGTAGCCGGGGCCTTTGGAAAGGTTTTCCCCTGACAAGAAATGGTTTACTCTTTGAGTAAAAGCAAAAGAACCATGAAACTATTTACTCATAATATATACATTTGTTGGTTGTTTTAGATTTGTGTTTTTTTATTGTTCAACATAGCAACAAGCACTGTATACGGCAAAGTCGCGCTTGCGCGACTTTGCCCGAATCGGCGTTCTGCCCGGATCGGCGATCTGCCCGGATCGGCGATCTGCCCGGATCGACGATCTGCCCGGATCGACGATCTGCCCGGATCGGCGATCTGCCCGGATCGGCGATCTGCCCGGATCGGCGATCTGTCCGGATCGGCGATCTGCCCGGATCGGCGATCTGCCCGGATCGGCGATCTGCCCGGTTCGGCGATCTGCCCGGATTGGCGATCTGCCGGGATCGGCGATCTGCCCGGATCGGCGATATGCCCGGATCGGCGTTCTGCCCGAATCGGCGATCTGCCCGGATCGGCGATCTGCCCCGATCGGCGATCTGCCCGGATCGACGATCTGCCCGGATCGACGATCTGTCCGGATCGGCGATCTGCCCGGATCGGCGATCTGCCCAGATCGGCGATCTGCCCAGATCGGCGATCTGCCCGGATCGGCGATCTGCCCGGATCGGCGATCTGCCCGGATCGGCGATCTGCCCGGTTCGGCGATCTGCCCGGATTGGCGATCTGCCGGGATCGGCGATCTGCCCGGATCGGCGATATGCCCGGATCGGCGTTCTGCCCGGATCGGCAACCTGCCCGGATCGGCGATCTACCAGGATAGGTGAACTACCCGGATCGTCGATCTACCCGGATCGGAGATCTGTCCGGATCGGCGATTTACCCGGATCGGCGATCTATACGAATCGGCAAACTACACAAATCGGCGATCTACCCGTCTAGGCGATGCGCAGACCTATTAGGTCTGCCCCGTTTCTAGTCATAATAACTAAAAGACAAAATCAACGACGTCTAAACGCTGGATTTTCGCGTCTTTCTTCGCGAAAACCGCGAAACCGCGGACGCGGCCGCGGTTTTGCCTTCAAAATGCCGTTTCGCTGCTGTGTAGACTCGCGAATTGCGGATTTAGCGCCCATTTCTCTTAATTTTTAGCGAAAAATCGACGTACGGCAATTTCGCCGTTTGAATTACATTGCAAAAATTTTTTGGAGTGGGTACACTCCGTTCGGCACTTGCCCGAAAATTTTACCCTTTGTGTTTTCAAAGGATCCTAGGAGAAGCAACGATGGGCGGTCAACCGCGACATTTATTGCTCAAAACAGAAAGCTCTATCGCGTAGGCCAATCTATTTGTCGATATTTTGCCAAGTTTTCGAATTTATTTCCTTCAATTTGAGTCAATTTATGCATATCGATTTGTGGCTGTACTTCTACTAGAGTCTCCATGACGACGGCTCAATAAACTGACAGATCCTCTGTATCATGCTGAAAATGACAACGCTATTCGTCTTACTGCAATCGTTTTGGTCTAAATGGCTAAAAAAGCGGCCAGAAAATGTTATAAAATGTTGTCGCAGGCGTTCCCGGGTAACTACGCGACTATAATAAGTTTTAGTTTGAAGAATTTCCAACGGAAAATAATGGACATGTGCCGGGGAAACGCATGGCTTTCGCAGCGTAAAAATGTACGTGTTCCACACGGCCTCAATCAGAAGCGCCCTGCAATGGACAACGCCCGACAAAGACGTAATTCGTATACGTATATTTCGTATTTATACGTATATTTCGTATTTTGATATATGTATAACTAAACCGAATGTTTCTGGCGATTTTAGGTACGTTTGGTACGTTAGGGAATTTTCACGCGCTATGTTGGCATATCGGCATCTGTGAAAAGTGGTTATAACCTAAATTAGTTGGGAAATGTCAGCTGGTTCGGTTTTACGTGTTCGAGTCTCGGAGCTAAATTATCTGCAATTCTCGGCCACCCCAATTCTCTATTTACAATCAACGTAACAGTGCCTGGCTGTTATTAAAGTGCAATTTCATGATGATCGTAGTAAGTACATAATTTAACGTTCCGTATATTATTCTTTAGTTAATTGTTTGTTGTGTGCTTCTAGGCTAGAAATTCAGAAATGTTTCCAGATTGACGAAACTGTCTGGATGGTACGAAATCGAAAGATACGAAAGTGCACTGTGCACATTCAAGCAAATAGAACTAATCGATATTATCCCTTTGCTGTCATGTTGGTTGCATACCCGCACGTTGTTTTCAAGGACTGTCAAAAAAATATACCTGTGGAATTTTGTTTGTCCATTTAAATGGATATGCTAGCACGTCCATGAATAGGAACAATTCCTTTTTTCAGTCGTTTGACTTTAGCAAAGCTTGTGCAAATGATTTACCTATGAATTAGCTCTCGGAAGGATATTGCCCACCAGGTAAACGAGTCTAACCTTAAAAAAACCTTGAGAAGAGTGTGGAAACTACTGTGGTATGTATCTATTTTGATGTGTACATTTTTTGATCAAAGAAAAAACAATAGAATCTGCTTAATTTTCCATATGTATTAATATTTTAAAATTATTATTTTGATGGTTTTCTTCTTTTTATTTTGTTTTTGCTTTTGCATAGTTTGATATGAGTTTTTTCATTTTGTATTTTCCTTTGTTTTGCTAATATTTTAAACTTTTGTAACAAAATAACTTTATATCAAACTTTTTACTCTACTAGAAAAATATTTAAAAAACAAACAAAAATCATGGGGATTTATTTGTTTATTCAATTCATCTTTTAATTTGTTGGTAGTCAGTTCAACAAAAATCCTCAATACCCAATTTATTTACTGTTTATTATTTTGTTAATATTTCAAACGGCTGTAACTTTTCGCAATTGAAAAGATAAAGCAAGCAGATAATTGTATTCTAATAAATTTCTGGATTTTAGAATCTTTCTAAAGAATTATTAAAAAGTGTCTTTGCTAATAGGTTTTTATTATACGCAGGGTCAAAGAAAATTATCAGAATAGAATCATCTTCTTATTTGAGGAATAACTATGTTTGAGGAACACGAAAACAGCAGCATTGGAGGAATATGAAGAAAGAAGCAATTGATCTTCATGAAGCAATATGATCTCTGTGAAGAAAAACTAACAACCGGAATACAAAAATAGATCGGCTCGATGCAAAATATACACAATCCGTGGAAAACGTGTACGACATTAGAATGGTGACAGAAATATGTAGATTATAAAAGTAAATTATCAAATGGGCTGGACAATAATTTTCCGAAATATAAAATAAATTTGTGCAGCAAATGTCAGAGTATCCATACATTAGCTGAATTACTCACTGCCAGTTAAAGTTTAGTTCAGATATTGTTTTTTATCAATTATATTAAACTTATTCATTATAGTCTTGCGAAGATGAAAAACGTCCAAGTGTTATATATCAATTCATTTAAAGTAGTCTTTCATTTATTAAATTATACAAATTTGGTTGAACTTTAGTAAGAAAGCTCAGTGACATAGGGTGGTAAATAATTAATTGCCTATCCTCTTTACCACATCATGTTCACATCAGGTTTGGCCTACTGAAAACTTCCATAAATCTAGAAAAGAGTGAAAATATAAAATAAACTATATAAAATAAACTAAGTTTGATAAAGATCGTTTCCCCTAACATTTTATTCTTTTTTTTTGGATTAGTATGAATAAATTTTTAAAAATAAGGTATGTGGAAAATGTGAAGAGAAAACATTGCTTGGAATACTTATGGAGTAATTATTTTGTATTCAGGAACGGTGTGGTATGGTTGAGTATCTTGATTTGAGCATTTTTAAGATTTCTATTATTTCGGTAATATTTTTAATGATAACTTTTTAAGGAATTGAGAAACCAAGCTGTTTTTTATTGCAGCTAGCATTTTTGTCTTTATAGTAATCTGATTTTATAAATTAAAACAAACTTACATATTAAGCTTTTACTGCAGTATTTGTTAATATTCACTTTTTGAAAATTGTATTAAAATTTTTTCTCAGTAAAAGTTTTAGTAGAAAATTTATTTATGGATTTCTTTGTTTATTCTTAAATTTATTTATTTTTTGTTATTTTTATGGCTCTCATGTGTTATTTAACTTTGTTTGTTTTTGTAGTTTGATATGAATTTTAATTTTTCTTTGTTTTGCTAATATATCACACTTCTGTAATTTTACGAATAATGATACTTCACACAGAATGACATGTACTCTCTAAAAAAAAAACACTTAAAGTTCCATGGGATTTCTTTGTACTTTCATTGTATGTTATAAATTTTAATTTGTTACTTTCTTTGTTTTATTAGTAGTTTACATTCCTGTAACTCTATAAAGAATTGAAAAACAAATAACTTCAAACTTTTTATTTGGAATAACATTTACTTTACTAAAAAAAACAGTAAATAGGAATGGTAATGTTTCATATGGACTAATTTGATTTTTTTAATTTATTCGTTTATTTTTGCATTTAATTTCTGTTCTTTAGGTTCTTTACTTTTTATTATTGTAATATATACTGTTTGGTATACATTGCTGGTTATCCCATTGGTTGATGTGTTTTAAACTTTTACTCAAAATGATATTTAATTGGCAGAAAACTCAAAAGTAACCAAAGTTTTATTAATCAACGGTTTTTTTTAAAGTTTTAGTTGAAAGTTTATTTATGGATTTGTTTGTTTATTCCTACATTTATTTATTTTGTATTATTTTTATGGCTTTCTTTATTATTGCTTCTTCGTTTTGGCATTTTTTATGAATATTAATTTATTTTTGTTTTGTATATGATACTTTTCCCAAAATGGCATGTACTATGTGCGCAAAAAAAATCGTGCACCACATATGCAACCAAATACACTACTTTCCTTCAAGGACAATAATTATTGTCATCAAAATCCAATTGGTTGGTAAAGAACATGTTATTTATTTTAATATTGTGTTTCTTTATCAAATGAAACCAACACTTTACTATAATGTTTATTGTATTCGCTTCACTTAGTTACGTTACAACATTCGGTTCCGCATGTCCTATGCTGCATACATACGGTCGGTAACTCAGATAGTACAGTTACCTGTAATATCTGTGTACTTACAATACATAACAGTCGGTAACGCACGTATTACAGGTAACTGCAATACACATAAATGTTATTATTCGGAGAAATCACGGACTATAGGTGGCGCTGCGATTCAGCAATATGGTGATTCTATGATAGATAGGTTATTTGGGTTATTTCTTAACTTATTGTGTTTATTACGAAAACACTACATTCGGTAAGTTTACTTGATTGTTATATCTTTATAACAAAGTTAAGGGTGCTGATCGACGTTGTTTTTGGTTATTATTACCACCACAGTTCTCGTGATAGTTGTAAACAATAAACACAACATAACCTCATTTATCTATCACAGACAAGTTCAGTTTTCTCCACTGCTGGGCGCCACCGTCGCTGGTTTTATGTCTATGGTTTTGCCGAATGCTTGTTTGGTTATCTTATTAATAGTAATAATTTTACTAGATTATTATTATTATTTGAACAAAAGGACATTTTTGTCATTTGTGTGTTTTAAATTTTAAACTGACATAATCAAATTGTAGACAAAAAAAGTGCCTTTATAATATAAAAATGCTTTTTTTGTGAGGATCCCAAATAAATAAGTTACGACCATAATTAAAATATAACGTTTTTTGGGTTTTCAAAATAGCTTGGAAGCCATTGGCAATTCAACTGTTTTCTGAACAGATTATGAAAGAGCATATATCTCTAATAGTAACAAAAGTACGCATACAATCCAACGTCCCGTGGGACACACTGGATATTAAAAATACATTTAGCTGATAGCTACTTTAAAACAAAAAAAAAACCCTGTTGGAAAGTTTAATTGTTTCGGCACAAATTTTGATTAATTGTTTACACCAACGGTTGTTATGTTTACAACAGTGTTTTTAACATGTTTTAAAACAAATACTTTGTTTGAAGTATTTTGTTTTAAAAAAGAGTTTGTTGTGTTGTGTTTTAAACGTTTTTAAAACTACCGAAATTTGAACAGCTTTTGTTGTTTTTTAGAAAGTATAGTAATACAATATCAGTTGTTTTTTATTTTTGTAAAATAAGGAATGGAAAGACGTCGATTAAAATGCCGACAATAAAATGTTTGCGTGATTTAAAATGTTTCGATCTCTGTTTTATTTGTGTGTGATTTAAAACATGTTTTATTTCATGTTTAGAAGTTAGAACATTTTTTTTGCGTAGTGTTTAAAAACATTGTTCCGTTAAAAAACATTTTATAAAAAAAACAATTTTTTGTAGATATTATTTTTAATAAAATTCGTTATTTTTTAATTATAAGCAAAACCCCAAATTAAGAATGTGTCTCCATACATACAAATTTATTTTAATTTGGCAGTTTCAACTTTAAATTTAATTCTATTTAATTTAATTTTTTTGTTTATTATTTTTTTAAATTAATAATTCGTTTGGTTAAAATGTAATTTCATGAGTTTTGATTAATTGCTTATAACTAAAAAATATGCAATTTTATAAAAAAAATGATTACCATAAAAAATTCTTAGATTTGATCTTGGAATTAAAAAATGTAAAAATATACAGCGTGTAGTATTAGAAAAAAATGTTACCAAGTTTTTAATAAAAAAGAACACCGTATATATTATAAATATAATTACCTGATACCCTCTTTAAAACAAAAAAAACTATTAGAATTTTTTTTGAAAATTCTTTCCCTTTAATTGTTTCTGCACTTTCTTCTGCACAAATTTTGATTAATTGTTTATACCAACAGTTGTTATGTTTAAAACAGTTTGTTTTCAGTTTCTTTAAACGGTGTTTTAACATGTTTTAAAACAAATACTTTGTTTGAACTATTTTGTTTAAACATGTTTAAACAGTTTGATGAAAAGGATGCAGACAAATAAAATTTATGCGTGATATTTTTATTCTGTTTTTTTGTATGTGATTTAAAACATGTTTTATTTCATGTTTTGAACATGTTTTTTGCGTAGTGTTTAAAAACATCGGTCTATTAAACACATCATTTTATAAA
This sequence comes from Melinopterus prodromus, assembly GCA_964023965.1. Lineage (NCBI taxonomy): Eukaryota > Metazoa > Arthropoda > Insecta > Coleoptera > Scarabaeidae > Melinopterus > Melinopterus prodromus. The sequence continues at coordinate 42,691,148 of OZ030395.1, forward strand.
AAAATTGTTTGTTTCCTTCAAAATAACAAAAAATGTTTGTCTAACATCCCTGTTTATAATTCAAAAATAAGGAGTTTATCCCCTGACAAAAGGGGTCACACATTTGTTTTACGCTTTGAATGAAAGCAAAAAACCATACGAAACTTTTTACTTGGTTGTTTTAAATTTGTGTTCTTTTATTTTTCAAACATTTTGAAAATCAATTATTCATTGTCAAAATGTTAAATAATTATTGCGAACACTGTATACGGCAAAGTCGCGCTTGCGCGACTTTGCCCACTGCCCAGTACGACAGATGGTGAGAACCTACAGATTTCGGCGTCGGCGATCTATCCGTATCGGCGATCTACCTGCATCACCGAACTACCCGGATCGACGATCAACCCGGATCTGGGTTCTACCCGGATCGGAGATCTGCCCAGATCGGCGGTCTACCCGGATCGGCGATCTGCCCAAATCGGCGATCTGCCCAGATCGGCGATCTGTCCAGATCGGCGGTCTCCCCGTTTCAGCGATTTACCCGGATCGGCGATCTAGCCGGATCGGAGATCTACCGAGTCGGCAATCTACCCGGATCTGCGCTCTACCCGGTTCGGCGATCTACCAGCATCGGCGATCTACCCGCACCGGCGTTCTACCCGCATCGCCGATCTACCCGAATCGGCGATCTACCCGTCTAGGCGATGCGCAGACCTATTAGGTCTGCCCCGTTTCTAGTAAGTACACTAAAAGAAAGATACTTGACATCAGGGATGACTTTGCCATCTGGTTTGAGGGGAAAATGGTAGAGAACAGATATTTTTAAATATTCTATGGATAGACGAGGCTAGATTTACTTCAAAGAACAGTCCCATTCTTCACAAAATTACCGGTGATGGGCACATGAAAACCCGATCTTTACAAGAGAGATCAGACCATTTTAAGGTATTTTGAATAATCAAATATTTTGACCTTTTTTTTGTCAAAATTTAAATGGGGAATTATATCTTCAGTTCCTCAACAGAGGGTTGTCAACTTTTTGGACAATTTGCCGTTAATTCAATGGGCGCCAATTTGGTTTCAGCTTGATGGTGCGCCCATACACAATATAAACTCTGTCAAGAACTTTTTAAATCAGAAATTTGGCCATCGCTGGATAGGCAGAAGTTCTGAATTAAGATCAATCGCAATCAATGTGGGAAGGTTGGCTTTAGTTCGACTTGTTGTTTTTCTCATGACAGACGCGTCAAAATTTTGGCAAACTAAAAATACGGCTACCTTTATGTGAGCTACTTCTCAAAATTAGATGCGGTCAGCGTTATAAATAAAACAATAAAAGAGGGTATCAATGGAAAGGGTCAACCAGTAAGAAGGAAGGTTAGCTTTATTTTTACAGACGGGAAAACAAAGTAAAAAAAACGATTTTTAAGAAAATGATTTTAATTTTCTGAGGGTGTCACCTGATTGAATGATCAAGACGGAGACATTAGTAGAAATTAAATATCCATATGACAATTCATAATAGGCGACGCTATACAACAGATAAAATATTACAATTTGTAAGAAATATGTTTCCTACAAATTGTAATTATATTAAGCTTTACGAAGCTATAAAGGTGAAATAAATACGTATCATAGGTGAAATACAAAGACAATTACAAGAAAGGTCACCTAAAACTGAAGTATGGTAGCTGCTTGGACGTCTCCCGATAAAAATTAAAGCGAATAAAACTTCAAAAGAGACAACTTTTGGTTAGCCAATATGGAGACAAACAGACAAAATTAAAATTTTTCATGGCGTGTGTTTTACCTGAAAGTATCGATCTCTGCTAAGTATGAACGAGACATTCGAGATTATTGATGCACAAAGAAAGCGTAAAATGGAATTAAATATATAACTGAGTACAAATGTGTTCACGGCCAGAATCATTTAGAAGATAAATAGTTTCCGGGTTATGCCGTGAGTCAAAATTAATATAATTTATTACTTCGCTAACCATGCTGTTCGCTTCTTCGGAGCTACCTGTATATTAGTTAACTAATTCTAATAAAAAATGTAAAAGTTATTTATGTACCAAGGGCATTACACAGATGTTTATGCCCCGAGGGTGACCGTTTAAGTCGCCCGAGGGTATAAACATCTAGTATTGCCCGAGGTGCATACAAAATTTTATGTCCTACAATGATTTTGTTCCTCCGTTTGAATAATATCACAATAAATATTTTGACGTTATCAAGTGACATGCGTATCTACGGAGTTGAATAACAATACAAACAATTCAGATTTGAATGACAATACAGACAATTAATTGTCAAACTTATAATCTTAATCGCCAGTAATTGACATTGATGACTTAAAATTTACAATTTGGATGACAAATATTTGACATATAACCATGGCAACCCTTAATGCCCGCGCGGGCGTTAAGAATCCTTATCGCCCTCGCGGGCGTTAAGAAGCAGGTTTTGCCCCGGTATCTTCTGCGTTGTCCTGTTACCGTTCGTTTCTGAGATATGCGCTTCCTTCAAAATCATGTTATAACCTTTACTATAGAAAATATAGCAAATCTATAGAAGAGACTTAAAAGCAATCTGAAAGAAATTTTAAGTTTTTGTGGTAAGCGAAGTAGGAGAACAAATGGGAAAGACGAGCGTTAATTTTGAAACGCAAAATCGAGTTACTTTATCAGTTGTCTCGCGCTCGTGTTTACACCGAGAGGTAAAAAACGTTGATAGTCAAACAACTGTAAAAACGATTAAGGAGTATGACACACTTTATTTAATTTTTTTCCGTTCAGAAGTTTTAGAGTATGAGCCTTCGAACATAGGAATCCATACTATCGCAACGAGAGGTGGCAGTTAGGGCGATTCTCTCGTGCGTGGTCACATATGTTTGGAACGGTTAGTTATATGATAACAAAAACTTTCATTACGAGCTGTTTTATTTTCAACGAGTTGAACTAAAAAAAATACTCAAGATACCAGATACAAGATAAAATAATAAAATTGGTAGACTTTGATAATATATAAACTAAATTAGTTAATCAATTTGTAGTTTTCTGAAGCTCCCAGCTGCACCGTGGTCATCAAACGTAAACTGTTTCATTTTTTCCGTTGGTAGTTCACCAGCCAAAACCCACTTCTTCCTTTCAGCTTGAAACTTTTCATCATTCACCAGAAACTCTTTCGCGCTGTCAGCAAAATCTCGACAACTTCCATCCTTACCACCGTATTCAATTGGTAGAATATCATTCGGTTTTATATAATCTAACAAAGTTGACGAGTCCTTGTGTAAGATAATCTAAAACAAAGTAAAACATTTTTTCGACCAATATTTAGGTAAAGGTCCCAAATTCAGACACTATCCTAAATTTCGACATATATCTGTTCAGTTGGATAAAATAAGAAATCTACAACATTGAACTTTATTTTAGCACTTATCAACACACAATAGTTTCTTAATCTACCAATGTTCTAACGGTCAGAATATAACCTACAAGTTTGACTGATTTTGATAATTGTGCCAAAACAAGATTTTGTCCTTAAAGGTAACTGCAATTCGACTTCCTTTTACATCGCTACAGCACAACAGTAATTAAGAAAATTCTAATAATGTTTTTAGGCAGACTAAAAATCCTTTATATTTTCATAATAATACGGTGTACTACCTTTTTAACCACTATTATATTTACAAATTTAGGGATGTTAGAATTAGTTACATGTAAATATAGCACGTCCTTAAATCAGACATGTGTGTCGGAATTGTGTACATAGTTAGAAGTAAGTAATATACAGGGTTAGCGAAAATTACCGGAACACCCAAATAATTCTCCAACGGTAAGAATTTTTTTTTACCTTAAACAATCCATAGTTCAAAGATATTATTAATATACTACATCATTTTACTATAGAAATGTCGTAAACTTTTTTTTCAAATGGAACACCTTGTTTATTTTTACATTTTGTAATTTTGGGACTAATTTCAAACATTTTTTATTAAAATAATCTTTTTATAAAATGCACCATTTTTGAGTTTTAATCAATTAATTAAAATAAGCAAAATTACCAGAACACCTACATAACTCTCCAACCGCAAAAAAAAATCATAAAAACATTCAAGCAAAAGTTTTGTGACTTTAAATCTGTCGTTGAAATATATTTTGAATATACATGGTGTTCATTTGTATATTTTAACATTTTGTAATTCTAAGACTAATTCAATTCATTTTTTATTAATATAATTTTCTTGTAGAATGCATTATTTTTGAGTTATAAGCAATTAATTAAAATTAGTCATAATTACTGGAACACCTACATAATTCTCCAACCGTAAAAAGCATATTTTTTAAACAAGCTCAGCTTAAATATATTTTTAATATACATGCTGTTTATTTTATTATGGAAGTATGGAAAACTTTTCCCTTTTCTCATCAAACATCCTGTACATCGCATCATGTGCATCATTTTTTAGTTGTCAGCAATTAATCAAAGAGTCCAAAACTTTTATTTTACCGAACGGATAAATAATAAGAAATTCAAGAAAAAACGATTAAATTACATTTTCAAACAGCCATTCCTGCGCGGCTTGACAATGCCTCAACGTGGCCCCAATCTAAATCTATCAACAAATTGCCGTAATCAGTTTTCTAAATGTTCGACAGTAATACTTTGAACTTCGTCCACTATCCACTGCTTCAACGCATCAATATTTTGCGGCCTATTGGTGTAAACCTTGGACTTTAGGTGTCCCCAAATAGAAAAATCCAATATTTGCAAATCCGGGGACCTAGGTGGCTATTCAATGGACCCTCTCCTTCCAATCCACCTCTGCGGAAAAATTGAATTCAAATAATTTCGCACTTGGACACCGTACTGCGGCGGGGCACCATCTTGTTGAAACCAAATGTTATTTAGTTCTAAAACAGTTTCCAGTAGTTTCCAAAACAGTGTTCTGATAAAATCAATTTATTGCAAGTAGTTTTTGGTAACTTTCAGTTTTCCACGATTGGCGATATCGCTTGCAAAATAACTAAATGTCAAGTAAAAATACATAACCACAATGTGGCTACCAGTAGACACTTCAGTCGATACCAACTGTCGCAGGCAAAAATTGTCTAATACGTGATGTAACATGCCCAAAGTTTCTAAATTTAATAAAATTAATGTACCAAACGAGAAAAAATAGTTTATCCGTTTGTTTAAGATAAATTGGTATGTATGTGGGAAAATATTCTTAATTTGAAGTTCAGGAGTTTTGATTAATTGCTTATAAATACAAAATTATGAAACTTATAAAAAAATGATTCGAATAAAAATGTTTAGAATTAGTCTTAGAATTATAAATGTAAAAATATACAGGGTATGCCATTTGAAAAAGAAAAGCTTACCAAATTTTCATAATAAAATAAACATCCCCTATATTAAAAATTCATTTTAATGATAGCTTATTTAATGTCAAAAACACGTTTGTTTCAATGTTTTTTGAAATTTCTTACGGTTGGAGAGTTATGTAGGTGTTCTGGTAATTATGACTGATGTTAATTAATTGCTTAAAACTCAAAAATGATGCATTTTATGAAAAGGTTATTTTAATACAAAATGTTTAGAATTAGTCCTAAAATTACAAAAAATATACAGGGGGTGCCATTTAAAACCAAAAACCATTACGAAATTTCTATAAGTAATAAAATGAATTATTTCACAGCTTCGAGTGCATGTCTCGACAACCTCACCAGATACGTACATTTGTAAATATTTTCGTTTCCGTGCCAATAACGATTCCTATTGTTGTCATAGTTTTAAGGACGGCAGAAAACGCTTTTCTTTATAAATTCCTGCTGCTGCATAATTTGCTGCGCAATTTTGATAGGTTTTGAGCCACGGTAAAGATGTTTGCGTGCGAGGCACCAGACAGTAGAATTGAAGCTTTACGTTGTTGTCTTGAGTTTCTCCTCCCCAAACACCGTTCTAGCAATTCTCTCGACGACAAGTTGTTGTAAATCGGCTTGGTGGCATTATCGTCATTTTTATCAAGTGTTATTGAATTCATCTACAGTTTTCTCGGCTTCGGTTTCTCGCATTTGTATCAACACTGTGATCCCGCAGGGCAGTACATTTCCTGGGGATTTTCATTCGTCCAGATCATGGAGGAAGGGTCCAGATCTTAGGATAGAATTTGGTCCACACAGCATTATAGTTCATATTATCAACAGTCTGGATGTCTTTTGATTAATAAGACATAGAAAGTTGTCGATTCTTTTCAATGTACAAGCCTCATCGGACCCAGTGCTCCAACCCACAGCCCCGCGGAATGTGTCTTTGGTAGAATCCACTATTTCTCCCGCTGACCCATCATGTTCGCAGTACAGTTGTCTGTATGTGTATCGTGTCACTTGTCATGTTGCCAGATTGTGATTCCCAAAACTCACAGGCATGACAATAGGAAAATTTCACGGCAAACTCAACCACTTTGTTAGTATATTTCTTCATAGTAGGTACTGTGATCCCATACAACGGAAGTTTAATCGGTCTTGTTCCATATCCCTTCTCTCCGGACCCATGCACTCTAATTTCTTCGTCTTCCGCTGTCGACAATATATCGGCAGACGTACTAGCAAATGCTTTCCTTTCATGATTGTGAATTTCCAGAAAATTTTCTTTTTTGTTGTCTAACAGCATACGTGAAGGAGTTTTTTGACTGTTCACGAGAGAATTTCACAGAATAATAAACCACACACTGCAAGATCTCTAGGCTTGAAAAAATTTTAGCTCGAGCGGAAAAATTGTTGAGCGCGCGATCCGACCGATCCGTGCGCTCCGTATTTTTGGCACCTGCCGTCGGCCGTCGGCTAATTGCTTATAACTTGGCTAATTTTGCAAATATTGCCTTGAAACTTAGTACACACATTCTTAAGACCTTACATAATAAAATAAGGTATAGGAAAAAAAATCATTTTTGTTTTCATCAGAAAACCGGAATCCCCCTTAATATTTCTTAATAATAAATCTTATTTAACTATATTTACAATAAAACACTTAACTTTTACTTGCATATATCTTTAGAAGGAAATATTTGTTTAAAAAAAGGTGACATAGTCATTATCACCACATAAATATAAATTCTACAGTTACAAATGTAAGAAAAATTCCTTAACCTGTCTGAATTTGGTGCGTTTACCTTATATCAACTGGAAAATACTTACTCTTTGTTTCATTTTCTCTGTGATGAGTGCCCTGCTGATTGTGTACAGCCCTTGTGCCAATTTTGGAAGATTGGTAACGTGAATTTGTTTTATTCTTTGTGGATCCACTTTTATTAAAATATCGATAGCGTTTTTAAGTAGTGTGACGTTGATCTTGGCTAAAATCTGTGCGTTGAAGACTTCCATATCAATTACAATTATGCAACCAGCATTTATTTCGTTAAGAAGAATATATTCCGCTAAAAAAATGGATAGAAATAGTTAGTACTTTTTATTTAATGGTATATTATTTGACGAGCACATAACTAAGGGTATAAATTGCGAGCATGAAGTTTGTACGCGAGCCGTGTGTGAGTAATACATATTTTTTCTACTTTGCGTTCGTTATAAACTCATAACGAAACCGCTTTCGGTGTCGTTATGAAAACACTAGATCACAAACTATTAGTAACTTTTACGTTTCCATGATTAATGATGTTGACGTCTAGTGTCAAATAAGGCTGACATCTCAACCGCTATTGGCTCGCCTCAATCGTATTTGTGAATTTTACCGCAACTGCCAACTGTTGTATATGAAATTACTCTAGATTGTAAGATGACAACCGCAATTTTCGAAATTATTGTAAAATTAATGTCGCAAAGTAGAAAAAATAGTATATAACACTCGTTTTATAAGACGTATTGGCGCACTCGTTCCAAAACAACTCGTGCGCCAATTTTTGTCTTATAAAACTTGTATTCTAATATACTATTTTATGCGTTTGTCAATGGTGGCGTGCGATCTGTCAAACAGCTGTCAACCACGTAGACGTATTGTTTTGACAGACTTGACAGCACTTTCGTACAATGAATAATGAAGTAATTACTCAAACAAACTGTTATACAAAGCTACTGCCATCATAATCATCGGCGTGTATCATGGTAGGTATTATATACTCATAGCTACGTATGCAATGAACTTATTATTTGTGAGTTGTAGATTAGAGTTAGTAAATACTTACTGAGCATTATGCCATATCGTGAATACTGCTCAAAGTCAAACGTCTCAATATCAACATCCGCATTTCTGATGATAATTACCTTATAGCCACCTTCAGTAAGACCTCTCGTTAATATAAAGTGCCTAAATCACAACATACAAAATAATTATTAGCCTTCAAACCGACATACATCTTTTAATATGTTAATATAGTATTTCATGTTTTATTTTCAATTTTTACATTTGTATATTAAACTTTAGGTCAATTGTATATTGCATGTGTCATTTTTAAGAAACTTATTTGTTTCGATACAAAATGACAGCTGCTTTTTCCAATGGTTACAGCATAATTGAAAGTGATCTTGAAGCTGTCCATTTTTTTATTGAAAACATTAAATATTTGAAAAATGACATATGTTAGGTACAGGGTAAGTAATATACAATACACCTAAACTTTGACGAAGATTTCAATAATTTTAAAACATCCTACAGGCTGTTCCATTTGAAATATGAACGTTGCCACCATTTCCAGTGAAACCGGAAGTATCAAAAAACTGCAAATATTTTAGCTAAAAAGATCTTATTTAATAATAGTAATAATAATAATAATATATTTATTTGCCCAACAGGTACCAATTATAGGACAAAATTACAAATACTCGTAAATTGAACAAACAATATATAAATCGTCAGCAAGAGAAACACACAACACAATAGATACAGGGTGATTCACAACGTACGGAGGAAATTGAAGGAGTAGCAAGAGAAGACCAAAATAAGCATCTTTTCTTAGTAAACTTTTGACCTAAACACATAAACTAGGAAGTTATAGCAAGTTAAAGTTGAATTTGTTAATGAACATTATTTACAAACTATGCTAGTAAGAGACGTTTTAAAATTAAAAGAAGATACCTGATTGTTATTTAATACACATGTTCGATTTAAAATGAGGAAAAATTTATAAACATAAAAGTTACAGCTATTTGTTTATCTTTAAAATGATGAAATAATAGGAGTTAACTTGTTGAGAACCGCTGCCTTTTTCATAAAACAATTTGGAAAATTTATGACAGTTTGAATGTGACACAAGGGTTTGCTAAGAGGGGTTTCCATGGAAACAAAGAGCATTATTTACGAAAAACCCAGAGGTTCTCAACACGTGGACGTTAATTTCTATGAATTTTAAACGGATGTAACTTTCTTGTTATTGATCTTTGGTTAAAAAGGTTATTAGGAAAATGCTCCCTCCTCAATCTCCTCCGTACGTTGTGAATCACCCTGTATATGTAATAAGTGTAATAACAATAGAAGCAATCAAATACAAATAGCATCATAGGCTCTGTTTGCGTTCCGCGACATGTGGCTTAATAGAGCCCTGAGTCCTATCCTGGCTGGCTCCGGACAAAATGTCGAAGTATAGCGAGCAGCGGTTCTCGGCGCATGGAAGCGCACACAAGCCAGCAGCATAGGGCAATCCAAAATGTTGCTGGCCAACTTCCTCATAAACTGCGCGCTGTGTGCCTCCCGACGAAGTTGGAGAACCTCGTAACCATGCTGCACCAACAAACACTCATAGTCACATCCGCGCGAAGGGTAGGAGCCTGTCTGGCGAAACCTTAGGTACTTAAGAAACCTCCTCTGGATTCTCTCAATAAGTAGCTGGTGAGAGGTGTAATTGGGATACCAGACCAGCGACGCATACTCCAGCTTGCTCCTGACAAACGCGCAGAAAAGCGACTTAAAAACGGAAGGACTCTCGAACATTCTGCACATCCGCAACACAAAGCCCAGAGAACGAGAGGCGCCCGAACACAAACATTCCAGGTGGTGAGAAAAGATCAACCCGCCCATCAAACCACACTGCCAAATCTTTCACGCCGGTAACCGCATGCAATGCCTTCCCAGATAGTTGGTAGGCGGATGCTACCAGACGACTATACGACAGGAACTGGCACTTGCCAATGTTGATTGGTAGACTATATGTATCGCACCAGGAGTTAAGAGGATGGTTCAGCCTAACTTCAGGACTATTCTGGTGGTCCCCTATTGGTCCAATTATTCAAACTGTTCAATGATTTTGTGGGTTAATTATTGAATAATGATAACATCTTATAAGATGACAACAATCTGAATGAACCATTATAGTGCGCCAAACCTCCATATTTATTATACCCATGCCCAATTTTAAACAATTGCTGGTCAAAGATAGACGTATAATTGGAGGACGGGTAATATCCTGATTTCAGATATAACATTTCAATTATGTATTTTTGCGATTTGCCGCGGTAGTTCCACTTTACGTGAATGTACATTTTGAAAAAATCAAATAAATGAAAAGAAATAAACCACAAAAAAATAACTTGATAAAATGCACATGTATATTTATTGGACATATTTCGCATTTCGAGAGCTCTAACCTAGAAAATGCTGTAACCTACAAATTAGATATAAACAACACTGCACAAAGAAGTTTTCCAATCGAAATTAGGAGATTATATAAAAATTCTACTATTATATCAGACATCAATCAGGTTTGTGCCTAAAGAATACTACTTACTACTTATTATTTTATTAAAAACTCCAATTTTTAGGTTAACTAGAAGAAAATAGATATAAACAGTGCTGTTTTATCCATTCTACTACCATATAATTCAAGGTCCAAGTATAGTATGATGAAGAAGAAGCTCATTACGGGTTTTGTAATTGGATTCCAATTACATTACGGAGAATCAGGAAAAATCCTGACGTACTATTTTGTTGAACGAAAAGGATTTCTAGACAAGAGATGTGATCACTAATTTTCATAATTTCCATGAACTGACAATAAAATCACCGAGGTATGGTGAAGATTACCGATTTTTCATCAAATTCTTTGGTAATAATACTGGAAGACATATATTATTATATGAGAAATGTTGTACAATAGGACATAGTCGACTTGTCAACCACAGAGTCCAGATATTTTCTTCTCAAGTGCAAAGTGTGTGCAGAATTTATGTTCAAGACAGCAAACCGCAGATTCTATTGAAATTACCCCCGAAGAACCGAACAAGCATAACGACCCATATGCGTGACTAATGATAGCGAGGATCAACATTTTTGTGATTTTCTGTTGACATTATAATATAATATTAATATATTGTGTTTTATAAATAATATATGAATTACAAATTGGCAAATAAAGAATAACTTAAGTGTTTTTTTAAATTTTCTTATACGTTATTAGTTATCAGATCCCACTGCTGTTGATATATATATGTGTAATATATATATCGACCCATGCAATGAAGACTATCGTAACTCAAGTGCAATGCCTATGTAATTACTATAGGCTTCGTTGCATGGGTCGATATATACTTGTAAGTTTTTCATTAGCTAGGCATAAGTGTATTATCAGCTGAGAAATGAGTGCATAATCTATCGTACCAAGAGAAAGTAATCTGTGACCAAAAGTATTAGTACGGGTGTTCCGATAGAACACACGTATTTCTTCATTTTCTTCACACACACAATCTTCAGTATTTTAGGTATATGGGCACATAACCTTACACGTTTAAATATTCTACATATTCATAGTACGAGAGTTTTCGCAGATTTTTCTTCATAAACCGTAGACAAATGTTGAAGTTGCATAAATATATGAGAAATATCTCAAATTCTCAAGATAGGTTATGTCAACAATTTATCACAGTAATTTTTAGAGTTACCATGTTATGTTGGTAATAACTGTAAATATCACTATATGGCCCAGCCTGATTACGTGTGCAAAAATAAGTTGAAACAGCGTGAAAGATGTTAGATCGTATAATGTTGACCGCCTGTCGGCGTAGCCTATCTTGTTCCAAACTAGCTTTAGCGAAAACATCGACATCCCCGCTCAAAGACCAATTCTCGACTGATTTTTCCCCACTTATCAAAAACAGCCAAGCCGCAGTCGATCAGCTGTTGGACCACGCTCTTAACCTTATCCAATTCCAACTGAAGCAACACACATCGCTGGGTGTGCGTATTGGCACCGTTCATGCCCCGTGGAAGGGAGACGAAAATCGGTTTAGGCGCCCGTGGCGGAGAAACGGAGAAATATCGGCCTACAGATGTGCAGTAGTTTCAAGGTTCAGTAGTTTGCGGCGCATTATGTTGATGCCTAGCTGTCATAACCTCATAAGTATACAATTCTGTGGTTCACAGCAACAGATCGTTCATCGATAACTTCGTAATGGGGGGACACTATAAGTGTTGTATTGACAAATGTACGAATAATAGGAGAAAGAACAAGAAATGCAAATTTTATAGGTTTCCAGATTATTACAGTCATGTTGAGCTAAAAGAGAAATTTATTTTCAAATTACATTCAGAATTCAGCAATATAATCTTATTATTAAGTTTGGGTAAAAGGGTTTGTCTAGTTCGATTGCTTGTTTTATAAGAAAGTTAAAATATAATCTAAAAGTCCCAAAACATAAAGTACACTCATTTTGTGTTGTGCACGTGTTTTGCAGGCTAATTCAAAGTGACTGTGCGAATATGAGCTAGATCTCGGACCCTACAGCACAGCCTTGCTAGTTTATTAATCAAAAAACAATAACTTAACCTGAACTAATTGTACATGAAACATAACCTTACCTAATAGTTGTTTATAATTATATTTTATAATATATTGTAAATTAAATTAAGTTCAATAAAATTAAATTAATGAAGTTCACTATTAACAGTTATTTTCCAAAAACAATATAATAATACAAGTTTGATTGGACCACTAAAACACTACAGATAACTGTAACATATAGTTGCGAACTGCTCCATTTACGCCTCGTGGACATAGTACTCGCCTACACTGGGAGAGGCGCTTGCATCACGCACCCTCCCAATAGGCGCATACAGCTTCAAGTCATCCGCGTACGCAAGGGCATGACAGGAGAGTGCATTCAACAGGTCATTAACAAAAATGATGAATAGTAGGGGACCCAGGTTTGAACCCTGCGGGACGCCGGAAGCGGCAATAAACTCACGAGACCTATATCCGTTATAAAACACGTATGTTCTCCTATCACACAGGTAGGAGAGTCCATCAAGCTCGAAGCAGCCGGACAAAAGCCAATCAGACCAAGCTTCTCCAGTAGCATAGGGTGGGGTATCCTCTCAAAAGCCTTGCTAAAGTCGGTGTAGACGACATCTATTTGCCCGCGATCTTCCAAGGTCGATGATGCCTACTGCGTAAAACTTGCAAAAGAGGACGAAAAACGGCCAGCAAAAGCATCTACGATTTCTTTAGGAGTTACAAATTCGGCATGACCATCTGTCAGTCTGGTAGGAATACGGGAGGTACCCTTTCTCTGCTCAATAAAGCTCCCGATATTTCTAGGGTCCTCCTTGATGCAATCCTCAGCCTTAGCAATGTAGGAACAGTTAGCCACAGATGTCTGTTCCTTTAGAAGTTTACGCATGCGCTGAAATTCCCGACGGTAAAGCACAGAAGAAGTCGATTTCCACCTGCATCGGTAATAGTTTTTTAAATTTAAGTTCCTCTTAATTTCAAGATCAAACCAAGGAGGGTAGTGTGACTCCGAAACCCGGACACGCGGCAGAAACCGACGTAGAGTCGCATTCAGTACCTCGTTGAAACCGCTGACAGCATCATTAGCGTTATTATGCAGCTCTAGAAAACTCCAATCAACACTCAGCAGAGAGTGGTTCAAGCCAGGGAAATGTATCAGAAGGAAACTGCAGAAGGAAACTGATGAACTGGAGGAGAAACAGTAAAGGTGATTTCCATGCTTAAAGCTGGATGATGCAAATCCTCCGGATATACACAAAGTTGATTTTCCATAGACTTGAGAAATGTATTCATATGTTAGGGTTGCCATTTGAAAAAATCGACTTTTAGTACTTTTCTCGAATTCAACTTTCACGTTATAATTTGTACTCTCTCTATAACATTTAGAAGACTTCTACCGATTTGTCGATAATACCTTCATAACAATTTTGCTGGACAATTTTTTTCCAACGGTCACAGGGGATAATTTATAAGTAATTGAATGGTACCGTGCAGCTGTCATTTTTAATGAAAAATATGTATATCTGAAGAATGACACATGTTAGGTATAGGGAATGTAACATAAAATTAATCTAAAATTTAATGAAGATTTCAAAAAAGCGATAAAATACGGGTGTTTCATTTCAAATATAAAAGTTGATATCATTTCCGGTGTAACCCAGAACCCAAAATATTTTAGTTAAGACGATCATGTCCAACAATATAAGTCCACAAATTTTTAACCTCTCATTTCATTTGGTTCTCCATATACTTCTAATGGCAGCTCGTCGTGGGAGACCCCGTATATGGAATGCTCAATATGTATTATTTTAATGCACAACTTAACCATTCTAGGGCACAATAACTAATTTTGTATGCAACATTTATTACAATATTTATTATTTGAATGCTCAAAGTAATTATTTTATTGCACATATGTATTTAAATAATGCACGTTTAAATCGCACCCTGTTGGTTTTGTGCACGGCTAAATTTACTGAAAATGAGTGTTTTTGAAAATCCCGTATAAAAAGAAGTCGCGTGAAATAAGCTACTTTTTGTGATCCCGACTACAAGGACAGTAAAGAAACAATGGTGTCGCCATTTGAGAAAATGGTGTTATATCTCAAAAAATGTGTATTTTAATAATTAAAAATCGACTTCTCCATGGATGTTTTTAAAATGACACAACTTCTCAAAGATAGTCCCATGTTTCCATACTTTACGCGCTTACTGTATGTGCGCTACAGGTTGCAGAACTTAATGCACCGTATATTCTTTCTAGGGCGCAGTATAACTTTCTCATTGTACAATTTAGATTATTAAATGCGCTTATAATATTTACAAATGCTGATTTGTTTTAAACTATTGGAAATATATTTTTTAACGAACATTTATTTTTTGAGCTGCTTATTATATTTTTATAGCGGTAACGATTGTATTGCACATTTATTTACGTATTTTACATTTATAGAAATTTATTGCCAATATACGACCTTGACAAATATAAGTTTCATTTGTTTCCAGCGAATTCATTGGCAAAACAAAACCAAATTCACCTAATCCAATTGGAAATAAAGAAATTATGGCCATATTTCAAAAATGTCGCATCTTGTTCTTTTTCTAAATATCTCTGAAACCAGTTGAATTCAATAATTGTTTTATCAACGAATTATAGAGCACACAATTCTGTCATCATTGATATTTTAAGTGGCACCCTACATTCTGTGATATTTTCAATCAGGATGACATTCTGAACACAAAAACATATCGATCGTCAATTTTTATCACCAAGGCAACACAAAAGTAACTTATTGTGTCTAGGGCGCTAGGAATTGGTGAAAATAGTCGAAAATAGTCAAATAAACACTAAATAAATCGATTTTGGCCGACATTGCATCGCTGGCACCCTTTAGCGTGATTTAATTGGTTTTTGGCCAGTGAGGCATTTTTTTTCACGGGTACCCAATGGTCACACCCTGACTATATGATATAAAACATCTTTCCGATTACAATGATACCAAATACTTGCTTTTAACAGCAATACTTGTTTTCAGTATATATTTATGCATAGAATACAAAAATGACATCATTTTCTTTCCATCACGTAACTTTTTCTACATTTTCTATATTAGACCAGGCAACAGAGCAGAAAATGACAAAAATAGTATCCGGAAGCCGAGGATCCCAGGTCACGTGGAACAGTACGTAAATGTATTGCGGTGCGTTTTCGACTCGCAAATATCATTAATTAATTTGTTATAAACAAAAAACCTAAAAAAATCGTGTTTTTTGTTTGTTTTTCGCTTGTAAAAGCTGAACCGATAGAGCAATCGTGATGCTTTCAACAGGCGAATTGTAGAGAATGGAAAGACGAAAAAATGAGCCCCAACACTGACTCTGTCGGATTAATATTAACGGAGAAAATTCGGAAGAACATGTTTGTTTTTCAAACGGATTCCTATAGTAGTATTGTGCTGTAAAACGTCAATTCTGATTTTGCGTTAAAATGTTGCGAAATAGATGAAACATGCTTGCAAACGTAACCGAAAGCGGCCATTACCTACCATTAGATTACTGTGGACAGATTTCAGTTCGTTGAGATTGGCCCATTTATATATTTTATTACTAGCTTGTAGAAGATTTCTAGTAGATTCTCCAATAGTTGATCTCACTGTCATTAAAGCCGTGTCACCTGCGAATGTGGCGACTGTTACATTTTCCAGCTGTGGTATGACCTGTCAGTGACCTACAAGTGATCCTTGTATATATTAGATAGAGGTTTGGTTCCAAGACACTACCCTGGGGTACCGAAGCTTTTACTTCTTTAAGTTCCGAGTATTCATCGATCTGTTTTATTCTGAATGGTCTATCAGATATACAGAATATGAGCAGTTCGACGTATTGTAACGGTAGTACTCTTTGGTTTGTACATCAATCCTTCGTGCAAAACCCTTATCGAAAGCTTGTGTCACATCAAGAAAGATTGTTGAGCAAATAAGTATCTCTTCTAATGTTATCTCTATGATATCCGTTATTCTATGGACTTGCTATATAGTGGAATGCTTTTCTCTAAAACCAAATTTGATTGGGAATTATTTCCTTACCCTCAATCACTTTTTTGGAAGTACAAAATCTACTCTGGGTGTGCTTTTATACATATTGTTAATAAATACATAAAGATGTTGATAGCCCACCAACTTTAAAAGCAAAATTATGTCCGAAAACGTACCGTTTAGAAGCAAAAAACAACCGGCAGATTGCACAAACTATAGCAGTAGGATGAAGAACGCTTCATGAATTACTTTCGTCCGTAACTTTCTTTACTTAACAATAGTGAAGAAGGTTAAAAAGTAACGACATTTTGTATTTCCACCAACTCTACGGTGGTTTGAGAGGAAACTATTTGGTTTTAGAAGAGCTGCTCTATGATACCCTACACGACCTACTTTTCCTAACCTGTTTCTAAAGTTGACTTCATCTTACGATTCCCTTTATCTCTTTGTAGATTCTATAACGTGCGTTTCTGTATTAAATTATCTCTCATATGAATCCTGGGTATGATCTCAAAATCTGAACTTGTACTGCTCATTAAAACATTTTGAAAGACCTAAAACTTGTTTCTTTTATTTAAAATAAAAATCTAATAATAATCTGATGTGGCCAGGCACATGACTTTATCATACAATATATAAAATTAATAGTTTAGCTGCATGAGAATCTATTTGATTGAGATCAGTCGTGTCTGCATTCAAATAAAACTAGTTAGCCAGGATTTAACAGATAAATAAATAATTAAATAAGTAAATAATTCCTTTATTAAAATTAGACAATATTAAATGCAACAAAATATTATTTATATTTAGGGCGCTGTTCAGCACACTTGTTTCCAAATTGCCTTACTCTTCCACTCAACCCCTTACACAAACTAGAACTAAGACATAATGGTAGCAATAATATAAAAATATTTCCGAGAACTTATCACTAGACTCTAGAGTCTAGTTACACGTAATTGCAGCAACTCCAACTCAACAAAACATCGCACCTGCCCATAAAAAATAAAAATTAAAAAGCCTCCAAATTGCGCTCGATGCCAAAAGTTGTTGAGCAAACAGAGAACGCTTCACCTTTCCCCCGAATCTTAAATTAAGGTTATGGACATCCGTTCTACAGCATATCTTCCGCATGAGGTATTGTGGGATCCTAGATAGCAACTTATGATACAATATTGCTGCATGCAACACCCTAGCGTTATCCATGTTCAACCACCCCAAGTCGCCCGGCCCATTCGATGCATGATCATACTTCGTCAAACCAAAAACAAACAGAACACATGCAGTTTGGACACGCTGAACACGCTGCCTATCCGACGCCATCAGGCAAGGACGGTAGGCACGGTATCACAATATGAGATCTTTTGATACTATTAACTACTGTCAATATTAATTGTGAGATAATGTCAAAACATCAGCATTTGACACTACCGGTACTGTCATTAGACTGAAACATTTCCAAATCCTGGGTCACTATATAGTATTAAATCAATGCAGATGCGACCGATCTCGATCAAATAGAATTTGCTCTTGCAGCTAAACTATTAATTTTACCAAAAAAACGTCATAGGCATAAATTATTCAAAATTTCCTCTACTTTAATTTATAATTTAACTATTTTGACGAAATTACAGAAACGGCGGCTCATTTCTAAAATCCTTGGAAAAGGCTTTGAGTAACACCAAAAGCTTTTCAGCTCTAAGTTTGGTCATGAAACTTCTAAATATGAAGTTCCGTGCCGATACCTTTAGTAGTTTCTCCGGAATCGAATTAACAAAAATTGGGTACACACACACACACACACACACACACATACACACACAGACATTTTTTGTACCTTGGTCAAATATGTTCAGGGGACACAAAAGGACATATTTCCGCTAAAATCTCAAAAATTGTTGTCGGCACGATTACAATACTTTACATACTGCGTTTGATAAAGTAAAAAATGAGAAGTACTGTTTATTTGGCCGAAAAGATAACAAAATGCATTTAAAACATAATATAGTAGTCGTTTTTCTACTTTGTATTCACAATGCACACATTGTAACACTGTTTTCGGTGTTACAATTAACAAATTGTAATATCGTTTTCAGTAACTTTTTTATAAGATTGGTACACACTGACACAGTACACAGTGATTGTTGATATCAAATGCTATATGTCAAACGTACAACACATAACCACACACTCCATCTTTTTAATCGCTTGCTATCGCATAAACTGCGAAATATCAATCTTCTATACATATATAAAGATATGTGTAGCCTGCTATAGTATGTCCAGAGGATTAGGGCTTTCTTAGTTTTGCTGTGTTCATCAATATTTTGACATTTCGGTGATGTTTTGCAACTCGGGTAAGTGATTATCATAATTCCTTTCAACTAAACATCAAATCCCCTTTTTAGATATAATTCAAGGACCATATTTACTTTATAATAAGGTATGCTCTGTTGTTGCTCCGATATTTGCGGTATTTTACGAGTACGGCTTGTTCTTTGTGCGAGTATTTTTCGGTATATTTGTGTAACAAATTCTCCTCTTTCCATTGATTCGAGTGTTGTTGCTCTGGGAGTGTTGTGCGGGGAGATATAGCGATTCTTGGACTGACGATGAGTAACATATGCAAGCTGTGTACCGGCACACTGACGAAAAAGTCGCCCGGCATTTTTTGTGGGGGGACTTGCCAGTCTTTCTATCACGCCAGGTGTGTCAACGTTCCGATCCCGACTGTGTCGGCACTATCCGTCCCCGGCGTTTCGTGGAGATGCTCTGACTGCCAGGACGTGAACGTTTCGGGCGGCGCGCTCCCTGGCGGGGATGAGTTGGATCACGAGCGGTCATCGATGATGGCTGTGCTGCGGGGTATTCAGGCTGAAATGAGGCAGATGAACCAGAAGTTCGATACTTTTATGAAACGCCTCTCTGAGGTTGAAATCCTCGCTGCGGGATTTGACGCGCGGCTTGGTTCGGTGGAGGCGCTTGTTGCTGAGAATGGTCAGCTCAGGAGGAGGTTGGGAGATCTGGAACAGCATTCGCGCTTGAATAACATCGAAGTCCGGGGGGTTCCGGAGGCTGAGGGGGAGGACGTTTACAAGATCTTGGACCACATTGGTGTCTCCGTTAACTGCCCCTTATCACGGGTTGATGTTGACGTCGCCCACAGAGTTGCAGCAATGTCAAAGTCCTCCTTTCCGAGGAATATTATCGTTAGATTCCTCTCTCGCCGTAAAAGGGATGAACTACTGGCTGCCGCTAGAGTGGCAGCTAAAGCTTTCCGCTTGAGCGGCTCTGGTCCTGGTATCGCTGTTGCTAATGTTGCCAACAAAATTTTTCTTAATGAACATCTGACATTGGAGAACAAACTGTTATACAAGAAAGTGCGTGAAGCTGCGACTGAGAAAAAATACAGTTATCACTGGGTCAGAAACGGAGTGCTTTATGCACGACGTGATGACCGCGCTAGGCCGATTACTATCAAATCTGATAGTGATCTACAGAAAATGACGTAAGTGTCATGGAGCTACAAATCTGTTACCAGAATATTCGCGGCTTACGCACAAAAACAAGAACAATTTTCTGTAATTCTCTCCAGTCAGATTTTGACATCATTTGTCTCACAGAAACATATTTAAATAAAGGTGTATTTAGCGGGGAAATTTTTGGTGACGGGTATCAGGTGTTCCGTAGGGACGGAGAAGATAGTGCTTCAGCTAAAAAGGATGGTGGTGGTGTCCTCATCGCGACTAAGAACAACATCTGTGCAACGCTCCTTGCAGATCTGAGTAGTGCCGCGGAGGATCTGTGGATTTCTATCGGCCATGGCGACGGGTGTCTGTTGTTGTGTTGCGTTTACTTGCCGCCTGATGACGCCGACGCGTTTGAGTGCTTTGTAAGTGGTCTCGAAGTTGTAAGTGCGAGGTACCCGGATGCGACACTTGTAATATGTGGTGACTTCAACATCCCCCATTTGAAATGGTCTCTGTCGGTGGACGGGTCGTTTGCTCCCTCTGGTTCCTATGACACAAGATCGCGAGCATTCATGGACATTTTTTCTCTTTGCAATTTTTTCCAGTTTAATCGTGTACAGAACGTGAAGTCCCGACTGCTCGACCTTGTTATTGCTAATCAATTTTGTATCGACGGGGTCTTTCCTTGTCCATGTCCGCTGGTGGAGGAGGACACTCATCACCCATCGCTAATTATCAAATTAAGATATGAAAACATCACATACCTAAAGCAGTCCGGCAGTAAAAAATATTTTTTTAATCAGGCCGATTATACGCCTATAAGAGACTCAATTAAAACCATAGATTGGTCCTATGCACTGGCGGACTTGGACGTTGACCATGCTGTAACCGTTTTCTATGATAAAATCTGGACAATCATAGACAGGCACGTTCCGCATAAAACACTGTGTAAACGACGCTACCCTTCTTGGTTTTCTGATGCTACGATTAAATGCATTAAAGAGAAACAAAAATTTCACAAAAAATGGAAAAAGTATCAAAATAATATTGATTATCTCACCTTTGGTTTACTGCGTACGCGTTCTAAGCGCTTAATAAGGGATGATTACTGTCATTATATCTCCTCTGTGGAAAGCGATATAGCAGTGGATCCGAAGCGTGTATGGTCTTTTGTCGGTGGCAAGCGTCGTGGTAACTCGCGGTTTCCAGCTACCCTTAAATTTGATAACGCCGCGGCCTCTGATGGTGAGTCGGTGTGTGAGTTGTTTAGTACCTATTTCCACTCAGTATTTGTTGATGGTCGGTTGAGGTGTGACGATTTTGAGTGTGATGGTGCACGGAATGTCCCCAGTTTATTTACGCATGCGCAGATCCTCGGACATCTCCGTGACTTGTCGGCCTCTGCCGGTCCTGGCCCTGATGGGATGAGACGGCCGGTACCGTCCGTACTCCGCAGAGTCCGAAGCGCCTTCGTGTCTTCCCGGTTCATTCATAAATACCTGTCCGCAAAGAAAGAATGAACAGGGATGTTTGGTCCTTATGACTATGAGTTAGGTTGGCGACAGTGCTGGCAGTCCTGCCAGGCTGCCAGTAAACAGCTTTGTAGGTTATGCAATTGTCAATTTTAATAAATATGACGGCATCAACAAAGTAAGTAATTCAAAATCATAGAAAATGTAATCCAAGCCGGTGATGCGAGCAACACCTATATCAACACGACCAGTGGATGCAAACAATAACTTAATTAATAAAATTATAAACCCCTAACCACAACAAGTATTTTATTTTATTTTTTTTAAGTTCGCCACAGTCTCCAAAATATTGTTAATAACTTAATTATTTAATTTTTTAGGTTAGAGTGACTGCTTGTTAATTTGCTAATGTGATAGCTGGATAAATGGTTTCAATGAAGAATAACTGCGCCAAGAAACACATTACCAGCCAATATAAATTGATAGATAGTTTAGTGGGCTGATTAGTCTTCGTAAATACGCTCTGCAACAATAATAAAGTTAGTAATTGTTTTATTAAACTATCTATATATGCTAATACTAATTACTATCAACAGGTAAATACTTTGACGTAACTGGAGCAATATCCGAAGACCAGTTTCATACTTCCGATGATACTACTTACGTTGTGTAACGTATGCTTTGCATAAATATTCAAAGACATACCTAGTCCCAGTATCAACATAGATATGGATAACTTTTTAGGTAGGCAAGGAAGATGAGAGTAGTGGATGAGAGATTATTTACCGGTTAGTTAGGTATATGAACGTATACGTCTAGCGGAGAACCAATTCAAGAAAGTCACTGTTTCAGGATATGATATAATTTAAAAATGTACATAACATGCAGTGTACTATTATGATGTGTGACAGTAATTTTATTGCGGGGTTTGGATTCTCAACTATTTGTGTGGTGATAGTAAATGAAAGTCTAGCTACGTAGTCGTGGGTAGTTATATTGTTCTACTGTTTTTTCAACATTTTGCTAGGTTATCTCCGACTTTATCAGTACGTAGGTAGCTAAATACAGCTAGTAAGTGTAGTAAGTAATGATTATACCACCATCCCGTACCCACTTTGTGAAACTGTTTAATATTGTACGGCCCTGAGGAAGCCGGAGATTACCGAGCAAATCGTAGGAATGTTGAAGGCACAGTAGAGCAATAAACTGCCCAAGCCTACATAGCAAGGGTTTCATTTACTATCAGTAATTTTGATTGTTACATAATGTTGTTATTAATGTCATTGTTTTTAAGCCAATTCCTTGTAAGTATCATAAACATATTTTCACATAAAATTGTCTGAAGCACAGTTTAGACGGAGCAAGTTTAGTGGCGGCAAGTGCTGCCTGCCACTAAACTTGTCTAAACCATGTCTAAACCATAAGAAGGTAATAGCTGTCAAGTAGAAAGTCTACTTTCCTATGGTTTAGACATGGCAAGTTTATTGGCGAACATCACTTTCCGTAATTAAACTTGCCGTGTAAATTACGCTTAAATGTAAAAAATTGTTTATGACTTATTCTTACTTCTTATTTAAATTACTATGTATTTTATCAAACAGTACCGATCATTAGTTAAAATTTCAAATAATAAAAAGATAAGCATTAATTTATTTACATTGAAGTGATTGGTTACCATGGTTCGCTGAAATCCTTTAAAATAAAAACAAACAAATAATATTTGTATTGATATAGTCATTTATTTTATTATAATTCTAAGAATTATTCGCAATGCGCCTTTTATAATGGATTTGTGGCAATAGTTATTATTAAAACTATCTAAAATGTAAAGTTAAGTTAGTTTTACTGTTCAATATTGTGTTTCTTTTCAATAATAATGTACTATTACTTTTTTTCCTATCTGTTATATTTATAAAACGTTAAAATTTACATTTTCAATAAAATATTTTCAACCGAAGTTTTTTATTGTTTTCTTAGAGATAATATCAATTAGTGAATATCCAACAGCAGATTCTAAACATGCTTGTTTCGCTTACAAATATACTTTTTATAAGGGTTTTTACATATTTTCTTCTACAAGTTGCGTAAGAGATGATAACAAACCCTATATATCTGCACAGGTAATTATTTACCTACCTGTAATTTTTGGTACTGAATATATTCTTTACATATTTCAATTTATAGGGAATACAGTGTGTAACTGCAACCAGTCATACATTCAATGTGTGTTTTGATGTGTTATGTACACATATCAAATTTCGCTATTATTTTAAAATAATATTTGTCCTTACACGATTTTAAAATAAATGAAGGTACTCCAATTTGTATACCTATATATAGATAAAACTTGCCTATACCTACCTCTAGGATACTTGCTAAGGTGATGGGGAAATGCATTACTGTATTCTTTTATAGTTGAATATTTCTTATTTTTATTGAAACAAAATGAATGAATAGCCTATTGTATATTCATATTTTATATTTAAGGTAGCTTTAGTGTACGAATATTTTGGTACGTTTCTTTTTAATTGTGATAGAATACTTTTACATGTTTGTTCATAAATGTTTTTAGTCTGTGTATTTTCAGCATGGTGAATATTTATGATTAATAAACTATTAATACCATTATTGATTCTCATTGATATTTCCCTATTTAACATTACTATTTCGAAATCGGTAAGTATGATTTTTCTGTGGCTTTTTAAGTATCCCGCAAGTATAAATCATTTAACGTAAGATACAAACAGTTCCAAAATAATTAATACCCACTGGGTTAATTTATATGTTAAATGTAAGATCTTGTTCTAATCAAAAAAATCAGGCAGTTCATTAACGATACATTTTATTATCACTGCTTATAATTCTTCTTTATTAATAATCCGTAACACCATAACAACGTAAGATACTACTTAGAAAGCCTACTAAAATATACTCTAATATAATGAGATAATGTAAATTACTGACATGTCTTTTATTGTATTATTTCGAATAAATGAGGTTTATTTTATTATTTACTTACAAGTTTAACTTTTACATAATATCGAATGATCAAACCAAACCTATACTATTCTTAATTTCTTATTGGATCACAAAATAAGTTTCGGAGCGTAATAACGGGGAATTGCCCACCGCATATTACCTCTTTCTTAATGCGATGGCTATAAATGCATCAGTACATTACCAAAATACGTTCATTTTCAAAACACATAATATCACACTCTATCATATTTGAGGGTTATGTTTACATCGCCCCCTCTCGTTCCTAGTTTAAAATCTAGGGACACACATATTCGTCTATAGTGAATTGTCATGAATGGGATGGCGCTCGGCGCTGTTCGGATTTGTAGTAATTCGGACGAAGTCGATGCTCCGGATGGGATTCCTGGACTATTTTTGCGGAACTGTGCTGACGAGCTGGTCGTGCCTCTGAATCTTTTATTTGTCTTGTCGTTGCGGCAGGGCAAATTCCCAACTCTCTGGAAGAGAGCCTTTGTCATACCGATCCACAAGTCGGGCAGTAGAGTCCTCGTCCAGAACTACCGCCCAATCTCCATACTGTCTGCTGTTAGTAAGCTCTTTGAAAGCATGATCTACCCCGTCCTTTTATATGAAGTTAAAAACAAAATTGTGCCCCAACAACATGGATCCTTCCCAGGAAGATCTGTCGACACTAACCTTTGCACGTACACAGAATATATCTTAAAGGCCCTTGATTCTCGTGCTCAGGTAGACGCTGTTTATACGGACTATAGTAAGGCATTTGATAAGATAGATCATTCCATTTTGACCCGGAAGCTGGTGGCGGTGGGCTTGGACGGGTTTCTGGTGCGGTGGCTTGCTTCGTATGTTGCAGACCGCTCCCAGGCGGTGCGACTGAACCACTTTATCTCTTCCTACAGACAGATCCCCTCTGGGGTCCCACAGGGATCCCACTTAGGCCCATTACTTTTTCTATT
This sequence comes from Melinopterus prodromus, assembly GCA_964023965.1. NCBI lineage: Eukaryota > Metazoa > Arthropoda > Insecta > Coleoptera > Scarabaeidae > Melinopterus > Melinopterus prodromus. The sequence goes on from OZ030395.1 coordinate 42,716,792, forward strand.
TATGTTAATGATATTGCATCATGCTTTCTCCACTCCAACTTTTTAATGTATGCGGATGACACTAAAATCTATTGCTGTATCTCTTCTCTCCAGGACTGTTATGATTTTCAGTCTGATCTCGACAGACTTCATCAGTACTGCATTGATAATAAGCTAGTACTAAATCATGATAAGTGTAAGAGTATAACATTCTCTAGAAGCCGCTACAAGTTCGAGTTTGGTTCCAGTCTTGGAGAGAACGCAATCTCTGGTGTCACCAGCATTAGGGATTTGGGTGTCATTATTGATAACAAATTACTATTTAACCTTCACATAGACTACGTGACACAGAAGGCCTATCGGGCTCTGGGTTTCATAATTAGAACATCCTCATCGTTCACCAAAATGTCGACTATCAACACATTATACAATGCGTATGTTAACAGCGTTTTAAATTTTGCATCGGTAGTCTGGAGCCCGCAGTACCATACTTATATTAATCAGGTTGAGGCGATTCAAAAACGGTATGCTAAATACCTTGGCAGGCGATTTCACCTACCGGGTTGTACTTACCAGCAGCGTTGTCTTGTATTTGGACTCGTACCCCTATGGAAACGCAGGTTCATTCAAGATGGCATGTTTTTGTTTAAAATACTGCGGGGCCTTTTTGACTCGCCCGACCTGCTACACTGTTTTGTGTTTAATTTTCCCTCCCATTCTTCCCGCGCTCCCTGTCTATTGCGTCCTCCTTTTTGCCATACCAATTCCTATCAAAATTCTCCTGTCAACAGATTAACAACCACCTACAATAGTTTCCAAAATTCCATTGATCCCTTCTATAACACCCTGCTGTCCTTTAAACGTCACTTGTTGCAAATTCCCTATTCTCCTTAGAATTTGATATTTATTGTATCTTTTATTTTATTAGGAATGTTTCGATTTATTAGAATTTTTGATTTACCGCATACCATGTTACACATTTTGCTTGTTTTCTTTTTCTTTTTTTCTGTATGCTCGCAATGTTTCGGTTATGCAAGCAATGTTTCTTTACCTTTTCTTTATCTACTAGCATGTATTGTATAATTTTGTATTTGTGTGTACTAGTATGGGCCTGGCCTGTTTGTACACCTAATAAATAAATAAATAAATAAATTATACGAAGATCAAACCTACATCGTAGATATGAACGATTTTAATTCCTGCTGCGGGATTGCATATGTGCTATAAATGGTTTATTATATATCAGCATACACGTAGGAAGCTATAGTACATTTGGGGTCGTCCATTAATCACGTGAGGTCCAAATAGGGGAGGGAGGGGCTTTGGATTACATCACTATTGATCACAATGGGGGAGGGGGGGTTGTTGTGACATATCACGTGTATATAAATATTATTATATTTTCAATAAAAAGTATTCGGAAAATATTTTAGTTTTTACTTTATCATACGGAGTATGCTAAAGTATTGTAATCATGCCGAAAAAAAAAATTGAGATTTTAGCGGAAATATGTCTTTTTGGGTCCCCTGAACATTTTTGACCAAGGTACAAAAAAATGTCTGTGTGTGTGTGTGTGTGTGTGTGTGTATGTGTGTGTGTGTGTGTGTGTGGGTGTGTATGTGTCAGTATATCTGTATTATCGACGAAAATTAAAGAAAACTACTGTACCGACTAGACGATATTTTAGGTTATGTATAGAGTATTATTCGCGCCTGTATTACGTACAATGTAGAAGTACAAGTGTATTATGAACAACGGACAAATAAAGTGTCTACTCCGCAGAAGTGTGTTTTGCTATTACAATATATTCGACAGGTTATGGGCCCAGAGGACGCAAAGGGCACCGAGAGTATCGCAAAGGACGCCTAGAGTGCTGCAAGTGTCGCAGAAGCCACTGTGAATATTGTAATAGGAGAGTATAAAGAGAAAACATTTTAAGTGAAGCAAAATGGCATCGTCAATTCCACTACCGCAGTTGGAAGGAGCAAATTTTTCAAACTGGAAATTCAGAGTTGAAATACTTCTTGAAAAGGAGAGTGTCAAGGATGTATTAGAGGAAAACGACACCACAGTAGAGAAAATGACAGTTGAAAATTTAGAGAAATTTAAAATAAGGGATGCAAAAGCCAAATGTATAATAGTTCAATGTGTTGCCGATAAACATTTGGAAAATTTAAAGGATGCACAGTATGCATACGAAATGTGGAACAAATTACAGACAATTTTTGAGCGAAAGAGTCCTCTCACAAAACTGTTCGTGATGAAGAAACTTCTCAAATTAAAATTTGTCAGCGGAGAACTACAGGATCACTTTGCGCAGGTAGAAATGTTACTTAGAGAATTACAAGCATTAAATATGAAACTAGATGAAAGCGATAAAGCATGTTTCTTATTATTAACAATGCCCGAGAGATATGATGTAGTAATCACAGCACTCGAAACAATGACAAATGGCCTTACGTATGAATTTGTGAAAAATAGACTATTGGATGCAGAATTAAAACTTAAAGAAAATAGACACGATGATAAAGAAAGTAATAATTGCTCATTTTCTACAAATTCAAAGACATGTTTTGAATGTGGATCTATAGGACATTTTAAGAGAGATTGCCCAAAGCTCGGAAACTATAGAGGAAGGGGACGATACCAAAGAGGAAGAGGTAGAGGTGGTAGAGGTTCCAACTTCCAGAAAGCTCATTGTGCACCAATAGAAGATAAAGAAGAGAACGTAGATGAAACCTTATCTTTCATAGCTACAACAAAAGAAGATGAAACTGCCCTTAGGACATCAACCGTAGACAACATAAATTTTATTTTAGATAGTGGAGCTTCAGATCATTTGGTAAAAGAAGAAGTAGAGAAGTGGATGTATGATGTCAAAAGGTTACCAAATCGAGTGAAGATCAATATTGCGAATGGAGAAGAATTACTATCCGAAAAGTCTGGAAAATTAAAGGTGATAACAGGTAAACTCACAATTGTCCTACAAGCGCTAATTGTAAAAAGATTATCAGAGAATTTATTATCAGTAAGAAAGATCACAGAAAAAGGAAAAATTATAATCTTCAAAACAAATAAAGCCATAATCAAAGATAAGAAAAGATTTGTAACAAAATTTGAAGCAACTCATAATATTTATACTGCAAATTTCAAATTGTGCAAACATATAAAAAGTTGCAATGCTGCTAAAATTAAAGATTTATGGCACAAACGATTGGGACATGTGAACAAAACAGACTTGAAATTGATGGGTTTAGAAGACAGCGAAGAGACATGTGGAGCATGTAAAGAGGGGAAAGCCAAAAGATTACCATTCAAAGATGTAGAGCTGCCAAGATCAAAGAAGAAAGGTGAGTTCTTACACACTGATATTGGTGGACCAGTTAGTACACCTACATCAAATGATGAAAAATATTATCAAACAATTATTGATGATTATACACATTTTGTAACAGTCTACTTACTTAAGAGTAAAAGTGAAGCCGCAGAGAATCTAATGAAGCACATCAGAAAGCTAAACGCTGAAGGTAATAAATGCTGTAGGATAAGATCAGACTGTGGAGGAGAATTTAAATCACATACTCTTAGAAATTTTTGTAAACAAAAGGGAATTGAATTGCAATATACTTTACCCTACACTCAACAACAGAACGGTGTAAGTGAACGTATGAACTTCACACTGTTGAGTAGAGTAAGAACTATGCTAGCAGAGACAAAACTTCCAAAACATTTATGGGGTGAAGCCATACAATGTGCTTCATACCAACTGAACAGATGCCCAACGAAAACTTTAAAAGGAAATATACCAGCAAAACTTTATCATGGAAAATTAGACCTAGAAAGACTGAAAATATTCGGAAGCAAGGCATGGGCATACAAATTACCAAAACCAAACGATAAGCTGGAAACGAGAGCAGTGGAATGCAGAATGGTGGGATATGGAAGGAACTGCTATAGATTGTGGAACAGGAGCACCAATTCAATGATTTTCTCAAGAGACGTACAATTTGATGAAAGTGACTACATATACAACCAAGAAGAAAATGGGAAAGAAGAAAGAAGACAATGGTTACAGAACAATGAAGAAAGAAAACACGAAGAAGAGCATGAAGAAAGAAGACCAGAAGAGCAGAATGAAGACCAGAATGAAGCAAGAGAAATCGAAGAAGAAGAAGAAGACCATCCCAGAGACCACAACAGCAAAAGTTCAGGATCTGGTAATGTATTACTTAAAACTAAAACAAGGGAAGTTAAAATCCCATCCAAATTAAAAGACTATGAACTATACACTGCATATTGTTACCATACAGGGGATCCTCAAACATACGATGAAGCAGTACATGCAGGTGAAGAATGGATTCAAGCTGTGAAGAGGGAGGTGAATGCACTTCAGGAACATGGAACATGGGAGTCGGCAAAACTACCAGCCGGTGAAACAGCTATCGATACGAAGTGGATATTCAGAACGAAGCAGGACGGAACAAAAAAGGCAAGACTGGTGGCTAAAGGATTTCAGGAAGAAAACTACGAAAATGTATATAGTCCAGTGGCACGGATCCCAACCATACGTCTATTATTATCGTACTCATTAAGAGAGAACTGGGTTATCAACCAACTTGATATACCAACAGCTTTCTTGAATGGACATCTGGACACCGACATTTACATTAAGACACCCGAAGGAGTCAACATCGAACACCACGGTAATATACTTAGACTAAAAAAAAGTTTATACGGACTAAAATCAGCACCCAGAAAATGGAACGAAAGATTTCACAATTTTGTAGAGCAAAACGGTTTGAAAAGATCAACCAGTGATTTTTGCTTATACATAGGACAAGGTGTTAGACTATTAATATGGGTGGACGATATAATTATTGCTGGAGAAAAACAGAATGTTAAAAATGTTATATCACTACTAGAAAAAGAGTTCAAAGCCAAAAACTTTGGAGAGATTAAAAAATTTTTGGGGATGACAATCTCAAGGGAAAAGAACAGACTGATGATAGACCAAGAGGATTTTATAAACAAAATTTTGAGGAAGTTCAATATGGAAAATTGCAAAGGCATTGATATACCAATGCAACAAAACTTTCAAGCGAACTGCGATGAACCAGCAAACACTAAAGTACCGTTCAGAGAACTAGTAGGATCATTATTATACATAGGTACAATCAGTAGACCAGACATAATGTACGCAACATCTTACCTAAGCCAACACCTAAACAAACCGACTAATGAACTGTGGGAAACAGGAAAACAAATTTTAAGGTATCTACAAAAATCAAAGAATTTGAAGATGATATATCGAGTACCCAAGGACAATCAACTAACTGCATACACAGACGCTGACTGGGGAAACTGTAAAATTGATAGAAAAAGCATCAGCGGGAGTGCAATCTTCAACGGACAAAACCTAATCATGTGGACCACAAGGAAACAGACCACCGTAGCTTTGTCAACAGCGGAAGCTGAATATGCCGCATGTGCCAGTACAAGTTGTGACCTATTATATTTACAAAGTGTTATGAGTGACTTGAGTGAAGGAAAAGACATTATTACACCAGAAATGTTAGTGGACAATCAAAGTGCTATATGCATGATACACAGCTATGATAACAGTCGACGATCAAGACACATAGACATTAAATATCATTTTATTAAAGACATTGTTAGTCAAAAACAAATAACTGTGAAATATGTTAACTCAAATGACAATATTGCCGACGTCTTTACTAAAGCATTAAGTAAACTTAAGTTCGAAACTTTTAGAAACATTTTAAATGTATGTTTGTAAGTTAAGACAAGTTATACTTTAGATCAGTTAAACTTGCGGAGGGGTGTCAGTATATCTGTATTATCGACGAAAGTTAAAGAAAACTACTGTACCGACTAGACGATATTTTAGGTTATGTATAGAGTATTATTCGCGCCTGTATTACGTACAATGTAGAAGTACAAGTGTATTATGAACAACGGACAAATAAAGTGTCTACTCCGCAGAAGTGTGTTTTGCTATTACAATATATTCGACAGTATGTGTGTACTCGATTTTTGTGACGACGATTCCGGAGAAACTACTAAAGGTATCGGGACGAAAGTTCATATTTAGAAGTTTTATGACTAAACTTAGAGCTGAAAAGCTTTTGGTTCAAAAGGGTCCAAAGGAACTGGTAGTTTATTCTAAGCCTTTTTCAAGGATTTTGCAGATGAGCCGCCATTTCTGTAATTTCTTCAAAATAGTTAAATAATAAATTAAAGCAGAGGAATTTTTGAATAATTTATGCCTATGACATTTTTTGGTAAAATTAATAGTTTAGCTGCAAGAGCAAATTCTATTTGATTGAGATCGGTCGCATCTGCATTGATATGAAACTGGATAGTAGCCAGGATTTTGACAAATATTTTTTACTTTATCATACATAGTTTATGTAACGTATAAGTTTCTGGTAACATTTTGGACCAAATTCTGCTCGGTTCAATACCGTACTTGTTTTTGTCCGTCGCTTTTGACTTCGTCTTAGTTCTGGTTGTGTGCAACGAACTTGTAATACCTCCATCACATGTAATTTTACTAAGTGCAACTCATTCTAATAAATTATTACACCGAAATTAAAATTTAGTTTCAATTATATGTGCGTGTAAACTTGTATAAGCCAGTGGTACTAGGTAGAAACTGCTAGTAAACGTTAACTATTAACTATTCTTTGTTATATTATATATATATTATAATATGAAACCACTATTTTAAAGGTAACTTTTTAGGTTATGTTCATGATTTTATCACAGTAGGGTGTACACTGTTGCCCCAAGCTCCATTATGATCATAGTTGCGACCTTACTGATTATTTATTTAAACTTGTAGACTAAAGTAGAGTAAAATTATTCACAATTAGATTTTGTCATGACTTTATCCAAACCTCACGCAGTTGACAGTTAGTACAGTACTGCCACGTGGTAGTGTGGAACTTGCAAAACACCCTAGATTCTAATTTAGCGCAATATGGTAACCAAAATTACTAAATTTGTATAAAATTAATGACGCAAAGTAGAAAAAATAGTATATTATACTCGTTTTATAAGACGTTTTGGCGCACTCGTTCCATTTGGGCACTCCTCGCTACGCTCGTCGTGCCCAAAACAACTCGTGCGCCAATATGACGTCTTATAAAACTTGTATAATAATATACTATTTCGTTATTCGTTATTAAAATATAGATTCTCAATTTAACATTTAATTTTTAGGTTTATTACTGTATCATACGCAGTATGATGAATCATGCCGAAAAAAAATTGAGATTTTAGCGGAAATAGGTCTTTATGAGTCCCCTGAACATTTTTGACCAAGATAAAAAAAAATGTCTCTGTGTGCGAGCGTGCGTGCGTGCCCGGGGGTGCGCGCGTGGGCGCGTGCGGGTGCGCGTGCGCGTGCGCGTGCGTGTGCGTGTGCGTGTGCGCGTTAGCTGCATGAGCAAATTGTATTTGATTGAGATCGGTCGTGTCTGCATTTTAGTAGCAAAGATTCGCCCAATAGTTTGTTTCATTCTAATGTCAGTAGGTATATAGTGTCAAAGTCAAACGCTGATGTTTTGACAATCGTAGATATTTTTACGAAACAAATCTGTTCTGCAGTCTCAATTGTTTGCTTGTGACCTTTTTATGTTGTTTTATGTTCCCCACGAGCCGCGCCTGACAAAATGTGAGTTACTACAATTGAATTTTTTGGAGTTTGATGTGATTGTCAACTGTGTAAGTTATTTCTCATTTCCTCTAGCGCTTGCAGAAGTGCTCAGTAGGACACAAAACATGTAGCGATTGCTAAAATAAAAGAAAATTAAGAAATCCGACCACTCTTTATTGTATTAATATATTATTTATATAATATATTGTATAATAATAGCTTATGAGTCAGACAGCTCTACCTGCACTCTGTACTGAAGGTCATATATACGGATTCTGAGTTGATAAGTACATATTCACATTCTTCTTTTACAAGGGGTGGAGAAATGGGTTGCCTTATGGAGCGAGCAAGTCGATTGTCCAGAGATCATTTCCGAGTGTTGCACCAAAGATATGTCATATGTTTGTGGTTTTTCTGAGGAGAGCGGGTGTTAACGTGTACTTTAACGTGTACGGGTGTACTTTCGTTGGACAGAGATATGTTTTGCCATTCGAGAATTTATTTGTTCGATGGGTAATGATGGGTTGGTGTAGTTTGTGCTAAGGAGGAATGGTTTTCCGATATTTTCTGTTTGTTCTAGTTTCGCAATCTGTATTATATGATTGTTAATTTTATTTTTCTTGGGCTTCGAGCGTATGCGTACTCATTAAATTAAAGCCACATACAATTGTTCATTCAATGCAGTGGCTTGTCCGATCTTTATTCGCTCATTTTGTATTTTGTATTGTGTTTTTCATTTTGTATAGTGTTTTTCTTTCTGTGAATCAAAATCTATAATTATTATTATTATCTGTCAAATCCTAGCTAACCAGATTTATTTTAATGCAGATACAACCGATCTCGATCAAATAGAATCTCATTTACATTTACATTAATTTTATAAATAGTATGATAAAATCATGTGCCTGGCCACATCAGATTTTTTTTGGTATTCTAAGAAATTCCTACGTGCAGGAAAAAACGAATATTTGATTTGAGATCAGTAAGTCATATTGATGTAAATTCACCATAAATCTTTAAAGGCGCCGGTCAAAAATATTTTTTCGCATGCCAGTGTTATCATTTTACTTTATCATACGCAGTATGATGAAGACATTATCTCACAATTAATATTGACAGTAGTTAATAGTATCAAAAGATCTCATATTGTGATACCGTGTACAGTCCTTGCCTGATGGCGTCGGATAGGCAGCGTGTTGAGCGTGTCCAAAATGCATGTGTTCTGTTTGTTTTTGGTTTGACGAAGTATGATCATGTATCGAATGGGCTGGGCGACTTGGGGTGATTGAACATTGATAACACTAAGGTGTTGCATGCAGCAATATTGTAACAGAAGTTGCTATCCACTAGGATCCCACAATTCCTCGTGCGGAAGATACGCTGTAGAACGGATGTCCATAACCTTAATTTAAGATTCGGGGGTTAGTTTGCGCCACCTGCCCATCGCACTGAGCTGTATAAGCGGTCATTCTCAAAATTTATCGCTAAACAGTTTTGGGGGAAAGGTGAAGTGTTGTCTGTTTGCTCAACAGAGGGGACTTTAGGCATCGAGCGCACATTGGAGGCTGTTTTAATTTTTAATTTCTATTGGCAGGTGCGATGTTTTGTTGAGATGGATTTGCTGCAATTACGTGTAATTAGACTCTAGAGTAATTTTTTTGTTTGTTTTTGTTTTGTTAAGTTCTCGGAATTATTTTTATCATAACAACTAAATTTCAGATCATGAAGTAATAATTGGTTGGATTTTCGCGACTTTCTTCGCGAAAATCGCAAAACCGCGGCCGCGGCCGCGGTTTTGCCTTTAAAATGCCGTTTCGCTGCTGTGTAGACTCGGGAATCGCGGATTTAGCGCCCATTTCTCTTAATTTTTAGCGAAAAATCGACGTACGGCAATTTCGCCGTTTGAATTACATTGCAAAAATTTTTTGGAGTGGGTACACTCCGTTCGGCACTTTCCCGAAAATTGCAGACTTCAAGTCGTCAAAGGATCCTAGGAGAAGCAACGATGGGCGATCAACCGCGGCATTTATTGCTCGTAAAAGAAAGCTTCATGGCGTAGGCCTATCTGTTTGTCGATATTTTGCCCAGTTTTTGTATTTTTTTCCTTCAATTTGAGTAAATTTATGGTTGTCGTTTTGTGACTGTACTTCTACTAGAGTCTCCATGACGACGGCTCAATAAACTGACAGTTCCTCTGTATCATGCTCAAAATGACAACGCTATTCGTCTTACTGCTATCGTTTTGGTCGAAATGGCTAAAAAAGCGGCCAGAAAATGTTATAAAATGTTGTCGCAGGCGTTCCCGGGTAACTAAGCGACTATAATAAGGTTTAGTTTGAAGAATTTCCAACGGAAAATAATGGACATGTGCCGGGGAAACGCATGGCTTTCGCAGCGTAAAAATGTACGTGTTCCACACGGCCTCAATCAGAAGCGCCCTGCAATGGACAACGCCCGACAAAGACGTAATTCGTATACGTATATTTCGTATTTATACGTATATTTCGTATTTTGATATATGTATAACTAAACCGAATGTTTCTGGCGATTTTAGGTACGTTTGGTACGTTAAGGAATTTTCACGCGCCATGTTGGCATATCGGCATCTGTGAAAAGTGGTTATAACCTAAATTAGTTGGGAAATGTCAGCTGGTTCGGTTTTACGTGTTCGTCGAGTCTCGGAGCTAAATTATCTGCAATTCTCTATTTACAATCAACGTAACAGTGCCTGGCTGTTATTAAAGTGCAATTTCATGATGATCGTAGTAAGTACATAATTTAACGTTCCGTATATTATTCTTTAGTTAATTGTTTGTTGTGTGCTTCTAGGCTAGAAATTCAGAAATGTTTCCAGATTGACGAAACTGTCTGGATGGTACGAAATCGAAAGATACGAAAGTGCACTGTGCACATTCAAGCAAATAGAACTAATCGATATTATCCCTTTGCTGTCATGTTGGTTGCATACCCGCACGTTATTTTCAAGGACTGTCAAAAAAAATATACCTGTGGAATTTTGTTTGTTCATTTAAATGGATATGCTAGCACGTCCATGAATAGGAACAATTCCTTTTTTCAGTCGTTTGACTTTAGCAAAGCTTGTGCAAATGATTTACCTATGAATTAGCTCTCGGAAGGATATTGCCCACCAGGTAAACGAGTCTAACCTTAAAAAAACCTTGAGAAGAGCGTGGAAACTACTGTGGTATGTATCTATTTTGATGTGTACATTTTTTGATCAAAGAAAAAACAATAGAATCTGCTTAATTTTCCATATGTATTCATATTTATGGATTTATTTGTTTTTAAAATTATTATTTTGATGGTTTTCTTCTTTTTATTTTGTTTTTGCTTTTGCATAGTTTGATATGAGTTTTTTTCATTTTGTATTTTCCTTTGTTTTGCTAATATTTTAAACTTTTGTAACAAAATAACTTTATATCAAACTTTTTACTCTACTAGAAAAATATTTAAAAAACAAACAAAAATCATGGGGATTTATTTGTTTATTCAATTCATCTTTTAATTTGTTGGTAGTCAGTTCAACAAAAATCCTCAATACCCAATTTATTTACTCTTTATTATTTTGTTAATATTTCAAACGGCTGTAACTTTTCGCAATTGAAAAGATAAAGCAAGCAGATAATTGTATTCTAATAAATTTCTGGATTTTAGAATCTTTCTAAAGAATTATTAAAAAGTGTCTTTGGCCTTTGCTAATAGGTTTCTATTATACGCAGGGTCAAAGAAAATTATCAGAATAGAATCATCTTCTTATTTGAGGAATAACTATGTTTGAGGAACACGAAAACAGCAGCATTGGAGGAATATGAAGAAAGAAGCAATTGATCTTCATGAAGCAATATGATCTCTGTGAAGAAAAACTAACAACCGGAATACAAAAATAGATCGGCTCGATGCAAAATATACGCAATCCGTGGAAAACGTGTACGACATTAGAATGGTGACAGAAATATGTAGATTATAAAAGTAAATTATCAAATGGGCTGGACAATAATTTTCCGAAATATAAAATAAATTTGTGCAGCAAATGTCAGAGTATCCATACATTAACTGAATTACTCACTGCCAGTTAAAGTTTAGTTCAGATATTGTTTTTTATCAATTATATTAAACTTATCCATTATAGTCTTGCGAAGATGAAAAACGTCCAAGTGTTATATATCAATTCATTTAAAGTAGTCTTTCATTTATTAAATTATACAAATTTGGTTGAACTTTAGTAAGAAAGCTCCGTGACATAGGGTGGTAAATAATTAATTGCCTATCCTCTTTACCACATCATGTTCACATCAGGTTTGGCCTACTGAAAACTTCCATAAATTTAGCAAAGAGTGAAAATATAAAATAAACTAAGTTTGATAAAGAACGTTTCCCCTAACATTTTTTTTTGTTTAGTATGAATAAATTTTTAAAAATATTAATGTATGTGGAAAATGTGAAGAGAAAACATTGCTTGGAATACTTATGGAGTAATTATTTTGTATTCAGGAACGGTGTGGTATGGTTGAGTATCTTGATTTGAGCATTTTTAAGATTTCTATTATTTTGGTAATATTTTTAATGATAACTTTTTAAGGAATTGAGAAACCAAGCTGTTTTTTATTACAGCTAGCATTTTTGTCTTTATAGTAATCTGATTTTATAAATTAAAACAAACTTACATATTAAGCTTTTATTGCAGTATTTGGTCATATTCACTTTTTGAAAATTATAATAAATTTTTTTCTAATCAAATGTCACGTTCAAGTTTTTACTCAGTAAAAAGTTTTAGTTGAAAATTTATTTATGGGTTTCTTTGTTTATTCTTAAATTTATTTATTTTTTGTTATTTTTATGGCTCTCATGTGTTATTTTATCTTTGTTTTTGTCGTTTGATATGAATTTTCATTTTTCTTTGTTCAAATAACTTCAAAGGAAACCTTTAATTCGGAATAACATTTACATTACAAAAAAAGTAAATAGTAATGGTAATGTTTCATATGGACTAATTTGATTTTTACTTTATCATACGCAGTATGTAAAGTATTGTAATCATGCCGAAAAAAAAAATTGAGATTTTAGCGGAAATAGGTCTTTATGGGTCCCCTGAACATTTTTGACCAAGGTACAAAAAAATGTCTGTGTGTGTGTGTGTGTGTGTGTGTGTGTGTGCGTGTGTAAACGATTTTTGTGACGACGATTCCGGAGAAACTACTAAAGGTATCTGGACGAAAGTTTATATTTAGAAGTTTTATGACCAAACTTAGAGCTGAAAAGCTTTTGGTTGAAAAGGGTCGAAAGGAACTGGTAGTTTATTCTAAGCCTTTTTCAATGATTTTGTAAATAAGCCGCCATTTCTGTAATTTCGACAAAATAGTTATATAATAAATTAAAGTAGAGGAAATTTTGAATAATTTATGCCTATGACTTTTTTTGGTAAAATTAATAGTTTAGCTTCAAGAGCAAATTCTATTTGATGGAGATCGATCGCATGTGCATTGATATGAAATTACATAGTAGTCAGGATGTGACAAATATTTTTTTGTTCTTTGTCACACACGAAAACAGCTGATTTCATCAGAGGACGGAGAACCGCTATGGAACGTTGCCGCTCTAGTGCGGCAAAGTACAAAATTTAAATTTCAAATAAAATAAGAACACCAATTTGATTGTTTGTTGACAAGAAATATCAACCCGTTGTTATATCTAATTGTAAAAACGATAAATTGAGAAAATTGTAAATAAAGTATAGCGATGAGTGTAGTTATATTTTAGTATGTTGGTACGGATGTGACATCTACAGAGTCATGAACGAATATAAATCTGTCAGAATTTGAATTAGCTTTTTAAACTTGCCGTTTCGTAGAAGTGGTGCCAATCTAACATTTCCTATACAGATTAAACTATTTTTAAACTTTTGTTAAATACGTATTTCTCAAAAAGCAACACAAAAAACGTTGATGTCACTCCTGCCGAAAACTACATAGCGCGACTCGCTCACATGCGACGGCTACGCTCTGCCCTCGGTGACGCGCCGCATCACCGCTCGTCGCGCTATTCCGTACTTTCGGCACTTGTGAAATAAATAACTGTTATACTGATGACAGCAGTTAGTGTCAAATGCTGATGTTTTGATAATACCTACTATTGATACTATTGACTATCAAAATATCTGTCAAATCCTGGCTAACTAGTTTAATTTTAATGCAGACACGATTTATCTCAATTAAATAGATTTTCATGCAGCTAAACTATTAATTTTATATTTTGTATGATAAAGTCATGTGCCTGGCCACATCAGAATTTTTTTAATTTTATTCGGTTATTGTTGCATTTAATTACTGTTCTTTAGTTTATTTACTTTTTATTATTGTAATATATACTGTTTGGTACACATTGCTGGTTATCCCATTGTTTGATATGTGTTTTAAACTTTTACTCAAAATGATATTTAATTGGCAGAAAACTCAAAAGTAACCAAAGTTTTATTAATCAAATGTTAAAATTTAAATGTTTTTTTTTTAAGTTGTAGTTAAAAGTTTATTTACGGATTTGTTTGTTTATTCCTACATTTATTTATTTTGTATTAGTTTTATGGCTTTCTTTATTATTGTTTCTTCGTTTTGGCATTTTTGTATGAATATTAATTTATTTTTGTTTTGTATATGATACTTTTCCCAAAATGGCATGTACTATGTGCGCAAAAAAAGTCGTGCACCACATATGCAACCAAATATACTACTTTCCTTGAAGGACAATATATATTGTCATCAAAATCCAATTGGTTGGTAAAGAACATGTTATTTATTTTAATATTGTGTTTCTTTATCAAATGAAACTAACACTTTACTATAATGTTTATTGTATTCGCTACACTGAGTTAAGGTGCGTTCTCATTAGTGTTAGTGGCAATGGCAAGGGTAATCCGGTAATGGCAGAAGTTTGACATACGGGAGCGCAGTATAACCGTTCGCATTGAGTGCTAGCCACCATTAACACTCAATCCGAACGGTTATACAGCGCTCCCATATGTCTAACTTCTACCATTGCCACTAACACTAATGCAAACGCACCTTTACGTTACAACATTCGGTTCGGCAATGTCCTATGCTACATACATACGGTCGGTACCTCAGATAGTACAGTTACCTGTAATATCTGTGTAGTTACAATACATAACAGTCGGTAACGCACGTATTACAGGTAACTGCAATTCGCCTGAACGACCAAATGTAGAGGGCGCTGCAAAAAAATAGTTATGGCCGCTCTGGACGGGATACGTCATACAATAACAACATACAATAGTCGATATAACTTCAATCAGTCTTAGCAGCATTTTTAGTTATATACAGAACAAGAAAAACTCAAAAAAGTACTTTGAAGAAGGCAAAAACTGTTTGCGGCTGGACATACTATTGGTTGCGGTTATATTGGCGAAAATCGCGAAGTGTCTAACCTCAAAGTTAGCAGTTGAGCGGCATATTGTTGAAATTCTATTTTAAAATGTAAATGGTATGTATTGATAATAATCTTCGTAATAATTTTTTAGTACAAGTTACTGGGTTTTAGATCACAAGCAATGGAAATGCAGATGCTCCTGCAAATCGGGTGCAAACCATAAATGCAAGCATAATGGGGATACCTTCATTATTTACAAGTACTTAAACATTGTTGAGTAAAGCAACTATTATTATTCATAAAATTGCTTACAGCTTCGATAACCTGATATGTTACGTTATACAGACGTCAAACAAGTTTGGGGAAAAAAGGAAAAGTTTGTATTAACAAAGGATTGTTAATTCAGTGTGCAGAACAAAACATAAAATTAATTTGATCCCCTTTTCTAAGAAGGAAAAACCAATTAAATGAATCTGAAATTGCTAGAGCAAAAGTGTATGTCGATCGAGTCATGCAAAGAATTATACTTTTTCGATTGTTTCGAAACCTAACGTCAAATGTAAAAAAATTATTTAAGCGTGGTCCGTCCACTGAAAAATGTTCGTAGCGTACATATGTGTAGTAGTAATGTACACTTCATACAGTTTAAATAAAAGTGCTATTAAGTTTGTTTTTATTTTATTAATTCAGAAAAAGAGAACACTCATGAATATTATTACATAAAACGTAATATTTTGTTAAAGAAAATGGTTGGAGAATCAATCAAATCGCGATTGTAAAATTCGACAAATTGGTTATGTAAGAGGGCATCCATCGTCCATATATACATAGCTATGATTTTGTTTATGTAAACCTAGCACCTGCCCCGATTAACTCGTATAATCGAGAACTGTTATCTTCATTACAACTGTTGACAATATTTTCCTTGGTTGTTTCTTCTATTTGTTTATTACGATCTCTACAAGAACATTAATTATTTAATTTAACTTCACAAAATATAGTTACTTATCTACCTCAACGATTTTTTAGTGTTCTCTCTCTACTTTCTACCAAAAGTGCATTACGCATTATTCCAAAGTCCAAACGACGTTTTTGGAAGGTACATGAATGGATTGTTCCTCTCTTCAGCTTCCGATTTTGTTAGGTTAGGACTGCAATATTAAAATAATACTGAATTTGAATAAGTAATACAAACTAAAGTGATGCCAAGTACTCACCTCGATTGAAACATAGTCCTCTTTAAAATGTTTTGCGCACAACATGTGGCTTGATATCGTTTTTCCAATTTTTAATACACGGCGCCACTCGTTTTGTAACGGTTTACCTGGAGAAATTTGTGGAATGACAATGCCTCACTATAAAATTAACTACATTGAGGAACACAACAATAATTGTTGCTCTTATTGCTTATTTTCATTGCGCTTTCCATGTTTTCGTTCTATACGTATCCTAACATATTCCGTCCAGAGTAACTCACTCTTTTACCACCAGGGGGCGACTCTTTCGTTCGTTTTAGCGAATACACAACAAATGTTTATATTCAAAGAAATCACGGACATAGGTGGCGCTGCGATTCAGCAATATGGTGGTTCTGTGATAGGTTATTTGTTAACATGAAACTCTAATTTATGCAACTAGATTAATATTATTATTTGAACAAAAGGACATATTATTTGTCATTTGTGTGTTATTTGAGTGTTTTTTGTCATTTGTGTGTTATTTGAGTGTTTTTTGCATGTTTTTTGGCACTTCTCCGAACTTCATATCCCCTATCCCACCGGTGGAAGGTTAGGTAATTGAATTGTCAACATGGCATAACAAAAGAAACAGAAAGTGCTACGCGCGCCAGAATAAGTCGCACAGTTATATTTATGATTTGTCATTTGACGCAAAAAGTAATAGCCGCTTCATATGTAACCAAATATACACGATTCTCTTATTCGCTGTTAGTTGTTTAGGCAAAAGCGTTATCAAACGCAACTCCTAATCTTATAGGATTGATATTAGTTATTAAATTAGAAATGTAATTATCATTGTGACAAATAAAAACACCAGTATATTTATTATCATCATGACAAATAAAAACACCAGTATATTTCCATATTGGCATTACCGTAACCAGAAACTCACCTAAGATTCAACAACTAACGTAAAAAAATTATTTCTATAAAAAATTCTTAGAACTGATCTTGGAATTAAAAAATGTAAAAATATTGTTGTATTAGAAAAAATGTTTACCAAGTTTTCAATAAAAATGAACACCGTATACAGTGTGCCTCACGGGACGTTGGATTGTATGGGTAGTTTTGTTATTATTAGAGATAGAAAGTCGGTTAAATGGACAAAGTAGTGCATATTTATGTGCTCTTTCATAATCTGTTCAGAAAACAGTTGGATTCCAAGCTATTTTGAAAAACCCAAAAATGTAATTTTTTAATTATTATGATCATAACTTATGTATTTGTGATCCTTTTTTTTTGATAGGATCACAAATAAAGAAGTTACGACCATGATTAACATATAACGTTTTTGGGTTTTCAAAATAGCTTGGAAGCCATTTGGAATTCAACTGTTTTCTGAACAGATTATGAAAGAGCACATATGCACTACTTTGCCCATTTAACCGACTTTCTATCTCTAATAGTAACAAAAGTACCCATACAATCCAACGTCCTGTGAGACACACTGTATATTAAAAATACATTTAGCTGATAGCCACTTCAAAACAAAAAAAAAAACCTGGTGTTTTTAACATGATTTAAAACAAATACTTTGTTTGAAGTATTTTGTTTTAAAAATGTTTAAACAGTTTGTTGTGTTGTGTTTTAAACGTTTTTAAAATACCGAAATTTGAACAGCTTTTGTTTTTTTTTTCAGAAAGTATAGTAATACAATATCAGTTGTAAAATAAGGAATGAAAAGACGCCGATTAAAATGCCGACAAATAAAATATTTGCGTGATTTAAAATGTTTCAATCTGTGTTTTAATTGTGTGTGATTTAAAACATGTTTTATTTCATGTTTGGAAGGTAGAACATTTTTTGCGTAGTGTTTAAAAACATTGTTCCGTTAAAAAACATTTTATAAAATACATAATTTTTTGTAGGTATTATTTTTAATAAAATTCGTTATTTTTTTAATTATAAGCAAAACCCCAAATTAAGAATGTGTCTCTACATACATACAAATTTATTTTAATTTGGCAGTTTCAACTTTTAATTTAATTCTATTTAATTTTTTTGTTACTTTTTCTTATTTTGTTTTAAATTTTTTATTCGTTTGGTTAAAATGCAATTTCATGAGTTTTAATTAATTGCTTATAACTAAAAAATATGCAATTTTATAAAAAAATGATTACCATAAAAAATTCTTAGAATTGATCTTGAAATTAAAAAATGTCAAAATATACAGCGTGTTGTATTAGAAAAAAATGTTACCAAGTTTTTAATAAAAATGAACACCGTATATATTATAAATATATTTACCAGATACCTTCTTTAAAACAAAAAAAAACTGTTAGAAAATTCTTTGAAAATTATTTCCATTTAATTGTTTCGGTACTTCTGACAAATTTTGATTAATTGTTTATACCAACAGTTGTTATGTTTAAAACAGTTTGTTTTCAGTTTGTTTAAAACGGTGTTTTAACATGTTTTAAAACAAATACTTTGTTTGAACTATTTTGTTTAAACATGTTTAAACAGTTTGATGAAAAGGATGCTGACAAATAAAATTTTTGCTTTTTGTATGTTTTTATTGTGTATTTTTTGTATGTGATTTAAAACATGTTTTGTTTCATGTTTAGAACATGTTTTTTTGCGTAGTGTTTAAAAACATTGTTCTGTTAAAGACATCATTTTATAAAAAAAAGGTTTGTTTCCTTCAAAATAACAAAAAATGAATGTTTTTATAACATCCCTGTTTATAATTCAAAAATAAGGAGGTTATTCCCTGACAAAAAGGGTCACACATTTGTTTTACGCTTTGAATGAAAGCAAAAAAACATATGAAACCTTTTTACTTGGTTGTTTTAGATTTGTGTCTTTTATTTTTCAAACATTTTGAAAATCAATTATTGATGTCAAAATGTTAAATAATTATTGCGAGCACTGTATACGGCAAAGTCGCGCTTGCGCGACTTTGCCCAGTACGACAGATCGGTGAGAACCTACAGATTTCGGCGATATACACAATATACAAAGTCGCGACGAAGTCGCGACTTTGCTGTGCCGAATCAGCGATATACGCGGATGGGCGATCTATCCTTATCGTCGATCTACCTGGATCAGCGAACTACCCGGATCGGCGATCTGCCAAGATCGGCGATCTACCCGGACCGGGTTCTACCCGGACCGGGTTCTACCCGGTTCGGAGATCAGCCCAGATCGGCGGTCTACCTGTATCAGCGATCTACACGGATCGGCGATCTGCCCAAATCGGCGATCTGCCCGGATCAGCGATCTGCTCTGCTCGGCGATCTGCCCGGTTCGGCGATCTACCCGGATCTGCGATCTACCCGGATCTGCGATCTAGCCGGATCGGCGATCTACCAGGATCGGCGATCTACCCGGATCGGCGATCTACCCGAATTGGCGTTCTACCCGCATCGGCGTTCTACGGTAATCGGCGATCTACCCGTCTAGGCGATGCGCAGACCTATTAGGTCTGCCCCGTTTCTAGTATTATTGCTATAATTATGTCTTAGTTCTAGTTTGCGTAAGGGGTTGAGTGGAAGAGTAAGGCAATTTGGAAACAAGTGTGCTGAACAGCGCCCTAAATATAAATAATATTTTGTTGCATTTAATATTGTCTCATTTTAATAAAAGAATGATTTATTTATTTAATTATTTATTTATCTGTTAAATCCTGGCGAACTAGTTTTATTTTAATGCAGACACGACTGATCTCAATCAAATAGATTCTCATGCAGCTAAGCTATTAAATTTATATATTGTATGATAAAGTCATGTGCCTGACCACATCAGATTGTTTGGAATAATAATAGAGTAGCTGCATGAACAAATTCTATTTGATCAAGATCGTGTCTGCATTAATATAAAGTTAGCCAGGATTAGCCAGATATTTTTATTCTAATCACAGTAGGTAGTGTCAAAGGCTGATTTTTTGACAATACTTACTGTTAATATCTGTCAAATCCTGGCTAATTTGTTTTATTTTAATGCAAACATGACCGATCTCGATCAAATAGAATCTCATGCACCTGAACTATTAATTTTATATATTGTATGATAAAGTCATGTACCTGGCCACATAAGATTATTTTATTTTGACCAAAGAACAAAAAAAATTCCGAAAATAATGTGACAAAAAGTTTGTTCCCAATATTATACAGGATGTCCCATAAACATAGCGGCGAACTGAAAGGAACACCTTGAGGCATTTCCGCACAAGGGTAAATCAAAAAGAAATATACTGGAAACATTTATTACAAAAACGGTTCAATTAGTTGTTATGTCTTCGGTGTAACAATTAACAAACAAAGTAACACCGTTTTAGTAACTTTTAGTACATTATATAGTTATTTCTTAAACCAATTGAAGAAAAAAAAATCTGATGTGGCCAGGCACATGACTTTATCATACAATATATAAAATTAATAGTTTAGCTGCATGAGAATCTATTCTATTGAGATAAATCGTAGGCATTGTCAAAGTATCAGCATTTGACACTACCTACACTACGTCATTAGAATAATAGTTATTTATGTCACAAATGCCGAAAGTACGGAATAGCGCGACGAGCGGTGATGCGGCGCGTCACCGAAGGCGGAGTATAGCCGTCGCATATGAGCGACACGTTTATTGTGTTGCTTTTTAAGAAATACGTATTTAAAAAAAAATAAATGATTTCTGTATAGTAAATGCTAGGTTGGTTCCACTTTGACGAAAGGTGCGTTCCGATTGGTAGGTAATGGTAGCTAATGGCGGTGGTACAATACGAAATTATAGTATTTCTTACATATCGTGATAATGTTATAGTTATTATATATTAATATATTATTAATATTATTAATTATTAATATATATATATATTAATATATATAGTTTGCATGTACATAAACATGAGTCACTAGCAATTTTCTTTTGGAAATACTATAACCGCGTCTGCTACCACTGCCATTATCACTAATGAAAACGCACCTTAAAAAGGTAATTCAAATTCTGACAGATTTATATTTGTTCATGACACATCCCTACCAACATTCTAAAATAAAACTACACTCATCGCTATACTTTATTTATAATTTTCTCAATGTATCATTTTTAGAATTAGATATAAAGACCGGTTGATATTTCTTATCAACAAACAATCAAATTGGTGATCTTATTTTATTTGAAATTTGTATTTTATAATTTTGCGCACTACAGCGGCTCGTTCCGTAGTGGTTCTCCAACGTCTGATGAGATCAGCTGTTTTCGAATGTGACAACACAAAAAAATATTTGTCAAAATCCTGGCTACTATGTAATTTCATATCAATGCAGATGCGACCGATCTCGATCAAATAGAATTTGCTCTTGAAGGTAAACTATTAATTTTACCAAAAAATGTTATAGGCATAAATTATTCAAAATTTCCTCTACTTTAATTTATTAATTAACTATTTTGTCGAAATTACAGAAATAGCGGCTCATTTCAAAAACCTTGAAAAAGGCTTAGAATAAACTAAAAAGCTAAACTATTAATTTTACCAAAAAATGTCATAGGCATAAATTATTCAAAATTTCCTCTGCTTTAATTTATTATTTAAGTATTTTGACGAAATTACAGAAATGGCGGCTGATTTCTAAAATCCTTGAAAAAGGCTTGGAGTAAACACCCAGTTCCTTTGGACCCTTTTGAACCAAAAGCTTTTCAACTCTAAGTTTGGTCATGAAACTTCTAAATATGAAGTTCCGTACCGATACCTTTAGTAGTTTCTCCGGAAATTAATTAACAAAAATTAGGTACACACACACACACACACACACACACACACACACACACACACACACAGACACACACACATACACACACACACACACAGAGACATTTTTTTGTACCTTGGTCAAAAATGTTCAGGGGACCCATAAAGACCTATTTCCGCTAAATTCTCAAAAAAATTTTTCGGCACGATTACAATACTTTACATACTGCGTATGGTAAAGTAAAAAAGAAATATTTTCGACTGAAGTATCCTTTTAAAATGTTTAAATTGTTCCCATTTAAAAATTAACCTTTTTTTCACTGAGTCTGTCTCGTGTCAAAACAACCAGCCTGTCTAATTGTCTACGAACAAGTTTCTAAAATACGTCAATAATTATAGTTCATCTTTTTCTGTTATTCAATTACAATGTAATGCATTCAATGCATTAAATGTAACCATAATTCGCTAGCGGGGAATTCAATTCTAACTTATTTAACTAGTTTATTTAACAAAATTGTTTATGATAGAGGGTAATTATCTTTTTTTATGGAAATTAGCGTGACGTAATTTGTGGTGTTATAAATTCAACTGCAAAATTTGGAGACAGTAGCTTGTGTTTCGTGGAAAGTATTAGACGTTGTCAAAAATCTATCAAAGATGCACTACATACTGTATGCTTTATGCGTCACATTGCTCTTCCTAGTGACGTCAATTGTCTTAATAACAATTTATTACTATTTTAAACTATTTACCGCAAAATATTACCTGAACAAATTCCCAATGTTACCACAAGTGCCTATATTAGGATCTGTGTTACTTTGTAGTAACACTTCTGGTAAGCACTGAAGACGTTTTTTGGAGTGTGCAAGAGTCTATTTGCTTTTCTTTCAGACCTATATGAAAAGTCTATCGAGTTTTCTAAGAAGTATGGCAAGAATTACTGGGCTATGAATGCGCTGGAACCTATGCTGTTCACAACAGACGCAAAGCTTTCGGAAATAATACTATCATCACCAAAACATATTCAAAAGCCAACTTTCTACAATGTCTTCAATAAATTCCTAGGCAAAGGATTAGTATCAGCAAAGGGTAAGTGGTCCGTAGACGTCAGAAATATCAATATACAGTGTGTCCACGAAAGTCCGCACCATATGGAAAACTTTTTTATGGTGTATTTCTCAGAAAATTTTATTCTTTATGAAAGTTGGCGGCTCGTATGAAACCAAAACTGCAGCAGTCAAATATGTATATTTGGGCCCCATGTACCGAGCGATTCAAAATATATGAATTTGCGATAAGAGTAAAGTGCCTTTATTTTCATTATTATCGAAAGACTTTATTTGGAAATGTTGTTTAGAAGTAAAAATTATATTCAAATATGAAGTCAGAGCCACCTACCTTGAAAAAAAAGGATATTTTCAGCCTTTTCTTAATTATTACTCTTGTGACAAATATTAGTAGATGCCAGTGATACGATAGGGATTTTTTTAATATATTTTTTAGAAATTTGAATAATTTTTTTTGTTATTATTTTGGTATGATAGCTAATGTTTATTTAGAACTATCGCGAAATTACTCGTTTTCTTGGTGCGAAGTTGTTATTTCACCCGGTAGATATTAATATATTATACAATAACTAATTCAGGAACGTGACATACCTTTTATTCAGTTAATATTAATGACTGTGGATAGGTTTATAATAGTAGTTACCCATCTACAGCGAGCGATTCTTAAGTGGTGTAACGCGCGGTATTACCACTTATGATGACTTATTTTCACTGATAGTACATTAATAAAAATAATAAAATTTTGTACATAATAATAAAAATAACTAAAGCATCAAACATGATGACTGACTTACCCGTGATTAAGTTGATAACTATTATGAGGATGTTAATACTGGTAATTTATTATCTATGAACTTAATTTATTTCTACTGCTTACAATTACAAAAATACATACATTAATGCAAATTTGTTAATGTGCTGTAACTTTTAAAACAAATCTACACTCCAACAAAAAGTTGAAATTGTTTTAATATATGGTGAAAATAGACCGTACCGTGATGTTGCTGCTATTTTCAATAAAAAACATCCACACAACCGAATTGCCCGTTCAACCATTTCCAACATAATAAAAAAATTCAAACAGGCTGGGTCTGTTGAAACTACCTTCAAGAAACCCCACAAAAAAATATGTTGCTGAAAATGAAGAAACAAGTTTGCCAGTGTTGCAAGAAGTAATCGAGCCTAAAACGACTTCTGTTCGACAAATTGCAGCACACAGCCAATGCAGTAAATGAACAGTACATGAAATACTAAAACTAAATAAGTGTCCCTTATAAACCAAAATTTATAAGTAGACTAAAAGAAAGACACTTTGACATCAGGTATGACTTTGCCATCTGATTTGAGCGGAAAATGGAAGTGAACAGATTCTTTTAAATATTCTTTTGACAGACGAGACATTTACGTGCAAGAAAAAAATTAAATGGTGAATTATATCTTCAGTTCCTGAACAGGGGGTTGTCACCTTTTTTGGACAATTTGCCGTTAATTCAACGTGCGCCAATTTGGTTCTATGGTGCGCCCATACACAATATAAACTCTGTCAAGAATTTTTTAAATCATAAATGTGGCCATCGCTGGATAGGCACAAATTCGGAATTAAGATCCTGGCCACCTAGATCCCTGTTAGATTTACCCTGTTAGATTTAGTTTTGTGGGGTTACCTAAAAAATAATGGATACACACATCGACCATTTAGAGACATAAATCATTTAGACGAAACTATACAAGATTGTATCCAGAACATTTCACCAAATTTTGTTAGTAATGCGGCCAAAGATGTTTCTAGAAGAATGTAGTTATGCATAGACCGGGACGGAAATCACA